>JAHREE010000273.1:276066-304605 GCA_033628505.1 Tringa tobata
GGGATAAAGGCTGGATCCTGGCACTCGTCTGTACGTCGTGCCTTCTTGCCCTCTGGCAGTCGCAGGGAAGTCGTTCAATCCAGGCACGAAACGAGGAGTAGCTCAGCGTGCACGTTATTTCATGAGCTACTTCTAAGTTAACCAGAGCTGGGAAAATAACCCCTGATCTAAAATGGATGTAGTTGGCGGCGTTAAAATAAATAATAAATAATCACAGAACCTTCAGGGTTGGAAGGGACCTTTGAGGTCATCAAGTCTGAAGGTGGACAAATAAAGTCCATTGACTCCAAATAAATACCAAGTTCATCCTTTATTCCGTTTTAGTGATGCAGAGGACTAGCAGCAGCAAGAGATGTGCAGTGCCTTTAACTGGGTCTTGGGTCTGGCCACTCAGCAGCCTCTTACCTGTCTTTCGAAGGACAAACCTGCTGAGGTCATTGAGCTGTTTGATAAACTCTTCTGCACTTTCTTCATCTTCTTTGTACCAGTACCATCAGGTTTCCCAGCTCTCAAAACTGATTGAGAGAGAAGACTGAGGGGGGATCTGATCAATACCTATAAATACTCAAAGGGTGGGTGTCAGGAGGATGGGGCCAGTCTTTTTTCAGTGGTGCCCAGGGACAGGACAAGAGGGAACGGGCACAAACGTGAACATAAGAAGTTCCACCTAAACGTGAGGAGGAACTTCTTTCCTTTGAGGGTGGCAGAGCCCTGGCAGAGGCTGTCCAGAGAGGTGGTGGAGTCTCCTTCTCTGGAGACATTCAAACCCACCTGGACACGTTCCTGTGGGACCTGCTGTGGGTGGACCTGCTCTGGCAGGGGGTTGGAGGAGCTGATCTCCAGAGGTCCCTTCCAACCCCATAGCATTCTGGGATTCTGTGACTTTCTGAGCTGAAATGCAGAAAAGATTAAATAACAAAACAGGAAACAAAATTAACTTGGACGGAAGGACGTGGCAGGGAGTCTTGTCCTTGTTGGCTGTGCCCCAGTAGAAAGAAAACAACCCGTGTAAATGTTGTGCCAACCGGTGACAGGAAGTTATTGCCGCAGCCGAAAACCCGCGCTGTCTCACCTTTGCTTTCTGTGCAAAAATGTCCTTTTTAACCACCAGCCTGTTGGCACCTGAGCTGCTGCTGGGTCCTTCACGGGGCTGACGTGGCTGGTTGCTTTTCCACAGACCTCCCCGGTTCTGCGAGACTTCCTGGAGAGGATGTTGACGCGGGACCCGCTGGAAAGAGCGACGGCACAAGAACTTCTGGATCACCCCTTCTTGCTCCAGACAGGACTTCCAGAGTGCCTGGTGCCCCTCATCCAGCAGTACAGAAAGCGCACCTCTACCTGCTGACTTCATCTAGGGGGGAAGTGCTGGCAAAAAATATTATTAAAAGAAAAATAATAATAATCAAGAAACCAGGCAATCTTGTCCCTTAAATGGTGCTTGGAACTCGTCAGTGATCTTTTTAGAGGATGAATGTGAATCCTGCCCTTGCATTCTCAGCCGCTTGTGGCTTCTCTTTTGCTGAAGACAATCAATACGTTCTAGATCCAAGCAGGACGAGGATGCTCAGGAAGGACACGGGTGTTCCCTGACTTGTGGTCGCTTCTTCCCCAGAGCGGCCTTTGAAAGCAGAGTCTGAAGTTGGTGTCTGAACGTCTGCAAGTTCCTGCAAACCGTGGCTGCTGACTACTGAACGGGGAGGGTATTTCCCAATGAGAAATGTGATCTTTAGTCGTACACTGGAGGCTGGAGCTGACCCAAATTCACACTTTGGGGCACGGAGCCCTTTAAACTCTCAAACAATGCACAAAGAAAGACTTGACAGTTTTTTTTTTTTCCTCCCAGACTTTTTCCACAGACAATTTTAATTTCCTTCGGTTAAATGTGGACCTGAAAACTGTACGTATTTTCCTGGGGAGCAGATGTGATCTGTGTATATTTGTTTCTAAATGGCTCTCTTGCATCAACGTGCTTCTCTGGCTGAGGAATATGTATGGTTTAGTGGTCAGTCTTGAATCCATTTCATGATCTTAAACTTTTTTTGGGGGAAACCCCTTGGATACAGGCCTCAAAACAGACTCTGAAGACGGGTGTTCCTGCCACCGGGGTCTTGTGGTTGGAAGTTCACACCGTGCAACGCCTCCTGTGCTGCTGGATGGAGAGTCCGGGAGAGCTTCCTCCTGCGATTGTGTTCCAGGCGCTTATCTCCAAGCCCTTTCTCCCAGGAGAGGCTGAGAAACGCTGCCCTGAGCCCGTTGCTGCTCTTTGGGGATGCTGGAGGAGACGGATGGAAGGGTTTCAGCTGTTCCACGTATCCAAGGAGACATTTTTGTGTTCACCTGAGGTGGTTTCTGAGCCTCCGTCTCCCCTGGTTGCTACCGCAGGACATGGGGAGGAGAGGAACTTCCGATGTGCGTTTTGTGATTGGTGTGATCTTCCCCATCACCCCTTTGCTCGGAAGGTTACTGGTTGTCTGAGCAGCTCTCCCCGTTACTTTAAAACAGATCTAGGTATTTTGTCTGATACACTCTGCGCGGTGCGATTGTCGAGGTGATTGGACTCTAGGTCAGGATGTAACGTTGTACAGAAATGGTGTGGTGTTGTGAGGTCTCGAGAATATAATCTTATGTGTGGAACTGGGATCCTGTGTTGAAAGTCCAGATACAAATCTATTGGAATTTAAATTATTCTTGGGACAGTCCTGCTGTCTCAGAAACCAACCTCCTAATTCATAATTGCATTTTCTGCAGAAGATGTTGATGATCTCTATCCTCTGCTATTAACTCCAGTTACAGATCCTGCTTCAAACTTGAAGCCGCAGTTGATTACTTGAAGTAATTTGGGATGGAGTTCACCTGCACTGATGGCAGCCACCCAGGGGGCATCCAGGAGCACGCTCTCCGTTATCCGGGTACCTGCGGAGGGGTGAAGGGGCTGTCTCTGGATGCCACCCTGCCTGTGGCCAGTGGAGGGAAGGGGTGGGTAGTGGTTGGCCTGGACTGGATGTCGAAGTTTGGGGCTGATGGAGTTGGTTGAAATGAATTCATTTAGCTCCTCCTTAACTGCACTGGAAAATTTTTGATGTAAAACGTTTGTGTATTCCAGATATACTGCTTTTTTTAATGCAAAAGAGCGGGGCTTTGAAAAGATTTATAAATTGAAACAAAAGATCCTACTCATCTGTAGTTGTGAATCCTTTGCACTTGTGTTTTAAATTAAAGTAGATCTTGATTTATTCATAAGCCTGTTGCGGTGCTGAGATGCTTTAAAATATGTCTATAGTTCAGAGATGTAAGGGAAGAGTGAACCTTGAAGCCTGGTCTAACTTACCTCCTCGCTGGCTTTGAGAACAAGAAGAGACTACGGCAGAAACCTGGATCCAAAACCAAACATTTCTTGGGCACAAGGATGAGGGGTTTGACATTTAACAGCATTTTCTACTTTGGCTCAAGTCTGACTAAACACAGCGAGGGAAGGCCCTTGAAAGATTGCATTCAAGTGTCTTATAAACTGTTCAGAAGCCATTACCGTATCTGTGAGGAAGGCAGAAGGTGTCCCTCTTCCTCTGCACTATAGAATTAAATACCTGATCCTTGTCTTTCTCTCTTCACAGCTGGTGCGTGGCGTGTCACCAATTAACTGCTCCATTTCTTAGAGGAGCGTGGAATCAAACACAGAAATCCTAAGATAAACCCAGGTTAGTGAAAAGATTGAAGCTGTGTCTGCAGGGCCGGCAGCTCCTTCCCCAGGATGCAGGCGGGAGAGCTGGGATGGGCAGAGCAGGTCTGTGGTTTGGGCAGGAGGATGCGGGAGGGAGGTTTCTCCTGGGCCGGGCGATGCCCACGCACACGGCAACGCTCAGCGGCTCCTTACGCTTTGAGATGTTGTTTTCTCTGAACATCATCTGGGATGCGCTTACGTCTCGGGGATTTCTCTTTGTTTTGTGTCATGTTTCACCCCAATCCTTCCCTTTTCTTCTCCCCTCCTGTCAGCCTTGTGAGTACGGAGCCTGTTCCGTGCCGCAGCCCCGGCACTCGGCACAGAGCGGGGCTTTGAAGGCGGCAGCTTGAGTTTGTGTGAACAATTTGCCGAATCAAAGGGGGACTCTGTGACTGCTGTCATCTCCCCACTGCACCTGTGAATACACACCGGTGTCTGTCCTCCTCAAACGGGTGTCTGTCTGTCTGCCACAGCTCCCGCTGAGGAGGAGGAGGTGGCCACTGTCAGGGGGACAAGGTGGCCACTGTCAGGGGGACAAGGTGGCCACTGTCAGGGGGACAAGGTGGCCTGTATGGGAGGGGACCGGGAGTGGGGTTTGGACTTGGGTCAAAAAAGGATTTGGTGGTTGAATACAATAAGGAATGGAATGATCCAGGGGGGAGGGGAATGTGTGTGAGAAGGGGGTGAGGTTTAACCCCCCGGGAGCCGCTGGAGTTCAGGCTGAGAACTGTGGGCACACGGTGTCTCTGGTGACACGTGCTACGATGGCCAAGGGCTGGGACTTGCTCCCGTATCCACTAACTGCGGTTAAAAAAGAAGGTGATCCCATTTTTTTAAGAAATGCAACGTTTTATTCATTTTTTTTAAATAAATAAATCATAAATTTACAATTCCAGTGTTGTGTTAACACCGTGGGGAGGTAAGGTCTCTCCGGGGATGTCGGACCAGGTTTGGAACAGCTTCTCTCTCACACCTCCTGGAGCGGGTGCGTGGCTGGGGGTTGGGTTCTGTGGGGTTGGGTTTTTCTTGTTTGTTTTTGGTTTGGTTTTTTTTCTAGCAGCACTTCATAATGCATTTATCAATGTGGTTTCTAGGTGTAACTGTTCTCGGGTAACAACCACTGCAGGGTGTAGGTTTGCTGAGACTGAGCTCACCTTTCCAGAAAAAGAGAGAAACCTGAAGAACAAGGTGAGGGGGGGCTTCCTGAGATGAAAAGTTGGGGAGAGACTGTTGCTCCGATCGAGAACACGGCCCTTCTGGTATTGTCTCAAATTAAGGGCAAAATTTCAATAACAAGGATGGAAGAAGCTCCTCTTTCAGACCATGGTGTCACCTGTTCCTCTGCCACGGTGGGGTTTAAAGCCACTGACCCCTCTGGGGCTCTGGGAGGGGTCCCTATTTTGGGGGAATGGCCAGAGAGATGCACTGAGGGTTCAGCAGCACCAGGGGCTCCTGGTGGCAGGGACTAAGGCTGCGCAGTCACACGTCTGCTCAGTTGCAGGGTGAGGTTTGGGGGGGCTCGTTCCCCCCATTTCTCTGCAGCAGTGTTCGGGGCGGGGGGGGGGTGTTGGTTTTGTTTCTCTGAAAAAATTGGAAGATTTGATCTATGGTATCATATCTCTAGGATAGAAGTTTGTAATAAAATAGTTGCAGTTCCCATTTCCTTGTGTAGCCCTAATTATATCTTATTTCACCTCTTAATTAAATCTTGCTGTTTTTAAGTGTAGGACTGGAGAGGGCTGGCTCGTTTGTGGGGGTGTGTGTCAGGTCTGTCCCCCCCTCCTCTGCTGAGGAAATCTGGTGACCACCAGTGCTGAATTTTCCAGGGTCCCGGTGACCTGGTGCAGGGAAACTTTGGCAGGACAAAGTGCTTCCTGGGCTAATGGTGTTCCAGGAGCTGTGAGGAAAGCCGGGACGTGGCTGCGCTGTACTGAATTATTGCCATTTCCTGCTTTTTTAGGATCCTTAAGCAAAGTCTGTCTTAACTGGTGCTAGGAAAAGAGTTGGACCATATGTTTCCAGTTCCTTCCTTCTGGAGGAGTGAGAACTTGCTGTGTCAAAGCTGCTCAACGCCCGAGGTCATGAAGCAGGTGAGAGAAGGTTTGTGTGGAGGTGGGGACGGGGGCGTTGGTGCTAGTTCTGCATTCACAAAATAAGGCTCTGCTGTCCTAGAAAGTGCCAGTGTGACGATGACAAAGAGGAACCTACTCCTTCTCTTTGCAAGACAAAACCAAGCCTTTGGGAACCTGGTTCCGTGTTTGGCTGGAAGGTTTTGTGGTGGTGAAGCAGAGGAGCAGTGTCAGTGCTGGGGCTGGAGGAGGCCAAGGGCCACTTGCCCTTTGGGCAACTTTCATTAGACTTTGGCAGTGGAATGAGACTTATCTGTTGTGTCCCCAGAGGGGACTGCTGTGAGTCACAGGAGGATGTACTTCATCTAAAATGGGAAGGGATAAAGCTTTGAGGGCCGAGGTATGAGTATTCCTAACGGGAGAGCAAAGGGCAGGAGCAGTGTGTCATCTCCCTGCCAGGGGCCTAAAGAACACGGATATTTGGGCAGTTTGGGTTTCCCAGCAGCAAGGACCAGATCCTGCAGATCACTGCTGAGCCCTCTGTTGTCACCATGGGGGATGGCAGCTTGTAACAGCAGCTCCAGAGGACCACTTTCTGCTGCTGGAGTGGGTAATGCAATGGGTTTTCTCAAGAGCCAGACTCAGCTTTCTGTGAATGGGAACCTTATGGGCAATAAAACTGCCTGGCTCTTTGCTTCAGCAACAAAGTTATTATCAAACAGTTTAGAAGTTGTGTTAACTGTTGTTATCCTAAGCCCATAATATGGAACTACTGTAGCTTCTTTCAGTGAAGCTCTAAAAATGTCAAATTGCTGCAGATGAGAACTCTGCAAGTGCTCGTGTGGTAGCTGGAAGAAATGATGAGGGTCTTTGACTCCTGATAATATGGATTGTAATTGCCCAGGGAGCCTGTTCAAGGCTGGCAGGGTCTTCAGGAGATATGGATGAAGGGCTGTGAGAGTCAAAGCTGGAACCAGCCCCTGGGAATAAGGGGAGGTTAGAAAGAAGCAAAGCTCCAATGCTGGTAATGCCCATTTCCACAGAAGGAAATGCTGGTTTATGTTGGGTGGATACTCGTTTACTGGAAACTGTCGTCATGTCACTGGGTGGAGAAGCAATGAAAAAACCAGTGCTGGTTGTGTAAGGAAGTGACATGCTGACAGAAAATAGTGTGAGGTTCTATCAGACTGAACTTTCCTCCCATGAACAGAGGCAGTGTAGGCTTCACCCCGGGCTCTCAGCTGGTAGGAGCATATTGGGGGTCTGCTGGCCTGGGCTATTGGGGGTCTCACCATTAAACTTTGTTCAAAGGGATCTAGCTCTGGGACCACGGTGGTGTGAAGAGATGCATGTGATGAATGATGAGGAACTTACTCTAAAAACTCAAGTCTGAATCCAGACTAAAATATTGAAGTAAATGCTGCTGTGAATGCCAGCACCTCGCTTGTCTTCACCCTTTCATGCTGCTTAAATGCCTCAGTGCTGAGGCTGTGGGAAACAAAGAGCATGAAGCACTCTTGGAAAGGTGATCTCCTCAGGCTCCTTCCAATACCTAGGATAACAGAGTAGTAAATTCCTGAGGGATTCCAGGAGCTCCCTGGAGTGGAAAGGGATAGTAGTAGTTTGTCTGTAACTTCACTATGTACCTCCCTAAACCTTCTTAAAATGGAACAGTAAGAAAGGGAAGCATCTCATAATATGCTTTCTTCAATCTCAACATCTGTTTGAGCTCCTGGGGGCTCAGGCATGGCTGCTGTAGGCCTTGACACCTCTGTCACTGGGATCTTTTCTGCCACTGGGATCTTTTCTTCCAGGTGTTCTCTGGAGCCTTGTTCTCCCTCAGGAATCCTCTGATCTGCTTCCTTCTGAGTCTCTGGCTTTCCAGGAAATCCTGCTTTTGCATAGTTCTTCACCATCTCCCGCACCTCCATACTCAGACTTCTCAATTTCTCCTCGTACTCTGCCAGTGCCTCCTGCTGGAGCTGCAAACAGAGACCTCAAATCACTCAAAGCATTGGAGCTGAGCAGCGTATAAAACCTGCTCTGAGAGAGACCAATATTATGAGATGTTAGCACTTATAATTTTGGTCTCAGCCCCCAGGCCATCTCTGGCTGCCCTGAAGGTGGAAGCGGAGCGTATTTGCTGATTTACATTACTCTCATTTGCACTGCAGTTTGCTGCAGTCAGCCTGCAGCTTCTCTGCACGTCGGCCTTGAAAGAGCACGAGTGTGTTCTGTGTGTTCTGAGAGTCTGAGGAGCTGAGGGATGAGACTCATCTCTGAAGACACATTTCCATCACACTTCAGATTTGGGGGGGGTTAGTGCTGGCCCAGGGACCGTGGGAGTGCACTGCCTCTGACTTAGAACTGTGTGGGCTCCCGAAGAACCACCTTCTCAGTCATTCATTCTCTCAGCACACAGTGGGTGTGTGCAGTGTGTGTGTGTGTGTGTGTGTGGAGGATGAGTGTAGCATTAATTACAGACTGATCCCCTGTGCTGTTTTGGGTTTCCTGAGACAGCATTGACCCTGAGCTTCAGCTTTGCCTTTACCTGACTTTCCTTCTCCTTGATTGTTCTCAGATTATCTGCCTGCTTCTCTTCCAGTTTCTGCTGGTACCTGGCTGTCTTCTCTGTCACCTTTTAAAAGAACAAAGTAAACCAAACACCCTATTTAAGTTTTTATAAACAAATGCTTTAGCCACCCAGCTTGTAACAGCAAGACGCAGGGTTACAGTGCAGACGTCACAGTGTCCCCCCATTCCCAATTCTGAACAATTTCTGCTGCCTCCACGTTATCTGTGTGGCACGCGAGACATTGAGCTCCAGCACTCGGGAAGCACCACAAGAGTGTGCACAAGTGTGAGTGTGTACACACACAGAGACACACACAGTCTGCTCAACAAGGGGCTGGGTCTCTGAAGGGCAGAGATGAGATCCTTAGGGATCTTCCCCTTCTGCAAAATTCTGCACATTATTAAACGTGGGGTGTGGGGTTACACTGCTCATAAAAAATCACTGAATTGAAAGTGCAAAGTGTCCCGGAGAGCTCTGTCTGTGCCACGTCTCTGAGCGGGTGGGAGCACGGACACAACCCTTGGGGACCTGCAGTGCTGTGGCAAGGGCAGTCGCTGTCTCCAGCTGCACTTTGGCTGTCACACAGACACTCAGGGGCCCTTATGGGATTTAAATGCCTGGGAGAACTGGCTCTGTCCGAGGCACTGAGGGTGTACAGGGACAGGGAGCAGGGAGCAGGGGCAGATGGGCACAGGAGAACTCACCAGTTTGATTGTTTGCACCGCTTCCTGAATGTGAGAGTTATTAATTTCTTTCTTCAACCTTTAAAGAAAAGGAAATGTGTAAAACCTTACAATCCATCTGTTGTCTCTATATAAAGCTGTTTATCAGTACTGGTAGGTGCCTGCCACAGGACAGGACAGGATGCTGGTGCCCACACGGAAACACAGGTGTGTTACCTTCCCAGTGTCCTCCCACACCGAGAGGCTGCTGTCATTTTAGGAAAGGCAAATAAAACATTATTCAAATTTGACCGAGACATAAGCCAAATAATTGGATGCAAGATTCTATTTTTTTCAGCTTAACAGACAGCAGAAGGACCTTGCTGTGAGCTGGAAGCAAAGGAGGTAGCACACCCTCTCCTGTCCCTGGAACACGTGGAGCTGCTCCGGCTGCTCGATGGCAGCAGTACTTGACTGCAGCTTTTAGAGCAGCGTGAAGGGGCAGAAGGCTGCAGCCATCCTGTGCCCAGACACAGCCTCTTCACTGAGAGGGGGGCTGAACTGAGTACAGAGAGGCTAGAGAGGCTGGGGAAGGCCTGCCTTTGATTCTGAGGGGGAGAGAAATATCCCCCAAGGCACGAGGGGAGGCAGGAGGGGTTGGGACACGCTCTTAGGCTTCAGCTGAAGTGGCTGGAATGTGTGCTGTCATCTCAGCAATTAGTTTATATCCCACTTAAGAGAGCCAGAGAGATGGATGCAGGGGAGGTTTCTCTTCAAGGTGCAATTTCTCCATCTGTAATGCCCTTCCCCTGCATTTCCATATGAGCTGCTACGCCCTGTGGTGGGGCAGGGGCATTTCTAAGGCACTACTCTCTGCTCAGGCTATTCAGGAGTCCAGTAAGTGGAACCAACCTTGCAGACTGTCTTAAAATAATTCAGCCTATGAAGAAAACCTGCTAACCCCGGTGTGAGGGCAGGCAGCACCCCATCCCTCACCCCCCCAGCACTGCCACTGCTGGCCTGGCTGGGTTCAAAGGTTTCCCTGATGGTGGGAGAGGCTGGTGTGGAGCACTGGTCCCTGCCTCAGCAGGACTGCACAGCCAAAGCCCATGACATCTACCCCGTACCTCTCCTGAGCAGCCTTGTCACTCGTATTCCTCATCATGGTCTGGATTCGGTCCATTCTCTTTGCCTCCAGCTTCTTCTTGATGTCTTTAATATTGCTGTGGAGAGAAGAGAGCTGTGAGACAGGGCTGGGTACAAACCAGGGGCTGAAGCAGCCCTTCCACGTTCACTCTCTGGAGTACCCTGCTGTCCAGAAAAGCAAAGTCTGAGTGACTGTGCAGCAGAAAGCCCTATGTCTTAAAATATTCTTAAGTCTTGTAACTTTTTTTTTTAAGTGAGTCATAACAAAAGGACAGAAGAAAAATAGATGTACATGTTACATTATTCAGTTGTTTTGTATATCTATATTGGGTTCCTCTGGAGCAGCAGGAGTCCTGCTGAAACTACCTACGCTGCTAAATGAAAGACAAAAAGAAAAAGGCAACTACATGGCTGCATAGGAGAGCTAAGAAGAAGACCTGAAGGAAGCAGAAAGGCACATAACTGTGGGCTGTGATGTGCAAAGCAGAAAGCATAAACACTTAAAGGCATTGGGTCAACCAGTAGGAAAGCCAAAGAGACCAAACCCCAGGAAGCCTCAGCCTGCACCCCGACTGATGCCTGTGTAGCCACCAAACCTGCCCACTGCAGCCCAGAGAGTGACACCCGACAGAGGAAGGTGTTGCCATCAGGGCATTAAAGGCTGCTGGTGCACCATCAGTTCTTCACCCTGGCCCTGCACGTACACAAGGATCCCAGCAGGACAGCTGCTAAGGTGGCCATAAGACTGGCCATCACCTTGTGGCTCATCAGTCCATTGTCCTGCCCCCAGCGGGACAGAGCAGATGGTTAAGAAGAGTGTAAGGGAACTAGTGTAGGGTAACCTTTCCCTCCTCCACCTTCCCAGTTTCCAGTCTATCCTCCAGCTTCTCTGCGTTCCTCTCCATCACTGGAGTTTAGCTCTACTTTTGGACTGCACAGGTCCTTGCCCTGGGAGGAGAAGAACTTCATTTCTGGAACGTCACTGGCTGCCCCACGTCTTCTCTTGGGAGAAACAGTAATCACTTCCCTATTCTTCTTCTCCACCCCATTCATGAATTTACACACTTCTCTCACATCCCCCTCAATCATCTGTTCTCTGAGCTGAGTCCTATTTCATTTCTTTTTGTGCAGAAATCACTCCTCGCTGCTGCCTGTCCTTGCCACCCCCTCCTTGCTCTTTCAGAGCTCTTTGTTGGAGCTGGCATACAGGAAAGGTGACTGCGCTGTGGAGACAGAGCCAGCGGCATAATTCTAACTTTGAATCTCTTTTTTTCCCCATACAATTCCAAAAACTCTGTTTGCCACTTCAGGCACTGCAGAGCTGTGACAGCTGAGCTGGCTCAGAGAGTGCCCGCAGCAGGTGAAGGTCCCTTCCCTGGGTGACAGCAGCTCATCCCTGAGCACAGTTGAGCCGAGGCTGGTTTTTTTCCATTCCCATTATTTATATTGGCTCATACCAAATTTAACCCCCATTTTACTGCCCGTTGCTCAAGATGCTTAAATCTTCCTGGAGCTCCTCACAGCCAGCTGGAGATGTGAGATGTGACCGTACTAAATGACACTGGCTTGTTAGAAAAACATCACCCAGCTACTCGACCTGTTTTTCTTAGTCTTGTCTGTGCTGCAGAGCGGAGAGAACCACAGCCTCTGCCTCGATGGAGGACACGAAAAGAGGAAGTTTTGCCTGATTTAGCAACTACAGCTGAGGGAGGATTTAATGGGAAGGAGGAACGAGTGAGGCTTTTAGCTCCAGGACAGTGTTATTGCAAGAATAAATGGATAAGTGCCTGGCCAGAAACTGGTGAATTGATTCTGCCAGTTTATTTAAGTACCAGAGCCAAGATGCTCAATTCACTTAGACTGAGCTGGTCCCTGGAAGGGATTATGGGATGTACTGACCCCAGCAGATAGAGATGACACCCAGTGACCAGCACTCTTATCTCCTGTCTTTCTAAATCAGTCAGTCAAGGCTCCTCACTGCAGCCTGAACACTCCTACCCCGTGTGGTGCCTCGTGTCTGTAGTGCTCTGAGATCCAGCAGAAAATGCCACCCCAGAGGAGAGCTGTGCCTTATTACTTTGTTATGCAAATAATAAGTTTACCTTTCTGATGACTCCTTCAGCGCCTTCAGCTCAGCTGCCTGCTTCACTCTGGCGAGCTCTGTTATCTTCAGAACTTGCTGTTTAAGGGATGAAAACAGGATCAAAACCAGACAAACCAAGATGGGACACAGCACACCACCTGTCAATTACCACCGCATTCAGCTTTCTCCCTCCCTCACTGAATTCCAGGGGCCAGCTCATCCTCCAGGCTTTGTGCAAAGCTGTGCACCATGGCAGTGAGCTCAGCTGTGCACACAGATTGGGCCACGCTCCTGGACTGACTCCTCCAAGGCTCCAAAAGCCACTCTGTGAGCCACCACACGCCTCTGGGTTATCTTTATGGAGAGCTTCCTCCCTCTCTGTGCTGGAGGAAGCAGCAGAGTCCCTGTACTTGTGGGCAGGTGGGAAACGGCAGTAAATCTTACCTTTGAACCAACAGAGGCCAGAGAGAGGATGGGCCTTCTGCCTTGTGGAGACAAAGCTCTGTGGAAACTCCTGGCAGAGCGTCAGCACAGCGAGACCTGCCTGCCCTGCTGCGAGAAGCCTGGAAGGAAGAGCCCTGGCTGCTGGGCTACGTGCTCGGCAGGAACACCTCCAGGGGCTTTACTGCCTTTGTGCAGCCTTGCCCCACTAAATCTCACAGTCTTTGACAGAGCTGTGAGACAAGGATGTTTTATTGCTTTGGCTTCTCTCTGGGGCTAAGCACGATTTCCAGGTGAGCTAGTTCTCAAGAGGCAGGTTTTTTTTCCCCTGGGGGTTGCTATAGGCCAGACCAGCCAGTCTTGTAGACAGCTTGCAAGGTGCTTGTCAAGCTGAAGTGCACCAGGGAACCTAAGATTTAAGACATGATGCAGGCTCCCTTGGAAAAAAAGCATAGGAAAAGGTTTCCAAAGCCTGGAATCATCCCCCTTCCAACAGAACAGATGGCATATGCCATATTTATCATCACCCTCTTGTGAACTGCCCTTTGTCTCCAGGTGTTACTGTGTCTCTGGCTCGTTTGTGCTTCAGGTGGGGGCTCTGAGGGTGCAGGAAACACTGATGCACTGTCAGGATTCACTGGTAACACCCTACGTGGACACTTACTCTGACTTCTGTCAAGTCAAACAGCAAAACGCTTCCCAGATTTCAAGAGGAGTGGGATCCAGTGCTAAGGGGTGTTCCCAGGAGCACTGTTTCCTGCAAAGCTTTCATTTTATTAGCTTGGATGTGGCAATGGCTGCTCTGTTCCCACATGTCATCTGTCCTCGTGGGACGACAGCAGTGAGCGTGGCTGTCCCTACAGCATGCCTTCAATGATGGACCTCATCCATCACTGGATGGTTGCCACTGGTGACCCTGCAGGGCTTCCCCATGTCTATGTGCCACCCTGCCTCTGACAGTGAGACACCGAGCAGGGAGCGTTGAGAAGCGTGGCACAGCCTCACGTACCCACGCTGGCACCTGGCAGTGTATGAAGGCAATAAATGCCATCTTAACCCCGAGCTAAGCTATTGGAAAAGTTTGAGCAGATGGAGCCTGATGTGCTCCAAGATATGACTTCTCAATTTTTTTCAAATTGCAGACCTTTAAAAAAAGTTTCTGCTGGATTGTTATAGCTTCTAACAAATAGGCATCGCTGCCTACAGTCTCAATTACCTTTCTGTACCTGACAATTGCTCTAAGGGGTGTTTTGTGCCCTGTGGCCACATTTCCAATCTCACAGTTTAGTGAAGAACTTGGTTTTTCGGGCTGTCCTTGCAGGGGCTCTCCTAGGCTACAGCTTCTGTTGATACCTGCAGTCCTTACCTCGGTGGCATGCTGCTCCTTCTTCCTTCGAATCCCATCGTGGTGTTCCTCCCCCAGTTGGATGAGGTCCATCTCCAGCCTCTCCCTCAGTTCCAAAACTCGTCTGTCAATGCTTTCTGCCACGTCTACAGGATTTGCACATGTACCAACGTCACCTGCTTTCAGACTCCTGCAGAACAGACACAGTGGCTCTGCTGCTTCTAGAGATGCTGACACCACCCTGACCTTCCCACCCCCCCACAGGGAGCTGGGGCTGCCCCCACCACACCATGCTTCCTTCGGACGAGGGGAGCCCATGTTTCTCTTGGGGATCCCTCCCCTTTGGCCCTGCTGGAGACCCTGTGCTGCATTTACCTCTTCTTCTGGGTTTTCCTGGTGTTCCTTTTCTTGCCGCCGTAGCAGACAGACTCCGCAAAGAGCACAGAGTATTTCTGCAGCAGCTCCTCCCTGCGTTTGCTTCCTTTCCGCTCCAGCTCCCTCAGTTCCTTCTCCTGCTTCTTCAGCAGCCTCAGAAAGACCTTAATCTGCTGCAGCTCCGCGAGGCTGGCTGTCTGGGGCTCTGAAATAGAAAACAAAGAGAGGCTGTTTCTCTCACCCAGCATTTCTCAACCTGCTGCGATGCCTTTTGGGGGTCACACAGGTTTTTCAGCACTGCCTTCATTCAGCTTTAACTCCCGCTTCTCAACATCCTATGCAGCTCAGGTCACCACCTGGTGGATGCCTGGCATGGGATGGATGACCAGAAGAATTGCTGCCTTGCCGTGTTCTGGCCAGAGGAACACACTGGTGGTGCTGTGCCAGTCTGTCTGTCCTGTGCCTTGCACCCTTTTCCACAATTCTGAATGTCCCAAGGATAGCACAATTGTAAGCACGTCGGGGGCTTTGATTATAAGGCAAAAGCTTTGTTATTTCATTACTGATTATTTTGCAAAACTGAGTTACAATGAGAGGTGCTTTCATCCCTTCCAGTTTTAGTGCCTGGCATTTCTTCAGCTGTGAGGCATAAATGAAAGGTCCTTTGAGGCAAATGACAAAGAGGGGAAGGATGCCTGTGAACTGCTGGAGAACTTGTCATCTGGCAGCAGCAAGTCAGTCAGATGTGGTTATCTGTGGCACAAAGGCCACAGGGAGTTACCTTCTCAGGGGAAGTCAGGTGTTTTTTTTTTCAGCTTGGAACATGTAAAAATTCACAGAACTTGTGGGTGTGTCTGCAACAGGAGGCTGTGCAGGGTCAGCTCCTTCCAAAAGGCTCGTACTGAGGAAATGCGAGGGTACGGCTTAAACACAAGTCTTAAACCAGAGCCCACGGTGCTTCCACGCAACGTGATGCTTTTTACCAGAGAACATATTTAAAGTCATTATAGCTCTGTCCAGGGGAACATTTTTCTTCAGGGATAACTTTTAAACTGCTGCAACCAGTGGCCTCGGGGGGATAAAAGCTGGAGCAGTCCAAAGCTCTTCTGCCCTACCTGCAGGTGACAGTGGCAAGGGCCGTGGCAACTTCAAGCCTCTTTTCTCCTTGAGACGGGCTGCGAGCTCCATCCCAGCCGGAGAGCTCCATCCCAGCCAGAGAGCTCCATCCCAGCTGGAGAGCTCTCCACACACCACGGAACTTGTCCCAGTGGGCAAAGGGTGCCAGCAGTGGGAAACTGGGCCCCCGAGCCCGGAGATTCACACGGTTTGTCTTTAGTGCTGGCTACAACGGTCAGGGTTGGGTCAGGCTTTTTTTTTAATTTGCAAAACAGGGTTCATCTCTATCCCCATCAGAAATAGGGCAAAGAGGGAATGTAGGATGACTGACGGGGCCTCAGCCCACGTGAGCAGCACGAGAGGAGTTAGTTACCTGCTATCTGCATCACTTCGATCACATTTTCATCCTTGGCAAAAGCTGCAGCTCCTGAAATCACAAAAGAGGTTCCTGATTATCTTCTATCTTGCATCTTTGGGTTGAAAACGGATGGCAGAGAGCTCATCAAGAACATGGGCCACATGAAGGATGTTGGTGTGAATACAAAGGAATTAATTCAGCTGCTGAAATGCTTAAGTGCTTGGGAACTTTGTTAGCAGGGTCAACAGAGGGGGAACAGGATTCTCTGCTTTGCCAGAGAAAAAGGGCATTGGCTTTGCATTAGCTGGATATTGCTGGTGAGGATTTGGCACATGTAAACTTGGTTTGATTGGGTGGGAAGGATGTTCTGGGCTGAAATATGATAAAAGCCATTGTTTTGATACCAGCATGTTTGAAAGGACAGTAATCACACTGATACAGTTTATATGGAAGAAACACTGATCAGGTGTCTATTACTCTAAAGCACTATAGAAGACAATGAGGTAATTAAGAGAATGGTAGGACATGCTCTTACCTAACCTGAAATTATTCTATCAGTTAGTTTGGATTAGAAGTGTGTTTAAGGAACATTTCTTCTGGCACTTTCCCCAATACTACATCTTTAATGTCTGGTTTGTGCCTTGTTTTGTAAGGCCAAGAAGGTGCCAGTGTGAAAGGAACAAACATACTGTTAGGAAGACCTTTCTCTGCTAGAGCTTCTTTAAACCTAGCAATAAATGCTGACTTTGTCTTTTGATTTCTATTGAAGCAAATCCATAACTTTTTTTCAGCTCACTTGGACAGAGTGAAGTAGTTTTTGCCCTTGTTATGTTAACGGGTCCCCATTTAATCTAGCGGTCAAGACACAGGCCTGTGCTCCATTCCCACTCTTGCAGAATGCCAGGTGTGGGATCTGCTCACTCGGACCTTGGACTGGATCTTATAAAGACTCTGGGGTTCAGCTGAGCTGATGAATAAAAGTACTAATCTTTAAAGCTCCCAGGTGTTATACAACTGGACACTGGTGCAAGCACAGTTTAACAAGATAGAGTTTTCAGGGGGATCTAAACATACTTAAAATGTCAGAAATCAACAGTGATCTACAGAAAGATGCCCTTGAAAAGAGCAACAAAGAGGTGAAGAGCAGTGAGGTATTATGGGATAAAACCAAGCCAGATCTTAACACCTTTGTCTCACAAATATCCAGAACTACCAAGTCAAAAATCAATATCCAACCTCCAATTTCACACTTAAGATGAGAGACTGCCACAGGACAGTGGTTATGTCCCAGGGAACTCTGGGCTGAACCTGGAAAACCATGGGCATCTACCAGAGACCTCAGCGTACGCGCACAGCGAGCAGCAGTGCAACTGGAGGGGAAAGCCAGTGCTCACATCAGTGAACAGGCCTTCAGGGTGGTTCTGGGCATTCTCAGTAGATACCTGAGATGGCTTTTCCGTTGAGGAGTAAGAAAGTTTTCACATCACACTCCTCCAGCCCAGTCAGGGGACAAATACAACTTTTGCCATTAATGCCAAACAACAGAATTTAAGTTGGTGCCTTGGCCTGAGATGTTCTGACCCCATTAGCAAGGTTCTTCAGCCTCCAGCTCTGTCTCTTTCAACCTGTTGAGCCCAGACCTTCCCTTCTACTTGTAGCTCAGCCCACCCCCCAGCGTTACCTGCGGGTCCGTTAGAAAGAGGAGCGCTGAATTTCCCAGCGGAGTCTGGCATCCCGTTAGTTTCGGCAGATGGGACGTTCCTCTGTGGGCCAAGTCTCTACAGCAAAGATCAGAGGTCCAGCAAAGCTCTGTTATTGCAGTCTGGATCCACGCAACATGTTTTAGAGACAATGACAGAACCTGGAAAAACCTTACCTCCCCCGAGCCATCTTTCAGCTTATCTGATCTCTTGTCTTGCAGACTGAAGAACTTAATGGGGTTGGAGAGAGCAATAGTCAGATCTAGAAACAAAGAGGAGGTCTTTGCTCGCATGACCAAGTAACTCATTCTACTCTGATTTTCCTTCCCGGCCCAGGACAGGAAACAGTGGAGAATATTTTGTATTCTCTGCTTCTAAGAAGCTTCTCCCTGACAGCACCCAGGGAAGGGATGGGCATCGCCTTAGTCCCTGTCTGAGGTGATGGCTCACCACTGATATTTCGGGCAGCTCTGAGAAGAGCATATTGCTCCCAAAATCCAAAGCCAGATTAAGACTTTCCTAACCCAACGGCTTCCTGCTCCAATTCCAGTCCAATGCTGTATAAACTCGGTCTTTTTCACAAATATGTGTTAAAACCATCAATTTGACAGGATTTCCCCCATGAAGAAGGTTCATTTGTATGAATACAGGGGAAGAGAGAGTGAACATGAGAAGTATTCACAGCAACAACTGTGGCTGATGCTGTCACATTCTGCACGGCTTTGTTCATGATCGTTAAAAGTTCTGTTGTTAATCCCTCCAGTGGAGCTTCTTCCCCGATTCATCTCTCCCTGTTTGACCATTCCCTTTCTAAAGGCCAGTCACTATATCTCAGTGCCAGCGAGAACATCTTTCTCTTCCAATGGGGAAGAGGAACTCTCCTGTGCTCCCTAAAGTCCTATCCATAGAATCATAGAAGCATAGAATGGTTTGGGTTGGAAGGGACCTTAAAGATCATCGAGTTCCAATCCCCTGCCCTGGGCAGGGACACCTCCCACCACACCAGGTGGCTCCAAGCCCCCTCCAACCTGGCCTTGAACCCCTCCAGGGATGGGGCAGCCACAGCTTCTCTGGGCAACCTGGGCCAGGCTCTCACCACCCTCACACCAAACAAGTTCTTCCCCACATCTCAGCTCCATCTCCCCTCTTTCAGTTTAAAACTGTCCCCCCTTGTAAGCCCCCGATAGTCACTCGAGGAAACCTCTCCCTGCCTCTGAATAAAAGCAGTAAAAAGGCTGACCCACTCCACACCAGAGAGACAGTTCCACCTGCACTGCATGTCTGGGGTGTCCCTCAGCCCGTACGGGGAACCAGTCACAGGGTGCAAGCACCCACTCTTCTGATGAGAGCAAGGCTGTGACAGGGTGCTGGCATCTCCCCAAGTCCCACCCCAACAAGGAATTAAGGATGGAGGAGGAAAGCACACTCCGGGCTGGAAAAATGCTTCTGGATCCCAGTTTGAGCATCCCCAACGCGCATTCTACTGCGTAACTACCTGCCCACGCGTCGGGAACATAGTCCTTCACTTCCAGGTACACAAAGAGGGAAGGCATGGTGAGGGGCATGTTGCTCTCACTGCGGAGACAAATGTGGTGATAGCCTGAAAGCAGAAAGCACAAGAATTGAGCTGACAGAATCTCTGCCCCTTCTCTCTGTGTTCCAACAGTAAAAGAGTCTCTCCTTACAGGAGGGCATATCACAGAATTAAGCTAAGGTAATAGGATGAATTTGAAGGCTCCAGGCTCTTCATGAATGGAGACTGAGTAGCAAAATACACAGATGTTTGTGTCTTCTTTACAGCTTCCAGTGGATGGGTTTCAAGGGCACAAAAGCTAAAGGAATTTCCACAAAATTTACCTGAGTGCATTGCAATAATGGGAATGACACGGTGGCCGATGAACTTCCCTCCTTCCTCCCAAGCCACAATTTTGAGAGATGCCAACTCAGGCATCATGATCTAAGGAAAAAACAGAGCAAGGCACCAGTGTTCTCACCTCTTCCAGCATCCTGGCTCCACTAAGCAGAGCTTTACTCTCTTCCTCCTTCCACCAAAACAACGCCATCTCCCCAAGGAAGTCACTGCCTACTTCTGCATCTCGTAATTTAAGGCTACAGTTTATCACAGACATAAATGAATTCACAAAACCACCACAAACCACAGGATTCTCAGAGGAGAGACAGGGATCACAGGAGGGCAATTTTTATCTAAAAAAAAGTGGGGCAAGAGACCCCGGAACCACAGCTTTCCCGAAGCAACTCACCAGAGAAGGGAAGGAACTCGGGGGGATAATTTCACAAAATTGGGAACTTTGCCATAAGGGCTCTTGCCTCCCGCCTCCCCTGTTTTCTTCTGCCATAAAATGAACTAAAAATTATTCTGCCAGAACTGAAGCCTGAAAAGTGTTTTCTGAAATGAGGATATTTATCTACCACACCAGAAGTAGGCTGAAAATATCTGCACTTTCAGTGCACTCGACAGAGGTGAATTGTGTAACGTGTATTTTTTTGCTACTGAAAGGCCAGACATTACTATCACCTTTGCCTGAACTTCCCCGAACCCCATAGCTGGATTAGTGACTACTGAATTCCCGTGGACAAACAGGGCAGCTTTCTGTATTCTGGCACAGAAACCCTCCCTCTGGTCCCATTACTCCTCCAGTTTGTCTGCTTCTCATTTACAATTTAACCACAGACACTCAGTTCCTTTCTGCTTTCTCGTGCTTGAAATTTCCAAAGCTGATGAGCCAATTGAGGCTGAAATGCACCACAAACAGGAGACTTCTGAGGCCTGTTATTTCCAGAAATGTTCCCAGCTACCCCTTGTCTGTTCAGGGAAATATTGATGGAGTTGGTTTGGAAGTTATCTGAGAAAGCAACACTCAAGGCCTTGTGTGTCTAAAGCCATGACTGGGATCTCCAGAAGGGAGTCCCTTCTGTCACTGACCTCTCAAGACACAGTCCTTGTGGCCATCAGGATCTTTAAGGATTCTCTGTCTAAATGACTATCAAATATTATTACCTTTTCAAAAACGAAAGCCTCCTCTTTCCACACAGGGTTAATGGAGTTGGCAGTGGAGGTCAGTTTGGTTCTGTATTTGCGTTTTGTGTCCCTTGGTAACCCAAACAGCTCCACTTCCACATAGGTCTTCACACTGCGGTCCGAGAGGAACTGCCCAGAGAGTATCTGTCAACAAGCAGAAACATCATTAGCAACTGCTGAAAATAAAACAGAAGAACCCACCCATACCTTCACCCCAAAGTCACCCTCCCACCCCAAAACATCTCCTCTGCTGCACCTTCCAATCCACCACAGGCTCTTCTTTTACCTTCACCCATGTTTCTCGCTTCAGCACTTCCTCCAACCTCCTCCCTCCCCATCATCCCAGCCTTGGCTTCTTCTGCATGGCAGATGCTAATTTTCCATTTTCATGCGATTATGATTAATTTAAAATAGTGAAAAGACTGGGAGTTGCCATGGTAACGTTCTCCCACAGGACTCTGGGGGTTCATTTGCCACTAAGAACCCTACTGGGTAATAAATAGCTGGGATGTAGATGCCAGTTAGATACGTGGTGCCAGGAACCGGCCGGTGGGGGAGGACAGCGCCGTGGTTTGTACTTGCCGTGACAGAGAGGGTACTTGCCACCACCACATCAATGCGGTCCACAGAGAAGGGGTCGAACTGCTTGTCCGGACGCCGCATGAATTCATGCTTGAGCAGGTAGCCACACTGGCCATTGAACTCAAACAGAGCCATGTTCTGCTGCATGGGGACATCTGAGATAGAGGAGAGAAAAATTTCTGTAGGACCTCATCAGGTGGCTTGTGTGCTACGAGTGAGCTGAAAGGTGCTGTACTTTCCCAGCCCCTGCCAGCCAAGGGCTCACAAAGCCATTTCAAAAACTAATTAAACCTCTCAGCACCCTACAGGGAAAAATATTACAGCAGCTGTTGTAGGAAAGGTAAGCGGTTTGCTTATGATTGCACCATAAGTCCTGGGTAGAACTAAATTAAAACCTACTTTAAGAAGTACCTGCTATTTTTGGGTATGAAGTAAATAGTTGCCTGAACTCCTCTACTTCCCTCTTTCAGTTTGGGTCTCCTCTCAGTCCATCTTCTCCTCTGCCATTTCTCTTAAGAACACTGTGTCATGGTTTCTGTACCTGTCTTTGGCGTGACAGCCTCATCACAACCCCTCTCTCACTCTCTCCCTTTTAAGTTGCTGCTTTTCTTCTCCTACTGATCCTACAGCTGGTCTCCCACACTCTCTATACATAAGACACAGAAGAAAAGGGGTAAAGAATAGCATTCTCTGGAGGCTTTTCTTTGTCTGCTTCTCATGCTAGATGTGCAGCAAGGCCCTTCAGCCCTGTTTGGGTCAAAATACTGGAAATAACAGCAGAGACACCAGTCCTGTAGCCAGATGGAGCTCTGCCCGTTGCCTCGCAAAAGGGGAAGCAGCCCAGGGGAAGTGGGAGCTTCTGATGCATCGTGCACATTATTTAGGCTGCCATCACGTATGGGACAGCCAGAGATGGCACCAGACACTGGGTGACGGCAAATCCACGTATGTGTGTTTGCACAAGTGTGTAGGACCAGACACAGGTCTGTGCTGGGCCTAGAAAAGTGCTTTTGGTCTGTGGGAGATGGAGAATAAAATAAGGCTGTTTTCAGGGAAACAGCAGCGGAGGAAGAGACAATGAAGATGAGTACACAGCTTCACCCCCTCAGAAGCTGGAGGACAAGGTGACACTCACCCATGGTCTGGAAGTTAAGTGCCACCATCTGACAGCCAACATTCCAGAACATCTGGGGCATGTAATTAGAGGAGTCCATCCGGGTGCCTTTGGGGTAAATCCGGCTCATCTGTCGCTTGTTGTATCTGCAGTTGCTCTATAGGAAACAGGTCTGGAGTGCTCCTTGTGTGCCCTGGGGCTACCTCACGGATTCTGATCATGAAAGTTGTTTAAGCTCTGCTACCAAACGCTCAGAGCCTTCCAGACGAGAAGAAAGAGAGGCCCTGGCAACAACAGCCTCCTTTCCCACACCCATTCCATTTAAGGACAAGCATCTGGTGTTCACTACAGCAGGACACATCCCGTGAATCTCTGTGCACAGCCCCCAAAGCCACCCTGGAAGGTCCCGTGTCACACCTGCAGGCTTTTTATCTCCAATGAAGAGTTTACCAGCTCCTGAAACCAGAAGCCAGTTGGCTGTGCCTCAGCCTTACCCAGACGTCAGCCTAGCTCTGATATTCCCTGCAACCAACTGCGTGGGACAAAGGCTGCCAAAAGGATACTCCACAAACTGCACGGGGAACTTGGTTAGTAGATCGTAAGCCTTCAGCTCTGTGAAGGAAGAGATGACGTAACTCCGGTTCTTCTCTAGAAACAGAAGGTAAGAAAGCAGTTAGAAGAAAGGCATGAACAGCCCCTATTGCGTGGGGGGAGCCTGATGGACCCAAGAAGCACTTGGCCTGTTTACTCCCACCTTCTGCCAGGTACAGGTTTCTATCAAGGTAATTTACCTTTCTCTGGTCCCTTGAAAAGGGACTCAAGAATAATACTCCATAAAAGGTGATTTATTTTTACCAGGGAGACAATGGTTGTGCACTACAGGACAGGAACTCAATGGAATACAGACAGGATGGGCTCACAAAGCTTAAATGGCAATAACTTTGTCCATCTCTTTCTGGATTTCAGTGCCATTTAAAGAATAGCTCCTGCCTGGAGTTTTAGTTCCACGTAAATCCAAATATTCAGTCTTACACAAAGATCTTTATTTTGTCAAGTTTCCTCTTCTTCACTCCCTTATTTTTTTCTTTTTCTTTTCTTTCTTTCACCAAACCAGCTCACTCAAAGCTAGACCCAAATGTGGGAACTGTTTAGAGGAACCTATTGTGTCTAAAGAAATTGCGTGCATTTTCAGTGTTTGAGCTCTTTCTCTGTCCAGTCACCGCAGAAGAGGAAGGCCAGTCGCATATTTTAAGAAAAGCTGGGCTCATCCCAGCAGCAAGGCACATCCAGAGAGATGGCACTGCCCTCTGGGCTGTTTCTGTTTGTCCTCACCCGTGTAACTGGGAGCAGTATCTGACAGCCCTGACTTCTCCTCACCAACTCCTTACTGCAGGGAGGACAGAAGGGAAGCGGTCGAGAGAACACAAGAGCAAAGGGGTGAAAGCAAGTCACAAAGGCAGGGGGAGAACAGCAGCATCGGAAAGCACCGCTCTCCCGGCTCAACAGAAATACTTGGGGTTCGGAAAGGACTGAGTTTGACTTACGGGCAGAGACTTCAAAGGAGTCAAATTTGATGGGCTGTATGTAATTGACTAGGCTGGACATTTCCTCGTACGCTGTCACTTCCAAACCAGCAGTGCCCTGAGCAGAAAAAAAAAACCAAGAGAAGACACATGGAGACACCTTTCCTAGAGATGAAACAAGGCACACTTGGGCTTCACAATCAGAGAACCCTGGTGGCTGCCCCCACCAGAGCACAGTAGTTTCTTTGGCTTCCTGGTCCTACAGCTCCACTGTGGGCAGCGCAGTCAGGGGCACAGAGTTTCTAAGCAGCTTGGAAAAAACTGGAATTGAGGCATATGGAGAGGTAGGTAAGAAGCCCAGGACCTTGTTGACCTCTCAAGGCATGGAGTCTGGGACAAACTGGGGTCTTTGTTTTCCCTTCTCTCTGAGCGATACTGGGGAGAGGAAAATAGGATATGGATTTTTTTTATTCAAGGGAACGCAGATCTCCTCCTTCCCCCTTCAGCAGCAGCACTTCATGTTTCGGTAGCAACTTTTATCAGACGAAGGCTAAGCGTCTCCAAACACCCTGGAGGCAAACAATTATCTCCAAATCATGCAGAATACCAAAGGCAGAGTCAGAAATAAGAACTCTTCTGCCATATTCTCTATGCGAACAACATCATTTCTCTTACTCAGTTTCTCTGGCAGAAGCCCTGTTGTCACGGGAGAAGGGAAGCCCCAGCTGGTCACAGCACTCTTCATTCCCCTTTGCATTTTGGGTTCATCTCAATTCAATGTGGTGAGGCCCCAGAGAAAACTGGAGGCCAGAAAAAAAACCCAGAAAAGGAACAGAAACATCAGTGACAGTACCTCATCTGACTGCATCTTTTTAATTTCCTCTTCATCCAGGTTTCCGAGATGTTCATCCTCTTCCTCTGGTTCTTCTTCAGCCACATCACCTGCCCAGACTAACACACAGAGCCCACATCAGCGCACGGATCAGTAACACACCCAGACAAGACGTTGCAGATTCCTAGCAATGGGGAGCTCTGCAAAGCCTCACAATCAAGTCATGCAGGAACAAGAAGTGGAAGAATCATACAATTTTATTAGCCAAATCCAAATACGGACCAGCCCGCTCTGGACTAGCACACTCAAGAGACCAAACCATTCCTCCTGCAGAATTCCCTCACACCCCAAGAGTGACAATCACAGTGCTGTTTTCCCCACCCAGGTCGCACACATTCATGGCAATAAATGTCCATTTCTAGGTGCTCTGTGGTGGTGCTCTCCTTGTCTTCGTATGGCTTCGTGTGCTCCTACCATCACAGGAACTGAAAATTCACTGTTCTACCACAGGGTCCCTGACCCAAGAGGCGACAACCTCGAGATTGGAGGGGAGAAGGGCTGAAGGTTCTATAAACCTTCAAGAACCTCACGGTGAAGAAATAGGCCGTGGTGAATTTGTGGTTATCAGAGAGCTACAAGCAGTAAAGAATTATCCACCCTTCCATCCAGCCAATAGGCAGCACATATCAATGCATTCCCAACTCATGCAGCCATACGCCTCAGAGTAGGCGCAAGAGTTGCCTGATGGGCAGGGCAGAAGCTGATTGTCTCTTTTAGTTGGGATGAAGGGTTTAAAAATATTCTGAAGATTTAATTTCTCTTCGAAGCTTATGCTGCTCCTTGAGATAACCAAATTAATGACTAGTATCAGCTTGCCTCAAGGTAGTATTGGGTGATCTGGAAGGTCTCCAGTGGGCCAGACTCGCTCATCTGGCTGTACTAGTCCCGTTTCCCTTCAGACATACCAGTATCCTCAGCATCCATTGGCATTGGCTGCTCAGTGATTTCTGGTTCCACGTTCCTCCCTTTCTTCAAAGAGTTCTGCCTCTTCCCAGACACAGATTGTTTCTTTTTGTTCTTAATCAAGATTTTCCCTAAGAGATCCTTAGGACTTGGCAAAGGAACTCCTGGCTTCAGCTGCAACAGATAAACTTCATACTGAATTTTCATCACAAAGACAGAATTCAAACACTCGTCCCTCCCAGTACCATTCCCCTGGCCATTTACTGGGGCGTGGACACATTTCTTACCCATTGTATTCCTTAATTTCTCCATCTGCCAGTGTTCCCCACTATATCTATGGGATTATTTTTTTTCCTAAGTCTTCACCTTCGGTTTCAGACCAGCATTTTGTACCTCTCGGCCCTCTCATGTTCTGCTGCCTGCACATGCCACGCTGTTCCCAGCCACCCAGCTAAAAAAGCATCTCCATGGCCTGAAGGCATCCACACACCTCTGGCTTTCACATCCCACCTCCTTCTCTCGTTACCCCAGAGGCTCAGTCCTAGAGCAGCACTCAGGCCGTATTTAAACACTCTGCCTGCAGCGGATTTGAGAGAAAGATCCCAGAGTAGGTGGCTCGAGCCAGGGATGTGTGACTCAGATGCTTCCCGACCTACACTCCCTGTACAGATAGCAACAGCCCTATTAATAATTTAGCTAATACCCCCAACTGTTTCTCCTCACACACATCCTCCTGTTTCTCCCCACTGCCTGGACAACGACACAGGTCTGGACAGTGGACAACTGCCGACTTGCTCACTGCTTCCTTTCAGCGCTTCTTTTCATCTTGGTGCTTGAAAAGAGACGCTTGGGCGATGTGTCTCAGTGCCCCCCCTACTACATATCCCAAGGAACTGCCCAATGCTTTGCAGAACACAGGCACTGCCCTTTATTTGTAAATCTGTGTCCCTTCCCAAGGCAGCTGAAGGAGCAGTGTGCATGGGGATCACCAAAGATGTCACTGTGTCCACAAAACAAAGCAGCTGTTGATTAGGGACAGGCAGATCAGAGCTTCACTCAGCTACACTCGAGCACAGAGCTGTGCTTGTCACTGACCTGAAGGAGTGTTTCCAGGTTGGTAACAGGAATTGAGAAGCACTGGTAGGAAGAGCCTGAAATACTACTAAGCCCTCGTTCCTGTTTTTTTCCCAAACAAATGCTGGCAAACAGATTTGAAACAGTTCTGCGTACAAAAATACACTGACTCATCTTGGTACCACTGGTCCAGCTTGGTTACCCAGGGCTCAGGTTCCAGAGTCACTCAGGTCACAGAGTGATAAGTAAGAGCAGAGTCAGGGAAGTGCTCAGGAAAACCTCTGAGACTGAGAGGTCTTCCCTCCACGTACAGTGTTGCTCACTCCTAGAACCAGGCTCACTTGCTCACGGCATCACCTTCTCTTTCACTGCCCTTGTATCTGTTGTGGCATCTCCTGGCATCAGGAGCGACCATTTTTTTTCAGAAAGACCTCTCCAACAGCCTCCTTTCCCAGCTTCCACTTACTGGGTATTTTTCCAGTGGCTCTGTCAGCAGCATATCCCCAAAAATGGTTCGGCAGTACTCAGCCATCTTCGCCTGCTGCTTGGGCCTAAGGAACAAAGAGATGAAGCAGGAGTGAACAGGAAAACAGATGCCCAAATCCAGAGCTGAGCATGAACAACCATCACAAGATCCATGTGCTCTACCCAGAAAACCACCTTTGCCTTCACCCAGACAGCTATGTAGATCTTGAATCATAGGGTCATGGAATGGTTCAGGTTGGAAGGGACCTTAAAGCCCCCCCAGTGCCACCCCTTCCAGACCACACCTCCCACCAGACCAGGTGGCTCCAAGCCCCCTCCAACCTGGCCTTGAACCCCTCCAGGGATGGGGCAGCCACAGCTTCTCTGGGCAACCCAGATCTCATCTCAATCTCCCCTCTTGCAGTGTCAAACCCTGTCCCCTCATCCTATGGCTCCCCTCCCTGATCAAGAGTTACCCCCCAGCTTTCCTGTAGGTCCCCCTCAGGTACTGGACTTGAAATGCCTTCTCAGGCCGACTCCCATTTGTTAATACTCTGCCATCTCCAGCTAAANACACCTCCCACCTGACCAGGTGGCTCCAAGCCCCCTCCAACCTGGCCTTGAACCCCTCCAGGGATGGGGCAGCCACAGCTTCTCTGGCCAACCTGGGCCAGGCTCTCACAGCCCTCACAGAAAAGAATTTCTTCCTAATATCTAACCTAAATCTCCCCCCTTTCAGTTTAAAACCATTACCCCTCATCCTGTCACTCCACTCCCTCATAAAGAGTCCCTCTCCATCTCTCCTGTAGGTCCCCTTTAGGTACTGAAAGGCTGCCATATCCACAAAAATGACCAGGGAAGAAAAGATCCCAAGTTTTGCAATTGAAAATATGATCAAGAACAATGTTCTAGGTGCCACAGAGAACTGGGCTTGGCAAAGAGCATGGTGAAACATTTCTTCTAACTTTTGAAAGGCAGTCCACTTGCTTAGGCTCCAGGGCCTACTAGTTTTGTAGGTCCTGTCCAATGCCTTCACCCAACAAGTACAGCACAGATATTACAGTAAGTTACTTCCTTCTACCATGGGTCATCACCCCCATAAGAGCATTGCAAGAGGAAGTGAGGTTCCTCCTCATCCCAGCTCAGCCATTGCCTGTGTTGAGTGCCGGTGATGGACAGAGATGGTGCAAAGAAGCTGTCACTTGATAGTGTTCATCCTCTCTGTGCTGTCACAAGAGTCAGCTGGAGAAGGTATCAAAAGCTGTATTATGGAACCTAGAAAAGAAGCTACAGATTACTTATTTTCATGTCTCTGTGAATGTATTTCCTCTTTCCTCTCAGGCAAGTAGCTGTAGCAG
>JAHREE010000273.1:314052-340503 GCA_033628505.1 Tringa tobata
AACCTGGGCCAGGCTCTCACCACCCTCACCCCAAAGAAGTTCTTCCCCACATCCACTCTAATTCTACCCCTTTTCATTTTAAAAGTGTCACCCCTTGTCCTGTCACTACAGGACACGGTGAAAATGCCCCGATACTTCTGGGCTCCAAATCCCAACAACTGTGCCCTCAGGACTCAGTACCTTGCCAACATTCTCCTTGTAGGAAACAAAGTTATGGAAAGTGAGGTCCACCATGTCAGGGCCAGACACAATAGTCAGAGTCTTCAGCAGGAAGGTGCTGTGAGGATAATCCAAGTTAAAAACCTCTCGGAGCTTCTGGGACTGCAAAAGAAACACAACAGATGGGGATGAAGGGAGAATGAGGCAAACTGCACCTCGAAAAAAAAACAGAACCCAATCCAAACATTGACCCAAATTCACAGCAAGCTCTGCAAGGGTTCCAAAATTGTTTAATGTGATCCTCCTTTCCTTGGCTTTCCTTATTTTTTGTCTTTATTCTGGAGCCTGCATTACCCAGATCCTCCATGGAACAAGACATTGTGACTAATGTCACTGCACAAACATGCTGGTTTGGTCTGAAAAAGTAAAAGTTGATGACTGCTTCTAAAGAAGTTCCATCTGAACCTTCAGCCTGACCTTGCAGACAAGCAGATGAGGATTTGCCCTGCTCATACCAGAGATGCGTGACCAGGTTATTGCAGCCATCGGCTGTCAAACCACACACTAAGAAGGTCTTTTAGATTAGTGTGATACCTTTTGCTGTAACCAGCCTCCTCCACAAGATGCTGCTTAGGGCCCAGGAGGTCTACCAGCTTCAGACCCCGTTACTGGAGGGATGGGCTCTCTCCATCCAAGTCCCATTTTCTGCCAGTTGTCAGTTGCTAGAAGTGGTTTTTTTCCACAGCAATTGCAGTATCCTACAGCGATGGCTCACCAGAGATTTGCTTTGTTAAGTATAAGGCTCATCTGATTAGTCATACTTTGATTTCATCACCATATGAAAGTATTTATAGAGTCTCTTTAAATTATTTAGCATTTTCTGCATTCCTACGTAAGGTGTCACTAAGCCAAGGTATCCTGGAGTTGTACTGACGCTCGCTATTTATAACGAAAGGATAAAATCCCCACGTCCCAGAGTAAAGCGCAGCAATTCATTACCCAAGGCACAGGATAAACTCCTACCAAAGCAAACAGGGAGGCTGTCAGAGCACCCGCTCCTTCAGAAACCAAGGACAAAATTCCTGATCCGGGATCGTTAGCAGAGCAGCTCAGGCTCAGAATTTAACCGGAGCTGGAATTTCAGCTCTCGCTGTAGGCACAAACCTAAGGTTTGAGACATGGCTGAGTTACTGCGTTTCAACAAGTTAAAATATGGGTAACACTGTAACACATTAGAAATTACATTAACTTCAGCAAAACAGATTTTAACTAAGTTACCTTTGTGTTTGCTATAAACAGAGCACATACAGAGTCCCTCACTGCAGCTCGCCTCATGTTTAGTGACTTGCTCAGGCACTACTAACGGCTGAGGGAAGCGAACTCCCTGACCCTGGACTTCCATGGACCTCAATTTAGCCCAGACCAACCAAAAAACCCTCCATGCAACCAGCTGTCTGCATCCCATCGCGATTCAAATGGAAGCAATTCCATTTCTGCTGCACAATTTTCTCTTTACATCTGGGCTGTGAGGGCAGAAGCTCTGGCCCAGCCCAGGTTGGGGCACTGCCATCTGCCCACACCACCTCGCGCGCTGAGCTGCACACAGATTTTATAAGGAGCTCTGCAGACTTTTTCCCACTGCTTTTTTCCAAATAACTGGAGCATTATCAATTTTACCCCATCTGTAGCAAACAGGCACCTTTAGGAAAAACAGGATGGGCTGGATTATAACTCAAGATGATCTGACTGCTGGCTCTCACTTCATAAAGGCAACTCTCTGCAGAGGTAGCTCTGGGACCTGTACAATCCAAGAGCATCTGGAGGGAAAGAAGGGGGAAAGCAGTCAGCCACCCATGAGATTTGCCTATTTTCTAAGAGGGAATTTCTAAAATGCCTCATTTTTGCTTTGTGGGCAGTTTTCTTCCGCAGAGGTGAGCAGCACCCCCCTTACCCACACCTCCTGTCCCTGCTCACAGTGACTTCTTGATGGAGTTTAACTGTTCATTGCAAGTGGCAAAGTGTTAGGATTTTAACTTCAAATTTAACTTCATCTGGCAAACGCACTGGCGTTCGTTCAGCTTCCTTACCTCTGGTGTTGTAAATTGTATGAAGCTAAGACAATAGAGAACTTGTGGTTTATGCTGAACTCATTTCCTGTATTTGTTACCGAGCGGCTCCTCCCAGCTCTTCCTTCTCTACAAACTGGTGTCTCTTGGCTCTCCAGCAGCTGCTTCTCTTCTCTCTGTGTCCCCAGCAAGCTCCATGCTCCACCAGAGCTTCTGCCTCCACCCCACAGGGCTCCTCGGGGGGCGGCGATGGCCTGCTCTCTGAACACCCCCTCAGAAGCTGTTCACTGCCAGCCTTACCCTGCGCAGCTCTTGACGTGCCATGCCCTTTATCTGCATTAACTCACGGCACCTCCCAACACCTCGGTGAAGTTGATAATTTCATTTTATGAGATGCAAACTGCAGCGGGAGAGGAAAGGATGATCTTGTCAGGGGTCTAAATTGGGTCATAACTTCCCAGCGACTGACTTCCTGCCTGGCCGTGAGTCACTCCCTCACTCTGTGCTGCCTGTGCACGGGGACTGTCTCCCCCGCGGGAGGAGCGCGGTGGTTTTGGCACAGCTCTGGATGGGGATGCTCAGAGAAGACCAGAGACTGCGTCCGAGGGCACAGAACCTGATGCCGCGGCTCCTTTCTAACCTGTTCTCCTTCAGCACCCTGTGCTGCAGCTTCACGACGTAATTGCTTAGTGCAACGTTCCAGGTGGCCGTAGAGGAAAAATAGGACTTGCTACACGAAAAGCAGGACGAGCACATCAGCCATGCAAATCAGAGAAGGGAAACGTGCTTAGGAAATCCACTTAAAAAACCCAAACAAACAGAAAACAACTGACTGGCAGAGTGGCTGAAATACAGATTCAGCTTGCATTTCACTTCCCAGCCTCCCATTTCCCTAAAATCCTCCTCTGTGCAAACCAGATTCATAGTCCAGAGAAAAGCAAATGCTCATGCAAATATAACCAAAGAGCCAGGCCTAGGGCAGGAGACGGAGACAGTCCTTTCTCCACTTGAGAGAGGACAGGGCCCAGTGACAGCCAGGATTCCCCACAGCTGCACACACTCCACACCGACAACTCCGGACCTTCCCGAAGCACGGAACGTGATGCTGGTGGTATTAGAAGACAGGACTCTGTCTTCTCTTTTGGAGAAGAACGGTCTCTTTTGGTCGTGAGAAGGGAAAGGAAGCACCAGAGATGATTCAGAGGCCTTTGGCTCACTCCTGTCCTGTTAGCAGCACCGCTCCAGTGTGGGATCGGGAAGGAGAGCGGTGGCAGTGAAGGGGGACTGTCCTGTCACTGTGGGGCCAGTCCCCAGCATCACAGCCAGACAAAGCAGGAAAAAATGCGCAGATGAAGCACTCTCAGCTCTCATTGCTGTGTTATCTAAAGGAAGCGGAACATGCAGCAGCACACAGATTCTCATGGCACAAAATAACCCGTGGCATTCTGGAATGGAGCAGGAATGACCAGGAGGGAGAGGTGCAGGCTCTGCACCCCCAGTAACTTCTGTGGCCTAAGAGCTCACTCTGCAGAAAGATGGAAGAGGCAGAAAAAGAGCCCAGCACGGCAAAAAGCCATTACTGAGATGTGACCGTTTCCTCGTTCAGCCCCCACTCCTCTATTTATAAATCCTTCACAAGCCACAGACTTCTACCCGCTTTCCTCTTGCACACACACACACACACACACACCCCAGTTTGTCTCCACAGGGCCTCTTGTGAGCGCTCTTTTATTCGGGGGCCTGAACATCAGACTCTGGTGAGTCCCACCCTGTGCCGGCGCCCGTTCCCGAATCAGCGCAGCTCCGGGAGGATGCTGAGCCCCCCGAGCTGCTCCCCCCGCCATGCAGCGAACGACTGACCCCCCGCAGCGTGTTCACAGCCCCCGGCTCAGCCTCCGCTCAGCCCCGAGCACAGGGTGAGTGCTCCCTGCTCTGGCGGGTCCTCATTCCTACTTTATCAGCTCAAAATATGGCCTGTGAAATACCCTGGTCCGGGTTTCTCCCTTGCACACGTTCAGTTCAGAGTCTGCATCTCCGGGTTCAATAACACCAAAATGAGTACGGAGGATGAAACCGTTTTATAATCACAACAGACAGAAAATAAAACTTCTGTTTTTATGAAAAATGATGCTTGTTTCAAAGCCAATGCCTGCTGAAATGTCTAAACAAAATGCAAGATGAAGCCAACAGCCCAGCAGTCTGGCCTAAAACACCGTGTATTTTGGTCCTAATTATCACACCCTCTGTCAGCGTTCTGGGGTCCTGGGGCATCAGAAAAAATATAAAATGGAGCAGTCGTTATTGTTCCTTGTTACTCAAAGGAAAACACAGAATTGCATTGTAAATAACATCTTGATCTGCTTCGGCACGCTGCTCAACTACATTCAATAGCTTTTTATCTTGTCTCCTTTATGTTCAAAGTCCCTGCTAATTCTTATCTTTATTACTCTTGAACACCCGCCAAAGTTCATTCTGCCCTGTCTCTCAAAAAAGAATTTCCATCAAGAAAAAACCACTGCAGAACTCAGAGTAGCTCTCAAAGAAAATACAGCAAAGGGGGAGAGAAGGGGAAACCTGCACGTGCACGGGAGCAGTCCCGGGAGGACCCGAGGGCTGGGCACAGGGCTCCGAGTGGGGCAGAAGAGAGAGGAGAGTATCTCTCAGAGAGAGCAGGGCTGTCCCTCGCCTTCAGCCAGCTTCACTCCAGGAATCCTTCCTTCTGGGGCAAACAGCACCCTTCTCATTTGGAGGCGGCTCCTACTGAACGCTTAGTGACTCGTCCCTTTCTCAATGCCACCCTCACCGCGCTGGGCACTACAGCCTCACTGTCGACTCCCTAAGCACCCCGCAGTGTCAGCAAGGGGGTCCCACCAGCCCCTGCCCCCCAGTTTGCAGGACAATGCCGTGACCTGTACTGGTGAGGGAGGACAGCAGGGCTTTCCAGCAGTGGTTTATCTGCATGGGTGCTTCGGGGTTATTCTTCTCGCAGGGCACAGAGCGGTTACAAAGAAAAACCCCAAACCTCTTGCCTCACAGCCCAGGGAAAGTGTTACTGAGAGCACGTAACTCCTGATGCCACAGCACAACCATCCTTCCCCTGCATCGCTCTGAGCACCTCAGGGCACGTTCCACTCTCAACCATTCCGAGCTGCTATATTTTAAGAGGGGAGACAGCCCCCTTTGTCATTCCTCTGCCCTTCACCTCAAACAGATCTCTGCTTTGTCACACCAGTTTTTCATATTTACACCTGCTTGTAACGACACACCAGGCGTAGCTGCCCTGTGGGGAGGGGGTGAGGATTCATGTTTAGAATTTCTCACTGGTTTCTGCATTCCTTTGAGCAAACTCTGTTCTTGGGAAAGCCAACTGAGTACACAACACAGGGCTCTCAGCAAGTGCTGCAGGAGCATCAGGGACAGTACAGCCATGCGTAAATAAGAAATTCCCAGGTCTGGACACCAGCTCTCCTGTTTTGGTTCAATGGCCATTTCAGTGCCCACACAAGACTTCCCATCATCCCGTAAGAGAAAGGTGGACAAGGAGCCAGCCTAGTGCATTTTACTACGTTGGCATAGAAATGCCTGAAAATTCCCCAAACTAAAAAGGGGACTTCTACTAAATGGGTCTCTGTGAAATGCAGAATTCAAAAGGCACGGCAGAGGTTGTCATCAAGCGCATCACATCTGCCTGTTGAGAACACTTAATAAATCACTTGGTGCTTTATTGTTGTTCCTTTGTTGGTAAAAAATGAGCTGTAGCCAATTCCCAGGATACTAAAATCCTGTCTCTGGCCCATGACAATGGCTGGAACAGAGCAGCTACGCCAGGTTGGAGCAGAGATCCCTCCAGATGCCTGGGGAGAAGAACAGGGCAGATGCAATGGTACTTCCCTGAGACGTTTCTGCAGCTCCCAGTGATTTATGATTCAGCAACTTCCTAAACCAGAGGCTTTATCTGGCATTTAATAACCCTCAAAGGGCATTTCTTTCTTGTCCTGACTTTTCAAATGGGGAAGGCATCGCCCAGCGACACGACACGTAAACCAGCAGCACCTCCTTCTGCTTGTGCCAAACCTGCCTTTGGAAAATTCCACTGCATGTGGAGGGCTCACGCTGGGAGAAACCCTGAGCAACCGCTTCGTGCTCACCTTCTCCACCCAGCTCCCGATGTCACCGCACTCCACAACACTCCTCCGCAGCCCTCTCAACTTTTTTTTTTTGGCCAGACCACAGTCCCTGCCCACTCAGATGTTCCTCGCACAGCAGCCATTTCATTCTTTTATTAATCTTGCTGCTCTCCTCTGCCTTTTCCAGTTCTTTGTCTCACTAGAGATGAGGACGCTAGACATGCCCAGGAATATGCGTGCATTCGGGGTGTACGCAGGGGCATGATCTCCTCATTCTTTCCTTACAATTCCTAAAACACAACTAACCTTTTCCGAGCAAATCCAACTGATCACTGCACTGATATTTTACCCTACCCTCATGTCCTGGTTTCTGCGTAGCAATAGTCAACTTGGAAAGTTAGGAATTATTTTTTTTTTCCAATTCAAGGTTTTTCTACAAATCAGCCCTCATTTTATTACCCCAAATAACTTGGTACCATTGGCAAACTTTGTCTTGTCTCTGTGCACCTCCTCTGCAGACCACAAGTGACCACCCAGTTCATCACAGCCCCAAGCACTGATCTTTCTAGGAGTCCACTGGTTCTCTCTCTTCTCCCAAGAGACCTTTTTCTTCTCCTCCAGCAGTAATTTTTCCATGCAAAGATGTCCTCTCTTGTTCTGTTCTTTAAGAGCCTTTCCTTATGATGGGAATCACAGGGGTCGCTTTCCAATTGTATTGAAAAGATTTAGATCAATTGTTGGAATGGAGCCACTGCTTCCCTCTCCTCCTCTGCTTTTTGCTGCCCTGGTACCACTCATCATTTTCCTTATTCTTTTCACAAGATTCTTTGTGCTTTCATTAAAAATCTCTTTTAAAATGTCATTTTAGTTTGTCTCTGGATATGGAGTGTGGTGATTCCAAAACTGTACTGTGAATTACTCTTCAAAAAACTGGGGTTGGCCTTGTTTCCACAGAAATCCCTGGTTCATGAGCAGGGACTCATTACAGAAAGATGCTGTTTCAGTAGAAATTCCTTCCCTCTAGAAGGAACTCTGACACTGGACTTCTGCTGGGATGTTTCTCCTGGTAGTCTCCAATTAATCTTCCTTAACTAATTGCGAAAATCTAGGACATTTGTCTCCTGCCTCCTGCCACTAGAAAGACATCCACCTACAGCCTCAGTATTTACACCATCAATTTATAATCTATATGAAAGCTGAATTCATTTTGTAAACAGGTTATTCCCGAAGTTTAATGCCCCAGAAAACAGTATCTCATGCCTCTCCTTTAAATTGGCCTTTTCCTTGGCGCATTCTGTCTGGTGCATAGCACCCAGCTCTGCCACCTCCAAACACTTCATTCTCTCAAATGAAAAAAAAATTCTGAGAGCTCTTTTCCAAACATTATTCCTATAAAAAAAGTTGCAGGCAAAGTCTTAGGCTTGTTGAAAACTCAAGTATGTTTCATTCTAATGAATTTCCAAGAAGAAACACAGTTTTCTCAGAAGTAATTATGATTTTTAAGAATTGTGTGCGATGGTACTGTTCTTGAGCCCTGCTGTGCCTTTAGCACCCACCTCATCACGTTCTTTTGAGACTCATCAGCCTTGGGGAGCTCTGAACAGGGGCTTTCAGAGCAGTATTAAAAAAACAGCTGTTCTACTTACGCAAAGAGGCTCCTCAGTCTCTCAGTATATGTTGCAAAATCTTCCCCCTTTGTGTTAGCCTGGGAATCACCTGTTACCACATGGAGCCATTATCTTTACTCCTTTGTTTCCATTTCACATTCTAGTTTTACTGCAATTTTCTTCTTGCCTTCTCCATACATGGAAAAGTTAAAAACAAACAAAAAACAGACCCAGAAAAAAATCCTAACAAGGACAACTTTGCTGCAGGAAGCTTAAGTTATAACCGAAACCAAGAACAAAGCCGTAATCATGTGCTTCCCTTGGTCTGCCATCCCGCACGGAGACAATTTTAAACTATTTGTGAAAACAAAAGAAAAAGAAGCACTAGTTTTTCTGAAAGTAAATTTTCTTCCCTTTAAAGGGAAAAAAATTCCACTGCACTGGAATCTCACTGTAACTACAGGTTTGTAGCTGCCTTGACCCAGCCTGGGCATCTCCACACAAGGGAGAAGCTCTGGTGACTCAACACAGAAGCATCACCAGTCTCCTGCAGGACCTCCCGTTGTAGCCCAGGGAATGCAGAGGCCAGGCCAAGACCAAAGCTAGGGAGATGCATGGCAGGGGGTGAACCCAGCCGCTGCACACAACGGAGAACGGGCCTTCTGAAGGGCACCTAGAAGGGGAATTATTTCCTAGATTTCTGGCATATGCTTTCCAACAAGCTCATACACCACAGTCTGGATGTGCCTGTCTTTTGGGTGCACAGAGGGGCCCTGGGGAGCTCTCAGGGACAAGAGTAAAGACAGCTTCTCTATATTTATGAAGTTGTGATGTAAGGAGACAGGGTCCTCTCCACCTTCTTGTAAGAAAAAGCCAAGGTAAACTGCCTCAGCTTATGCCAAGCCCTGGGCAGCCTTGCCTTTCCCATACAAACACTGGCAGCAACGAAGCCATGCACTCACCTTGGGGATTTTGGCAAATCGCCCCACTCGGGTATCTCGGATGCTGGTTATATCCAAAATTTCCATTTCCTACAACAGAATAAGGACAAGGAAGGTGAAGGAAAGACAAAGGAGCAGGAAAGCAACCCACTGCAGAGCCCCCAGGAGCTGCAAAGCAGGGCTCTGGTCGTGCCCTTCCCCGGGGCAGAGCTCTCCCAGCAGGAAGGACGCGAGCAGGGAAACCCGGGCTGCTGATCCGCCAGGGCTCTATGGGGAACCTCTACCCCCGTGACAGTCCGTGTTAACACAACCCTCTCGTGTTCTCAGCCTGCCTTTGCCCTCACACCCCCAGCAGGGAGCAGCTGAGCGGGAAGGCAGGGCAGGCCCCGCGCTCCCCAGGTCACCCCCAGAACGTCACCTACTCTGAAGCAATTCCCATGGAGGACATTCCACAGCCCTCCCCGGGCAGCCCACTCCACCTCCTCACCACTGCCTTGTTGTCGTGTTTATTTCATTTGTTCTTTTAATATCCAACCTGAATTTCCTTCCTCTGTTACTAATTTGTCTTCTCACCATGGATCTGGAGAACCAATTATACTTGTTGCAGCAGACAGTATTATTTTCCAAGACCAGAACAAGGAGCAATGTGGATACCATGGCTCCTGGCCCTATCCCCAGTTTATAGTCAAGCGGGATGGAAATTTCACTCCTAATCCCACTGCTAATCCCACTGCAACCCCAGTGCAAAAGTGGTGCAGTTTTTCTTCCTTGCTGTTCATGACAAGCAGATCTTAAGAGGAATCAGCCAAAGATTAATAAGCCACACGAATTCAACAGACAAACTACTACCCGTGCCCCCGCCACGCTCCGCATCAGCCCATCTCATGTCCCCGGTGGCTGGGCTGATGCCAGCCCGCACGTGACCTTCACTGGCCTGCCCTGGCTCCCCCTGACAGCCACTGGCCCAACACCCTGCTCACCAGCTCACACTGCCTGCAGCTTCCCTGGGAGAACAGCAACGATGCCAGAGAAGCGCTTCCCCAAGGATGTAAACCAGGCTGTTGCTCCACTGCAGCTCTCAGATTTGTTTACGGTTTATTTTAGGTGCTAATCAATGGTATTTTCCAGGAACATGAGACATCCCCCCAGTCCAGGTTTCCTCTGTCAGCTCTGCTTCCCTGCCCCAGCGCCTTTCTCGGGTCATGAAACCCCTCACGCCTCTAACCCAGTGAAATATCTCACTGTTGATGGGTGACAACAGCTCCCCTTGCCCCATTTTGTGCACCTCCTCCAGTGCTACCTCTTCTTCCCACTGTCTGGCTGGAACCCTAAAATTCTACCACCAGGAGCGGACCTTGAGAGGGGGATGGCTGAAAGGGGAGCACATCTTCTAGAGGAACGTGACAGTCCCCAGCCTCACGACACCGCGTTCTCAGAGGATATGGCTGTGTGGCAGTGCACAGTGGCACTGGGGCACAGTCTTCTGAGAAGGCCAAGTTCACCAAACCCCTCAGGTCTCTTGGCCGGGCGCTGTGCAGGACTGTATGTCTCCTTATCTGCCATGCCTCTTCGGCATGTAGGTCATGAGGAGGAAGTAGAGCTGAACCACAGCTCTGCTCTGGAAAGCAGAAGTAAGCCCAGCCTTCCACCTCCACTCAGCCAGATCTCTCCACCCCTTCTTCTACTCATCAGTGAGGAACTGAATTCTCTTTCCTAAATTTGTTGCCCCTCTCTCTCCCCCAGCAGCCAGCACCCTGTGGTTTACCTCCAGGGGACAACTCACTCTCCAGACTCGATGCTGTCTCTACATCACTACGGTCACTACGCAATTTTTTATTATTAAAATTTCTAAAACACCAACAGGTCAGTTAATTACAACACAGGCTGCACATCAGGTACACGTTAGCAGAAGCTGCATACATTTAGTTACATACATCCAACCAGTTTCCTTCCAGCTCCACCATTGCACTGGCTGGGATGATCTTTAGCGTGCTGGGTACAGGAGTACCCCCACTGCTCTTCTCTGTGAAGCCCTTTGAAGCACATCTAAGGAACTTTGCAGGTACAAGACTGTCAGCGTGACAAGCACAAAAAGGCCATGCTCATCTCTCTGGCACATTTGCAGCTTAATTTCCTGCTCTTTTTCTGGGACCCAGAGACAAATCTGCCACTGGATAAGCATGAGACTCCCAGGTCCTTTTTGGGTGGTTTCCTGGCAAGTGGAGTGAGTGTGGCAGAGTGCTCCCGAGTGCAGAACTCCAGCATCTGTGGTGTTTTAATCTCTCACAAACTTGAACAGGCTATTTGGAGACCAAGCTGTGAAGTCTCAGCACTTACCTTATTCTGATTGGTCCAGTATAAGTAAAAGCCCTTTGGATCCACTCGAAGAATCACAGGAGAGGCATTTGCTGTTTCCTGACACACAAAAAAAAAAACCAACAGAAGAAAGGTCAGCACTGTACATGACTTGGAGAATCCATCATGGGACACAAGGTTCCCAGTTCAAATATAGATCTAGTTGGGTGAATCATCTTCTGATTTATGGAAATGAACCAGATGATTTTAGAACATCTCCAGAGTAACAGTGTGAGGCTACAAAAGCTGATCTCTGCTGCAGCCTGACACTCACCTAACACTGAACAACTCTCTTGGAGCTTCTATACAATCAATTAAGAGAAGGAAGTACCTGTAGATGCAATTGTTTGTTTCATTTGAACTGCCTTCCCTCCAAGGCACCTACTTTATTCTGTGAGCTGCAGAGTGAGCCCAGGACGAGCACAGACAGCATTAATCCATGGCATGTACCCTCCAGGTGTCTATAACCACACCAGTTATCTGGGCTCTCTTCACAGAGAATGGGGCCAACACAGGAAGAGTTCAAGGAGGGATCCACTGAATACAGATGAGCCTGCTTTAGGTGGTCTTAAACTCCATGGGCTAGCTCTACACAGACTATAAAAAGGAGTAAGCTATTTAAACACCCACACTACAGACACAGTTAGATGAAATAATTTGGGGCTGATCCTGAACTCCACACAACAGGGGGACCCTCCAGATCAGAGGCAAGGCACGCACTGCAAAGCAGCCACAGGCTGCTGGGGGGTTGTATCCTTTGCCTCTGAGTAATTACGCTGCTTCTGCATTGTCAGTTAAGGACAACTTCACAGACATTTTCAAGAACAACCTCCATTCCCATCTCACAGGCAAGCCTGTGCTGAGAGATGAATTGGCGTGAGCTCTTTGGAGCCAGAGATAAAGGGCACTGGGTGCCTCCGCTTGGGCCCCAGCCCATCTGCTCATTCAGCCTCGCTGACTCCTCACCGCGTGTGACCTCGGCTGCCACAGAAGATAGGATCGTAAGGCCTATCAGCCATTTCCAGGAAGGCTTCAAATTCAATTCAGGAAGTTGAAATACCCAGCTACTGAGATGAAACCAGTACCAGAACCTGGAAGTTGCATTTGTCACTTGAGTTCTTCAGTCTGTTGCTGAACTCATACTTCACTCCAGAGCGTATCTGTATTTCCAGGTACCTCTATTTCCAGAGTCAGTATTCTTCATCACAGCAAACTGCCTGGGCCACGTTGCATTGCATGTTCTCCTTTTCCTCACCACTGCCTTTCTCACTCTGCACGAGGGACAACGCTGATGTGCACAGCACCGTGCCCGTGCTCCCAGAGCTCTTGGTTGGCTCCCTGAGCACAAGCCCGAAGAGCAAAGCAGGTGCTGCAGTACTGCTACTGAGCATTGTGCCACGTTTCTAGATTAACTTTATCTCCTCCGAAGCAGCTTTCTTGAAAGCTGGCTCCGGCTGCAATGAGGATCGCTGACACTGGCCTCACCAGGGACACGGATGGCCTGGGGTGCAGGTCCTTTCCTGTTGCTCCTTGCAACAAATGTGATGGTGAATTCCACAAAAGATGGTCTGGCGGCCAAACTGGCTGCTGCTCACGCTGTGGAGGTCAACTCCAGGGCAGAAAGCAAGTGTTCTCTGGTAAAATCCTGTACTACATCATCTTTCAAGGATAGAAAACATTTTTGCTTGTACTTAGAGGACTAAGAGTCAGCATAAAGCCAAATACACAGGCGCCTGCTTGGCTTACGAGGTCAGCTGCTACATCAGGCCCTGCCGGAGGTTTCGAAAGGGTTCCCAGCCAGTTCTTGAAATAAACTCTCCTCCGGCAGCAGGAGTTAACCTCTGAGTCTGGCCGGCAGCCCCAGCTCGCTGCGTGCTCAGCAAAGCTCAGCAGAGGGTTGCTCCTGGCGCCAAGATGCGACAGCCCAGCCTGTCAGAGACCCCCCTGCGCTGGACAAGGTGGAGGCACTACAGAAAAAAATGTGAGTTTGATTTACTCAAGAAACTGTTGGGTAGAGTCCAGCCCCAAACTGCACAGTCATGTAAGGAGCCAATCTGTTCTACCTTCATTCCTTCACCTCAAATATTGCAGAAGGAGCTCAACACTATTGCCAACAGCATGGCCAGGTCAATTCAAAGAGCGAGACAAAAGATGCAGGACCATGACCTCTGAAGAGTGGCTTTTATCCTGCCCCTCCGCTAGCCATGCTGCAGACCAGAACCCTTGCCGTGCTCCCCTGCAGCCGGCTCTAACCGTGGAGTGGGAAAGCACCATGAGATGGGACAGCGTGACCAGAACACCCACTTATGGAGAAGGCTTGCATTACTGTTGGAGGTCAAGTCTGTAAACTACTTAGTAGTTAGAGGCAACCTTTTAGGAATGTTTACAAATCTGTAAACCTTAGGGACAGGGAAAAATCCACACAAGAATTGAGTTCCCTAACTCCTATGGTTGCAGCAGCAAATAAACACTTGGTGGGTCTGGAAGCCCAGCCTGACTCAGCTCGGGTTTGAAAAGAACTAACTATCCCAGGAATTCCCAGTGAAGCACTTAACAGCTTCGAGTTTGGGGGAAAATGGTCCCTAAGGACCGAGCGTAGAAAGTCAGCAGCAATTTTAGACCAGTTTGTCTACTGTTATTCTCAGAAACCAAATCCCTGTTCAAATTCAAAGAAGCCACAGGAGCATTCTGCAGGCGGTGGCCCCAGTGGAAAGCCAGGGAAGGCTGCGCTCTCTGCCAAGCCCTGGTGCCACCCTCCTGTTCCACACAGCCAGCGGAGCGACTGCCCAGGGATGTTCCGACCTGCTTTCCTCAGCATCCATCCCCTCTGTCAGCCGTACTTCACGTTGCTTTCTCATTTCTCAGTGCCGCTGGACCACCCCTGCTTCTGCTGCACACCAGTGATCTACCTCCCCCACACACGCTGCCCTGGGACTTCAAACTCATCCCAGCTTCACGCCCACGAAAGCCAGCGCTGATCCCTCCTGCGCTGCTGCTGGAGGCGCCTTCTGGTGCGGCTCATCGGCGACACCACATCCAATGTTTCACCCAGATCCCGGGGAATAATCACCACCTGGCCTGCCCCTCTTCTATCAACATCCATGCTCAACAGCAGGCAATTCATACTCCAGCCAAAACGGATGGGCAGCTGCTGCCCTCCTGCTCGGGTATGTATGTGGGTATTTGGGGAAATACTCTTTGGTCTTCTTAGAAGATGAGGAGAGGGACTATTGCATTCAAAGTAACCTCTCCCCTTCTGCTGTTCCACACTTTCTTCCCCTCGCAATGGCAGGCAGAGACTGCAAACCAGGGCTTTTGAAGATGCAAGAGGACCCTGAGTTGGAGAGCAGCAGGTTTTTGCAGCACCCTGCGGGGCTCCAGCCCTGTTAAAGCACAGGCGCCTCGGTGCTCGGCCGCTGCGCAGACCCACGAGCGGGCAGGCGTGGGGGGACAGGGCTCAACTCTCATCCGCTCCAGCAACAGGGCCGTTGGAGGAAGCGACTTGGAGCCCGATCTCTATCTGCTCAGCTCTGGAGTAAATCCTACCCCTCAGGCTCCTCCAGACGTGTCCCAGTGCAGCGTGTGCCTCTCGCCCCAGGGAGGCCCCCATCAGTGACTGCCTTCCACCGGACCTGGGGTCCTACACCAGAGAAGCTGTGACCCAGACCCAGTGACACACTCCATTTACCTCCATCCTCCACAATAACAAGAGGTGCAGAAGTCACATCACCAACCCCTACCAATATGCCCTTTCTTTTTAGCCCTCGGCTCTCCCGTAGCTCTCAGTTCACTCTCCCAATCCAGACATCGCTGCTCTCAGGTATGACACACAATGTCCCATCGAACCCGTGCTCCCAGCCTCCCCACAAACTCTGACCAACCCACGATACCTGCCCCGTCACCACACATACGACCTAGCAAAGCAGAAACCCCGGTACTCACATCATCCCACTTGATGAAGCGCTCACCCTTGGACAGATACTCCTTCACCTCTGGGGGCTGCAGGACAGGGGTAAGCATTGACATTCTGTCCCGCAGATGTGCTCCTCAGCGACCAGAAGCAATAGCAGCCACACAGTTTGCTCCTCCTCGGCCCCCTCTCCTCTATCTCTGCCTCTCACATGGCAGGGCGCTCTGCCATTGCCACTGTTGGCATCAGCGAGCGAACAGCCTCCTATATCCCAGCCAAATTCAGGAGGGGCAAGGACAGGCGGGTGAGGACCGATGAATCTGCATTGCAAATCAACAGCTCTCCAAGCAGGCGCCAGCAGCTCAGCCCAAGGTCACGGGGAGGAAAGGCTGTGCTGGGCTGAGATGCCCTCCTGGGCAGTCATGCGCCCGCGCCGCCTCTCCAGGAGGGACCCGCTCCCCGCGGCCGCGCTGGCCAAGCGCAGGGTTCGTCGCGCTTCCGCAACTGAACTTCCTTAAATGTTCTCTTTGACGAAGTGCAGGCATTGCCAGCCGGCGCTCAAACTATTTCAGCAGATGTGGTTGCGGAACAGCTCAGGCTTTGGCTACAAGCAGACTGCCCCCTTCATGCAACGGGCCAAATATCACGTCAAATAAACTTATTTCTTGCTCTGTACAGACTCCATTTCTGGGGCCGCTGGCTGCGCTCTCCAGTCTTTAACTTTTCTCCTTTCTCTTATGGGTTCTTCTGAACGTCAACCTGAAAAGTGAGACAGAGCAGTGGAGCAGAAGGAAATTCCACAGACAGCTGAAACAAAACATTCACAAGAGTCCTCAGGAACCGCAATATTCTCCAGAATCACTTGGGTCCCCCGCAGATGCTCCAGGAACACAGCATGAGAGATGTGCAAGGTGGGGATTACAGCCACGAAGGCAGTGACAGAAAGCACAACAGAAGGTCAATGGCAAACAGGGCAAAGAGGAGTCCCTGCCCCTGACCTTGGAAGGCAGGAATTCCGTGCAGACAGCGGAGAGGGGAAGGAGCAGATGGGCAGTGGCTGACCAGGAGAGCGGCTTGTGAAAAGGACTGACATGGGCAAAGTTACTTTTAGTCAAAAAGGCAGAGGATATAACTCTGCCTTAAGTGGATAAGTGGATATAACTCTGCTACTCTTGCTATAACAGGATTCCCAGCCACACGCTGGGATTTCATCCTTCTTGTCTCCTCCGAAGGTCAAGGTGTGGCACTTGCCATTGCTCAAGAGGGACAAGACACTGTCGAGGTAGCGCAGATTCTCTGAGAAGGGTGGACAAAGAGACTCCCACTGTGCAAAGGGAGCCAACTGCATGGGTTTGTTCCTTCTTTCCCATCTCTGACTTCCCCAGTTCGATAAGGCCAGCACTTCAAAGCAGACCGGAGAGCTGGGGGAAGGCTGACTAAAGGAATCAGCAGCAGGAGAGATGAAGTGGACCTGTAGCAAGAGCTCTAGCTGTAAAAACCCAAAGATGGCAGCAATCCTCTGAGAGATGCCTGCTGCAGGAACAGAGAACCCTGAACACACCTAACAGCCCTTGTCCATTTCTTTCAAGGGTTTATCTGCCTGACAACCTGGGTATTAGAGAGCTTCTACATTTCCAGCTACCACTGAGTTTTCTGCATTTACTAACTTCCTTCACAAGGCATTGTACTTCCCAAGCACTGGCTCCCCAGCCAAGGCTGTCAGCTCTGTTTTATCAGGGCAGTGGACCGAGGAGGCTTGCCCACAGCTGTGCTTACTCCGAGCCTAGGGACACGGGAACCCATCACCTCCGGTCTCACAACCAAGTCACACTCGTGGTATTAAGCTTCCTTTGCACGTGCAAAGTGACACGTGCTTCTCGGGCAGCTGACAGAGCCCTGGGGTACTCCAGGGTGGGCCAAGACAGCATCACCAGGACACCCCCCACCCCAGAGAATGCCATTACTCCCAAGCAACAAAGCAACAGCGTCTGCCCACGTCCCAAAGGCTGAGCTGGACGTGCTCGGGGAGCTCAGCAACAGCCTGGCTCTTGGCAATGCCAGAGAAACTCCAGGCACTGCTGAGTGGGTGTTCTCCTACGCTCTTAAAATGCTCAGGAACACACCCCGAGGCCCAGGTACATCCAGGGAAAGCCCACGGGAGCAGAGGAGGCTGCAGTGAGGAGTGAAAGTTTTCTCGGCTCCCACTTGATCCCTCCTGCAAGGCCAGAGCCATTCCAGGGCTGCTTAACTGTCACTTAGGGAGCAGCTGTGGAGAGGATGAAGAGCATCACTCACCCAGCAGTGCTGCAGCCCTCCTGCCCTCCCCAGCACTCAAAGCTAAAGTGCTTTGAAGTGCCTCAAAGACACTTCAGTGTGGCTGTGAAGAAGGGAAAGGTAGGGTGAGCTTTGCAGGGGAGATAGGGGACAGGGTGCCCAGGGATAGGACAAGAGAAAATGGGCACAAACTTGAATATAAGAATAAATATAATAATATAAACTAAAAAATATAAATATATTTATATACATATAAATAAATAGAATAATATAAATATAAGAAGTTCCACTTAAACACGAGGAGGAACTTCTTCACTTTGAGGGTGGCAGAGCCCTGGCAGAGGCTGCCCAGAGAGGTGGTGGAGTCTCCATCTCTGGAGACATTCAAACCCACCTGGACACATTCCTGGGGGACCTGCTCTGGGTGAACCTGCTCTGGCAGGGGGTTGGACTGGATGATCTCCAGAGGTCCCTTCCAACCCCGTATCATTCTGGGATTCTGTGAGATCAGGCAGTCACAGCTACTGGTCCCAGTGGCCCATCTAGTATTTACCACAGTTATCATTGCTTCGTGAGCCACGTCTGCTCCCTGCCAGAACCAGAGCATCACGGAAAGGCTGCTTCTGTCCTGCATTCTCTCAGACCTGGACATTAAACAGTTTTCTCTGCCTCATCAACAAACCTAAAGTAAGCAAGAATCCTACCACAGCTTTACTTGCTTCACACTCACGGTCAGCTTTCCCTAAGGGATAAAACAATAAATTAAAATAAAACCCCAACATGCAGAGCAGCACCGAAGCTAGTGGCTGTCCTGGGAGGCTGTGCACATCAGCAGTGGCCAAGATCCCCACTTGCATAAAGATGGTCACAAAAGCTGAAGTTCACTTCCTTTTGCATAACCCAACCTCCTTATCTTTCATTTCACACTCCTTGCTCTATGTGGGAGCTTCTGTCCTTTGCATGAAGAGATGGCTGATGGAACAGCGATAGAATAAAGCAACAGTCCTGCCCTCTGCTGAGAGCTCTGATATTGGAGCAGGCAGAAGCAGCAGCACTTTCAGCAGCATTTATTCCAACCACTCTTTATTTTCTTTCTCCTGCAAGGCCTGTCACACAGTGTATACTCACCCTACTTCCCCTCTGCCCCCTTTGCTTTCTTCCCTTACCCTCACCACGGAGCATCCCACCACCCACCACAAGAGTGCCAATACGCACCAATTGCCCTTTTGTCTTTTTTGCTGCCTCTTTTCTTTTTTTCCCTGGAGACTCTCCCTTATCTCCCTGAGCTATTTATTCAGCAGGCTCTACCTCCCACAAGGTGCATGCAGAAGCAGGGTAGCCAGCATTACCCTCCCAAGATTTTACCAGACAGGGTCTGCTGGCTGATTTAAGCCAGGCTGTCTAGTAAATCACCTTGACCGGGTGGCTCCCGAGTCCTAGCAAATGACTTTGCCACCTCAACCCCAGCCAAGTCCAAGCACACACAAAAATCTGTAAATCTCTTCCAGCACCGTTCCACCATAATTATACCTTGCAATGTGTAATGCTGTCCTCTAGTGAACAGCTGTGATATTGCACACCCAGCCTCCAGCATTGCCCTCGAACACCAGTAGTAAAGTCACAGCTGGGCAAAGCTGAGTTCGTCCTGCTGCTCCTTTTCCATTCTGCCCTCTGAGCCCTGGCAATCCCGAGAGGATTAATGGCACCACTAGGACCACAAAGGCCAGTCTCTTCTCACCACCCCTGGAGAGGAGAACTGCTGAGTGTGTGTCTGTGGGGGCATATTTTGTATCCTACTTTGAACCCAAACCACAAATTCATGACAGCTCTCGGCTGACAACATGACTCTGCAACTCCATCTGCAAAAGTCAGAGGGCAGTGGATTACAGAAGACAAGTGCCCACAGATGCCACAATACCATAAAGGCAGTGAGGTTTGGTGAAAAAAAAACACAACCAAACCCCAAACAATCTGACCAACCACCAAGACATTGTTAGGTCCATAATTAACTGCCCACTGGCAGGAATATGCAGCAGGAGTATGATATGCTTGCAGCACTCTGCTGGCTTCCTGCACACTTCCAGCCTGCACGGCTGAGGGACACAAGCAGGCACTCACAGCGCTTAAACATCCTATACGTTACTGCAGGACCAAGATAACACTGCACAGGGATGACTGAACCAGGCAATTCCTAATTGCTAGCAAAAGAATGGCAATTTCCAAGGCGGGTCACTAACAGAAGAGCAAGGAGGATGACGAGCAGCAGCACAGCGAGCAGAACGTGCCCATCTCCTGTCACCACGCGGTAACAGAACAGCAAGAACAGGAAAGTGAGTTCTACCAACACGTTTGGTGCCTGGCACAGCACATTCCCAGCCCTGGTTCAGAGCTCAGTATTTCTGCAATGCTTCTGCCATACTCACATCCCCGTGGCTTCTGCTTTTCACAGTCAGTCTATTAGAACAGCCTATTTCAGTTGGAAAGGACCTACAGTGATCATCTAGTCCAACCGCCTGACCAATTCAGGGCTCACCCAAAGTTAAAGCATGTTGTCAAGGGCATTGTCCAAACGCTTCTTCACCACCGACAGGGCTGGGGCATCTCCTGCCTCGCTGGGAAGCCTGTTCCAGTTCTACAACCTGCACTTTACTCACTCAACTTCCCTTGCTCAGGTATAATGTTTTCAATTTGTGAGAAGGTCAGATGCTAAGGCCCATTTCACAAGCACAAACTCCTGTGGAAGGTCCAAAGCACCAAACCCAGCTGCTACAGACACTGCCTCTGCCCAGCAAGTCAAGTCCAGAAGATCACAATCCCCTTGGGCAGGTCACAGAGAACAGCAGCTCAGGGGCTCCCATCCCAGCCAGCCTCCTGGCGCAGCACTATTGAGTCGGGCATGGAAAAATAATTTTAAAGAAAAAAAGCCTCCACTGTTTGAAGTGAGTAGTGCAAAATCAGAGATTCACAACCTTTCAGCCCCTCCCCAAGTTTCCCACTAACATCCACCCAGATACTTGAAGCTGTTGAACAAAATAAACAAATTTCACACTGGCTGCCCAGGAGCCATCAAACGAAGCTGAGCGACACCAGCTGATGCCCCCGGCAACTGTAAAGGTGCAGCTAAAGGTGCCTGAACCTAAAGCAGCAAGACCTCAGCCAGGCAGTGTCCTTCGGTGGGACGGGAGGAGGGGGTTACATCAGATCCTGATGAGAAGATGAAGTCCCTTCGCTGTGGCAGGGTTTGCTCTCCTGACACTCCACTGCTGCCCGCAATGCCCCCGTGCACACCCAGTGCCATTAACTAACGAGCCCACGAACACACACTCAGCACGGCCATCGCTTCCTTCTGCTGCTGCTCTCCAAGAGACTGCCTTACCAGGAACTGCCCGTCTTTTTGCCTTGTTTATGGTTATTTGTGCTTTTTACACAGCTTTTCTAGGCCTGATGCATGCACTCAGGGCACTATATTTTAAATCCTCTCCTGTCTTTCGACAGGTCAAAATTAGATCTTGAAAATGATTTTTTATTTCATTGCGTTGTCAAACAGGGAACAAACAATGGCAAACACACAAAATGACTACAGATTTCTTGGAAAAGAGCTCTCTAGGAAACAACACGGCAGAAAGCCCTGCTTTCTTTGGAACATGCACATAAATATGGGAATAGGAAAAAGCAGCAAATGGAATGGAAAGCTCTACCAGGGCACAAGGAAGGTCTCTCACTGGGCAATCCTGGGGCATTCATGGTCTGTGAGCAGCCAAAGGCAGCAGCGTGTTCCTGAATTACGCTGACAAACACGAGGCCGGGGGTTCCAGTGGGAACGGTGAAGGCTCAAGAGCCTGTGTCAGAGGAAGCTTCTGACACCTTCCCAAAAAGCAGCACAGCTTCCCAGATCCAAACACCAGCTCTGACATGTGCCACCTTGTGAGTTCTGGGGGCACACACCACTGGCAGGTTTGATTTCTTGCTGCGGTTCACAATTTGTGGTCTTTAAGATCCCGTAAACAAGTGGCAGTTGGACCCCAGGCTTTCACGACCTCCAGAGTGTATTTCAGTGACAGTGATGAAAACTGAGGAATAACACTGTGACAGAACCAAACCCATTTGCACACCACTGCTGGAAATGTATACATTCGGATGATTATCAAAGCACTGGATCTAGGAGAAATATTTTCCTGAGCGGAACAGACAGTGACTTGTAAAACAAGATTTAAAGATTTATCTGAAGACAACACAACATGAATTGGAATCCCACTTCAGCTCATTGCCAACAAATCTTCCCCCTTTTCACAGGCGTGCAACAGAGCAGGAGGGAATTTTCTGCTGGCATTTCCCATGCTTTCTGCTCCTGGAAGCATCAGAAGAGCCTCTCCTAGGACGCTACAGCTCCATTTCCATGGCAGCCTGACCCAGGCCAGCAGCAGTGTGAAAGCAGTGAGATGTCCCCAGAATCGGCTCCAGCAGAACCGGGAGAGGTTTCAGGCTGCTATTTTAATTCAGTTAAATAACCTTTGCTCGGGGTTATCAACACAAGTCCAGCACATTTTCCTCATTCAGCTACCACGGCCAAGCACGCAGAAATGGAGAAAGTCAAAAAGTAACAGTCGCTTTTGATTTTTTTTCTGCAAGGAAAAACTACTGTGAGATCAGGGAGCATTATCACATTCAAAGCCACATTTTTTTAAGTAGGGTGAAAACCCACGTTGACCTCATATAAAAAATAATCCACTTGGATCTTTAAAGCAGCTAAAATTTCACGTTGCCTTCATGTAACTAGGCAAGGACCCAAACTTAAGCTAAGCCAAGCTGACCTTGAGGAATGGACAAGCTGCTTGTCCAAGAGCTCGGCTGCACCAAGAGCTGGCCCCAAGGATGGCTGGAGCAACCCCACACAAATGAACTACTGAAAAAGCACCCTTCTCCATCTCCACCCCCAAAACTATCCCAGATTAAAACAGCATTATCCCAGCCTAGACCAGGATCACTTTAGCTTCAGGGCTGCATTAAGAGACTGTGGATAAGACCTTCCAAGAAAATCTTGTTCCAGTGCTTGTAGGAGCAATCACAAGTTGGTGCATCTCTGAACGGTGTCATTCTGCAAACGTTACAGGTTGTATTTTCAGACGACCTGTGTCAGTGCTCTCCCCCACACACGAGCACATACTGTGGATGTGTGTGTATCTGTGTGTATCAGGGAGAAGCACAACTCACACACATCAATTCTCCAGACGTAGGGGTGGGGGAGTTCAGCTTCTTCAGACCATGAAGACCAGAGGCAAAGATGCAGAGTCAGTTTATACGGCCATTAATCATCGCTGTCCTGTTGCTGAAAAGTGGTGGTTATTTTCAAAACACAGCCCTCAGAAGGGTGTTCAGATGTTAAGCGTGTGTGGGTGTGTGTACATGCACATTTCCTCCTTGCAAAATGAACAACAAAGTGCTGATTTTTGACTCTTGATTTCTGCCAGAGACTGAGTTTAGAGACACAACCAACACATTCGACAGCACAGGTTCACACCCAAAGGGAAACTTTTTATTTAAAAAAATCCCAACATTCACCTCTTGGAGTTCTGCACTTAGAGAAACGAGGGCAACTTTCCTCTCCACAGACTGCTGTGTGAAAGCTACAGCTGAGAGCACTGGGAACCCCTGGGACTGGAGCTTCACGTTCCAGCAAATGGCAAGGTTTCTCATGTTGGTGAATGCCCAGGGCACTGTCAAGCCCTTGTCAGCCTTTTCTCAGTTTCAGAAACGTGTCATGGAAACAACAGGCCAAAGACAATTCAGGTTATCCGGGAGAACTCTCTGCCTCCAGAAAGCTGACCGAGATCTGTCTCCACTCAGCAGGACACCGAACCTCAAATTACAAGTGGCTCCCCCACTCTAGAGTCTGAACCATCACGTACTTACAGAAGTTTCTAAACATTAAAAGCAGAACAATAAATCATTTTCAGACGCACTTTTTTCTTTCTCAAGAGTTTTGCCATCAAGGGAACAGCCACAGTCCAAGGCTCCCCTGCGGCAGGACACACTCTTTATACCGTGCAGATGATTCACAGAATAAAATGGCTCAGAATGGGCCTCACCAAGTTGATACAAGGCTGAAGCTGCTGATGCATCCCCACACTGAGCTGCCACCTTTCTGCCCAAGGCCTCTACCCAGAGCAAAGCCAGATCTCTTGCTCCTTTATCTCAAAATTCACCACCACTTCTACTGCTTTCCCACCCACCCTGTAACCCCTGCAGATCACTTTCCAAGTCAGTGCAAGACAGTGGGTTGTGCAAACTTCACTTGCCACAGCTAAATCAGAAGCTGAAGGAATTAAAAGAACATCCCCAGCCTCCCCCCATCTGTTATTGGATTAACAAGAGAGACAGCACCTTCCCACGTAAGACAGAGGAGATTTTGAAGTGTAAGAGGAAGATGCCAGCGAAGAACAGAATCCGATTCTCTGCAGGCTCCAACAGGAGACTGGAGCAGCAGTGTGAAATAGGTGTATTTCCTTTAGAAGAGCAGACAGAAGAGCATGAGAGATCGTCCCCTGTCAAGAGCAGAGACCTTCTCTATGACAGAAAGCTCAAGTCCAGCAAAACATTTGCTCAAGGACTTCAGCCAAGAAAGAGAGATGAATTTAAACATACCCATTCCATCCTTTAAACATGAGGAGACAGGTCGAAAGACCTCGTCCATCTCTCCCCTCCCCAGCTCACAAATGTGACCAAGGAGACAGTATAAAGTTTAAAAAGCCAATAAAAAAAGTTACAAATCTTTACAAAGTCTATAATCTGCCTGTAGACATTGCTCTGCCAGAGGCAGACACCAAGAACAAAAACGAGGGCGAGTTCAGACAAGCAGGATGGCAGTGAGTGATGACTTTAGAGTCACACAAACGAAGCGAGTGGAGTAACCAAGCCACACACCCCACAGAATAAGCCACCATTTGTACAGTGTCACATCAGATTGTCTCCTAATGAGAGGGCACAGGAAGGAAAGGCAGTTGCCTTTGCTGAATCAAAAGCGTGGGGGCAATGGGACTGTGGGAAGCCATCCAGCCCAGCCCTTGTCCCAGGGCAGGAGCAGCTGTGACATCTATCAGCCCTGACAGACATCAGTTCAGAGAGCTTCAGGAGGCTTCTGTGAACAGGGGAGACTCAACCACCTCCCAGGGAATTCACTCCAATCCTGTTTCACTATTCTCAGAAGCAAGCTCTGTCCAGAGGTAATATCTTAGGCCAATAATCTTCCCTTAATTAAGTCTTTTTTGTCCTGAAGCAAAGTACTATCCACTGACTCTGAACGTGGGAAATCAATAATCCAAGTTTATTTAGCTACACTCTTCAGGGGCCCTTGGAGAGCAAACAAACATCCCATACCACCAGGTAGCAGCAGAATCCAGGCAGTGCTGTTCAGTCAGGCAGGTGGAACACCAGATCTTCAATCACCTGTCCCAGCACTTGGGTTCTCAACTGAACACAGGTGTAAGGCAGTACGCAGCAGGCTCATAAGTCGACGAGTTTCCTAGTAGACCCTCAGGCAACAGAAGTAAAAAAATTTGAGATATAAACAATAGGACCCTGAAGAGTACTGTGTTTGGATGGTTGTGGGAGAAAGGCTTGATGTTCAAGGGCTATACAGCTCTCCTTCATTGGCAGATCCAGTCCCAGGGCACATCGCTTGCCCTTGACTGCATTTGTCTCAGGCCAGCAATCTCTTTTGTGTTCTTTACACAAATATGTCAGCGGGGACTCTTTTGCAAGCTTTGTCTAGTGTCTGACACGTTCACTGACTTCCCAAGGTCTCTGAGCTCTGCACCCCAGAGCTCCATTTCTGCACCGCAGGAGCCCGCTCAGCACACAGCCTGGTATTTCTGCTAAAACCCAGAGGACAAAGAAAATACCATTATTGCAGCTCTGGCTTCCTGGCTCTCATTTACCTTTATGGGCGGTTGTCAGCAAGGAACTAAGTTAAGGAACGGAAGGCACACGCCTTCTGGCAGCTGCCTGTGCTTGAACAAAAGGACCTGGGGAGCAACTCACAGCCATTTATTTGTTCACAGTAAAAATTGGGAAAGCAGGGAAGAGCGTAACTCGTGCTGAATTATCTACTGTCACGTTTTCTAGCTGGAGCAGCTTTAGTTGCTCCTCAAATCTACATTCAATGATACGAGGTGTAGTGGGATCTCAGCCACACCACACCCGGTACCTCTGCTGGAACTGCTTCTGCAGCTCCACTGCATGTCCTCTGCCAATCCAGTCTGCCAAGACTATCCTCCACTGAAGGAAAAGAAGCACTAGTAACTGTTGGATTCATGAATAGAGAGGGAAAAAAATCATTTGCACAGAGATTAAGAAGGATTGGTTCCCTTCCCAGCAGAGAGGAAAACCAATTTGGGGGACACAGGACTAAGACACACAGCTATAACGGCTTTTTACTCCACTGACCCCTCCCAGCTCACGGTTACCTTCTGTGCCTGTTTCCTGCATCTACCTGCTGACTCTTTTAAATACCCCTTATCAACCTCAACACAACACACCTTTGAATATCCAGCAACACCAAGGCTCTGATTTTTGTCTACCACCTTCTAGACACTACAACAGGGTCAAGTTAAGCAGTAAAGTAGGATGTAGCACCTCCAAGGAGAGACTTAAAATGCAGGAAGACAACATGGGCTAGAAAAGGATCAGGCAAAAACTGCCAGGGCCTCATTCAGCCCCAAAGGAATGCCTGTATATGTCAGTCCTCTCCCCCAACATTCCAGAACTGGAATTAAGGAGGAGCACAGGGAAGGGGCTGGTGACAAGTAGTAATTCATCATCCTTTCACCAGAGGAAATGATAAATTGTACCAGCGGCAACAACAGATACCACAGAGAGCATAAGGGTTTGGAATGAACCAATTTCTGCACGGATGATTTGAGGAAGAACTGTGAGCGGGCACCGATGACAGCCCAGCGAGGCTCTGCCTCTGCCCATCTTTGCAACATTCAATCACAGGAAGACAAAGGCCAGCAA
>JAHREE010000273.1:345345-363068 GCA_033628505.1 Tringa tobata
CTCGTTTTTCCTCAAAAAGGGAATTGTGTGGCTTCGTTCCGCTCCGCACCAGGGCTCGCTTCTCCCTTCGAACCTGCATCGAATTCCTGCGCTATTTATGCCCGTCTGTTACCTATAAAAGGATCTCGGTGTCCAGAATTCCTCACTATTTACAGGATCAGCTGGGAACAATATGAATTTAGAGGCTGTAATCCATTGTTTAGGTAAAACCAGTTTTGTTTAACAATGAGCATAAACTTATTTAAAAACCGTGTGAAAGGTAAATTGACTTGTTTACTATATTAAAATATTTTCCCAATATGAAAGTCTCGGTAATGCGGTATGTTCTCTGTGGTGGCGGGAGGAGGAGTTGAGGAGGGACTGGAAGGGCTCTCTGGGCAGCGGGAATGGGTTGCCCTTTGCTGTCGTGGGCCGTGTGACATAATAACGGTGTTGATTCGTGTGTCGTTGGTCTCCTCAGGTGAGGCTGGAGAAACCTCCCTACGTGCCAAACTCCCGTTAGTCACGGCAGCCAAGCGTTGGCGGCGGAAGAAGGTTTGATCTTCAGGGGGTAGGTCTGTGCCAGCCAGCTGGAGACGTGCCGGGGGCAGGCTCTCCTGCCAGCGGGGTCTTTTCCTGCCCCATAGTCTTCCGAGACCTCCCGTGTGGCTCTACTCATTGATGAGCTCTGCAAAACCGCGGCCCTTAACGAGGGTGGGACGTGGGCTGTCAGCTGGGGGGCTGCAGGATCTCTCTCATTCTGAGCCCCTGCTTTTCAGATTGATGGTTTGGGTCCAACGCCTTAACTGTGAGGCTGCCGGGCTGCTCCGCCTGCCCCTGAAACCATCCCGGGAGTTCAGATTTCCTCTGCTGAGGAGGAAATTTGCTCTAATTTGGTGTACATCTTTCAGTTGTGCAAATCGCAAAGATACTGTAAAATATGGCACTTGACTTTTTTGAAGTTGGGGGAGAAAACAGCAGTTTCCTACCTAAATCAGTATGAGAAATGCTCTGGACAGTTGTGTTGCGCTGAGGCTGCACCAGCTGGGCATTCCTTAACAGCGTCGCTGACGGGCAGAAACCTGGAGCTGAGGGCTTCCAGAGGGAAATGGGGCAAAAGGAGGGGAGCGGTTTGGGTGTGAGCTTCCACCTTCCTTTCCCATTTTCTGGAGAGCCTGCAGGGAAGTCTGTACATTGTTAATGCGCTAAAGAAGGCGGCTGGCTGGTGGGAAGGGAAAAAAAGATGATGCTTAGTCATTTTGGCCAAAAGGCGGTGTGTGATCGACAGTTGCCACCTCTCTGCAGGGCAGGTGGAGGAGCTGCTGAAGGAGCCCAAAGCCCAGAGCTGTCGGAGCAGCGGCTGCTCTGCTGCCCTGTCACCTCTTGCTGCTTCTAATCCCTTCCTCTTCCTCCTCTGCAGTGGTGGGGCTGGGGGTGTCCTGGGTGACAGCCCTGCCCTGGGGTTTGGCCCCTCGTGTTCGTTCTGTAGCGGTGGGTGATGTGCTCCCGTGGCAGTTCCCTTACCTGTTTCTGGTAGCTGTGGGTCCTGGGGAGAAGGATGCTGTTTGCTCTCCTTGGTATCCACCTCTGCTTGTCCAGGGAAAGGCTTTCTGCAGCTTTCTGAGGGAGGCATGAGTAAAAGAGAAACAAAACAGGCTCATTGTTTGGTGCCAGTTGAGTTTAGTCTGTGTCTTGGCTCCAGTGCTAAATGCAGAACCCATTGGGAAGCGTCTCCGGGAGGGAGCTTGTGTCTTAACTTTTAAACCCTTTGAATATAAATAAAAGCCGGGTGGAATTACACAGAGGCTGGGATTGCTGTGATCCTGGCCTGCAGCTCAGAGCTGGTGACTGTAGTGGCTTTGAACAGCGCGTCCGACGTCTGCTGCGTGTACTGGGCCTCCTGGCATTTTTCACTTTAAATACAATTGCTCTCAGAAGACTAATAGAGCGTGGCTGCGCGGAGCAGATGGGAGAGGAAGCCAATTGAATTAAATGGGCTGCGTGGCCCTCGTCCAGCCCGCCGTGGAGCTGCGCAGAGACGCCGTGGGTTCAGGAGCAGGAACAACTTAAAGCTCTTCACCTGGTTTGTGGTTTTGGTGGTGAAGGATCCTTGGGGCAGTGAGAGTGCTCCGATCCCCCTCGTCACAGGGAATAGACCCATTGCTGATGGCTGCCTTCCTTTCTGGTGCTAAAAATAGCTGATGAGCCAGTGCGGAGATGGTTGTGGCTGTCTTCGTTCCTCTAGGAGAGTGCAGGCTTGATGAGTTCCCAGGCTCTGCTTTTGCATCTTCCCCTCTGCTGACGAGCTGAGATGGAAGCGAAACACTTCCATTTCTGTACCTCTCACAACTGGCTTTGGAGCGTCCTCTCGCCTCACTACTGTTGTGCTGGGCGTGCAAGGGGGCAGCTCTGCCTCATAAAGGTGCAGGAGGATCCTGGCCCAGTGGCCAGGAGGCTTTTGTGATTTGAGCAGCCGTGTTTCCCAAAGCTCTTTTGGACCTTTTTTTAAGCTAAATTCTTTTTTTTTTTTTCCAGCTAAAATCTCTTTCACACCCTTTCCCCGGCCGGGAATCACGGTCCTCCAGAGGGGAACGTGTTCCCCATGAGATCCCGCTGCCGCCAGCCTGCAAGGAGCCAGGCTCTCTGCTCCTCTCCTTCTGGCAGCCTGTCCTAGCAATCAGTGACTAGGTGTGCTTCACAAATACTTCTAGTAACAGAAACGGCTCATCCTGCTGGGTTTCTAGGTATAAGCAAACTGCAAAATTGGGGGTGTTAGGGTTTTCTTGGGAAGCAGGTTGGCTGTTACAGATAACAGCTGGATTGTCACCCTGGACTGGGAATGTTTGCATCATGTTGCCACCATCGGTGCCTGGGCAGGATTATTTTAGTGCCCTGAAATGGCAGGGTCACCAGTTTGGGGTAAACCTGAGCTGTAAAAGGCAGACTATCTTGTTATCTGTGCTACTGCTTCAGCTCCAATTCAGTCTTTCCCTTCCTTGGTCCTCAAGGGAAAACACAAGTCAGTTGGTGGAGTGTGATGGTACCAGGCGAGATAAGGCCCAGGCTTTTGTGCTGCTTCTGAGATAGGGGTGGCTGGAACCTCCTGGTTTGTAACGTGGTTTCCTTGGAGGGTTGGGGAGGGTTATTCCCTTCACACAGACACTGTCCTGCATGCTCCGTGTGAACAGAACTGTCGTATTTCCAGAGTGTGCGGATCCCTCTGACAGGGAGTGTCTGGAATTTGGTTTGGAGGCAGGAGATGGTGAGACGGGAGTGAAATGTTGGGTCTCGGGCCTTTTGCTTTGGACATATAAGGAAGTGAACGAGAGTCTCCAGCCTCGGGACTGGGGATGCTCCTGTGCAGCATCACAGCTCTAAAAACATGCCTGGAACAGGGGCACCTGTGCTTCTGACTTTTTACTTCTGTTTTTTATTGATGAAACCTGCTGATGATCCTGAAACTGACAACTTTCCTCCAAGCTCTGAATCTCTGTATCACTTAGGGCCCGAGTTCCAGACTTTTGCTGAGAGCCTTTAAAAAATAGTGGCCGAGAGAACAGACACTGTCTTACACTTGTGCTTCAGGTGCAGCGTAGTTCTGAAGCGTGGTGGTGGAACGCAGCGTGGTCAAGGGAAGGTAAATACCACGGTAGTGTTGATTTTCCAGTTCCTAATCACAATAATCGCTTAAGAGGATGGAGAGAAGACCAGGCCGTGTTCTGCTTTTCCTTTCTGGCTGAGAAGAGTCTCAGGAGGGAGGAATCAGACTTCTTGTGAGATAAGTTCTGCTAATCCTGCCTTGTCCAGCTCTCGGCTGACCGTGGTGACCCTCCAACACGGTGTAACGCTGCCTCGGAGACATCCTTACAGAAGGATTTGAACTGTGAGCTCTGTCAAATGGAAACGCTCCCTAAAAGGAGGAGAAATAAGTGCAGAATTATTAAGTATGTCCAGTCAAAGGTGTATCGAGACCAGAGGGTGTTTTATGAATCTTCTTGGTTCCTTCCTTGCATGTAGATGCCTCTGGGTTTACCCCTATTTATTGACAAATACCACTTGCCCTCTGCCTGTACCTGCTGGTCTTGTCCCTTGAGCTGGGTTTGTTCAAGCAGAGTGTGTTGGGTCTAACCCTCGTGCTGAGGGACCAGAAGGAGGGGAAATGGCTGGAAAAAACAGTTACTGGAGCATGTAATGTGCTCCAGCAGCTGGCCTACATTTTCATCTCCTGAAAGCTGCCTTTTCCCCCACGCGTGTTCTCTCCTGGCCTCAGCTGAGGTGACGCAAACGTCTTCATCCCGGTACCTGTGAGCAGGAAGGTGCTGGCGTTTTTACCCCAGATCTCGGCTTAATTCCTGAGTGCAACTGAAAAGCCATCTGGTGGTGTCGTGTTGGTAAAACCAGTGGTTCCTTCCGGGCATCGGGGATCTCCTTCAGAGAAGTCAGAACAATCTCAGTGGGCTGCTCTGGAAGGGGCTGTGCACGGGGGGGTGTTACCGACGGCTGGCGGGGGGTCCTGGGGGTGCTGAGGCGTGGGGAGGAGAGGAACGGGGTTAGAAACACTCGTACCCCAGCTGGAGCGTGAGGCTAAGGAGGTGAGGCTTGACTTCTGGCTGTTCCGCCTGTGCTCGGAGGAGGTTTTGGGAGAGCCCTGGATCTGGTAGCTGCTGCGTGGCTGCGCTGGCGTCATCGGGAAACGGCCGGGAACTTGCCCACGTGTCAGCGTTGGCTGCTGGAACCTGCGGGGTCTGAGCCAGAGGAACTGCTGCTGGGTGAGCTGCCCCCGGGAAGGCAGCCTTGGGAACCCCACAGCAGAACCTGCTCCTGCCCCGCACCTCTAATTGACTTTAAAAGCTTTCCCCATAACTTAAAAAAGCACTAACTACTGTATTATGCGCTTTAAATACACAATTTTCTGATTAAATGCCAGTTTAGCTGCAGGCTCCTGTGCCGTTTGCAACCAGAGTAACTGGAGGGGAACTGGTGTGGAAAATGAGTGACCGGTTCCGTTATTTCTAGTCCTGGACTCTGTGTCGGGGCTGAACTTGGTTGTTGGTGTGGGCTGGTGCTGCTGTGGGCTGGTGCTGCTGCAGGTGTTCGACGGGGAGACAGGACCGGAGAGCTGGAACTTCTGTCAAGGTTCAATGTTGTTGCCTCCTGCAGGAATTGCCTCGGCCAAGCTTTGGCAACTGGAGTGTCTCCAGCTTTGTCCAGATGCGCTTTTTGTCCTTGGCTTGAGGTTTTTTAAGTTGATCTCTCTATTCAGGGAATTCTGATGGGAATTTTAGCTACAGAGTCACCGTGTTCAAATTGATGGTAAATCAAAGAAGAGTGTCTAACGGCGAGCTGTTTGGTTTAAAGAAAACCTGCCCAGGACACCTGCTGTGTTCCTCGTGGCTGGGAGAGCTGGAACAAGGCGCACGATCCCTGGAGGGAAGAGGTACCTCCAGAGGCAGGTGACCGCTCTGCGAGCTGCCGATGCGTTTGTTGGGCAAGAGAAGCGCTGTGGCAGCCAGGTGGCTTTGATGCCCAGGGAAAAGTGAGCCTCGTGTCAGGGAAAAGTGAACCTCGTGTCACGGTGCGTGCTGTCATCTTCTCAGGTGAGTTGGGGTCGTCTTCTCAGTCTGATGGGACCAAGATTGAGGTCACTGACCCGATGTACAAAATAATAATAAATTTTTTAAAAAGTTAAACAATTGGGAGGAGGTTTTTGAGCCCGTCAGATAAGGAAAGTCAGCCTGTAACAGTGATGGAGAATCTCCAGGACCTGGAGCAGTTTTATAATCTGGCTTTTATCTATCTGTTCTTTTATCCGTTGGATGAGTCCAAATAAACCCTGGGCTGTGGTGGGGTGAAGATGTTTCTACTGATAAAACATGAAAGCTGCATGCTCTGTTTCTTGACAATACCTCGTCTGAAGCCAGTAAACTCTCCTGAATTTGGCACGTAGAGGAAACTCCCAGGCTCATCCTCCATGAGTGAGGTGCTGCGGGTCGAAGTTACATGGAAAAACAAAATGTTTATCTGTGCAAATATTAGTTTATTAAAACAGCGTACAGGCAGTCAGTCCACACATGCCAAGCTTATCACCAAGGCAGCTGCCCTTTTGGTTAGCAAATTCATCCTGCAAGGAAATCCCAATAAATCTCACACACATCCTTGTCTGCACGTACGTTTACTCCTGCATCACCTTTTAGAGCAGCGCTTCAGAAAGGAGGGCGATTCCCCTTCTGCGCTGTCATCAGAAACCAGGAATTAACGGTGTGTGACTCCCTGTGCCTGCTTCCTGCCTTCTCCTTAACGCCTAGCTGGGTCTCAGCTCGGTCCTAGTTTGCTGGGAATCTCGTAGCTGCTTGGAGACCCAAACAGCTGGGATTCCTGCCCATTTATGCTTCTAAATGCTCACCCAAATCCTCAATTTGAAAGGTGTTTTTTTAAGGCCAGAACGTCTGCAGGGCAGCCCCCCCAGGAGCCGCTGCCCTCTGAGTCACGCACAAGGCTATGGAAGGCACAAGGGGGAGGTGGAAGGAGTTTGATAGGAAGCCTTAGACCTTCAGCTCCCGTTTGGCCTGGGTCCTGCTGCCAGCTGTGGTGTGTGGTGTGCTGGAGAAGGCAGATTATTGCGTTTATGCCACCCTCCTCCTTGCCCAGCTGGGCAGAGCGAGCGGGCAGGGCGTCCTGCGGAGCTGGGCACAGCCCCACTCCACACAGCAGCCCCCGGCTCAGAGCAGAGTGTCCCGATGCGCTGGTTCAGCCTCTGCTGCCTGTGCCCTTCTACACGGAGAAGGAGGAGGAAAGCCAGCTCTTACAGTGTAACTCACTGCTCCATCCCCTTTGTGCCCCCTGCAACTACCCCCGTCCCTGCCAACACCTCAGCCACGGACACACGGACATGTCTCCCACGCAGGACCTGCTCTCAAGGCTACTCTGCCATCCACCTACTGACCTGCAACGTGCCACCTCGCCCTCTGTGCCCCAACGCTCCGCTCGCCCCGCAGCCGGGGAGAGCTGGCACTGCCCCCGCCAGCCTCTGCGGGAGGAAACGGGGGTGCCCAGAAACCCAAATCTTAACTTTAAACAGCATTAGTTATTAAAGAAAATAAAGTGCATCCAGTAGACATTCCATTGGCTTGCACACAGCCGCAATAAAGGCAAAACAAATACAAAAGTAAGTGACAGTTTCCTTTGAAGGTCGGGAGGGTGTGTAGCCTTCCCTGTCCCTTGGCGTAGGGCGAGGGAGGGTGATGCTGAACCAGGGAGAGGGGTGGGACGGGGACCCCACGCGTCGGGCGGGTGCTGAAAGCTGGTTTCATCCAAGGTCAAAGAGCGAGGACGAACTTGTGCTCCTCTTCTCTTCTCATCCACCACCTCCAGCACGTTATCCTGCGAAACGAGAGCAGAGACAGCGGTGGGATTGTCAGTCTTTAGGGACCTGCTGAGCAGTAAATTAAAAACGTCTGCTGAGTTCCAGCCTGTCCTTCCTGTGCGGCTGGGGCTGCCTGGGGGGTCCCGCTGAAGCGTAACCCAGATACCAGCCTGCCAGGGCCCACGGGGGGCTCCACAGCCCAGAGGATGAGCTGAATGTGTGGGTCTGGATGGAACACGCTCCCAGTCCTCCTCTGGGGTTGGTGAGGTTCCTCCCCTCTTTCCTTTTCCCTGAAGAACAATAAACTCTGCACGGTTTTGTGGACAGGAGGGGCTAGTTTTGGGCAGGGCTTTGTGTCCCTCTTGTCAAACCTGCCCTGGGGGTGCAGCACGTGTGCTCGCCAAGGGCAGAGGGGTCTATCGGCTTCCTGCGAGTCAGAAACTGACCCTGAGTGGAGCCTGCTGCCCTCTGCCTGCCTCCAGACCTGGGCATGAAGATTTTAATTGGGAAAGGCAGACTCTTGGTTTTGGGTTTGTTTTCCCCTGCAGTTGCTGGATGCCTGGATGCTGCTCAGAATTGCTGAGCTGGCATTTTCCTGCATCCATGTTTAAATCCACAGATCCGCCTGTGGCTGATGGAGATCTCAGCACCGAAAGCTCCCAAGGAAGGGCAGAGGGGGGATCAAAGAAAACCAGATGAAATACCACGAAGGGCGGGAGAGGCCATAGTAAGCTCGGCTCGCACGGAAAGGAAACCTCTGAAGGCATCACTTCAGGACACGGCCACGTGTGGTACTGAGGAGCTGCACTGAAATCACACCCGAGGTGCTGCAATAATCACCACTCTGTGCAGCTGAGAGGAGACCCGAGGACTCGCAGGAGCCGTTTCTCATTGTGCTGAAGGTGTGCAGCTGGGGGGGGCCGCATCCTGCTGCCGGGGGGTGCTCAGCGCCGAGCAGCACGACTCGGGGGTTCAGCGCCCTCGGGAAGGGCCGGGCAGCAGGTCTCCAGTCCTGTTGGTGCTCCAAATACTGTACAATCTGTTGTGTGAGTCTGAGGTGACTCCCGAGCCAGCTCTGCTTATTGTTCAGCCATTTTATTATTAATGGTTTCAAAAGTCTCTTGGACAGCACTGTGCTCTTAGTGCTGCTGGGCGATTCTCCTTCTGATTTGCAGTATTATCCTTTCAGTACAGACACCGTGCCCTTACAGCCAGGCTGCTGGTGGGCTTGAGAGTCATTACTTCTCTCAGTAATTAGACATAGTGATTAGCACTTCTCTCATTTCCCACTCGGAACTGGCGGGGCGCTGGGATGGCTGTTGGGAGCGATGGGGCTGGTGCTGCCTCTGCCACCCGCAGCCCTCCCCGTGTCACTGTCACACCAGGGGATCAACCCAGAGGGGTCTGTCCCGATCCACCTCCCGCTTCCCAGCCTGGCCCCGGGCTGTCACTGGGAGGACTGTCACAGCCAACAGTCTGTTGTGGGAGCTCCCGGGTAAGTCCCGTGCCGTGGGTGCACCTGCAGCCCCTGGAGACTGCAGCTGGATGGACACAGTGAAACCCGGCAACTTGGCCCTTCCTCCCCCAGCCGAGGTTAGCGCTCTCCGCCTCCGCTGGGGCTGGAGGACGTAACTCCGCTGGGTCTCTGGGGGCAGGTCGGGAGTTCCCAGAGACAGTTCTGTTCTTAGTGGAACCACCCAGAGCCTCACAAAACGCCACAAGGCAAACTGGGACGGTAGGTGTAAGGACCAGCTGTTAGACATCACTACACCAGATTCTCTCACTTAGCTTTTTAAAAATGGATATAGATCCACTGCTCCAACATACACTGTAAGGCCAGAAAAATGACCGGTAAGATCATGAGACATTTCCTACCCAGCACAGGCCATTGGACATCCCTGAATTAATTCCCATTTGAACTAGAACTGGTTGATTTCAGGGCAGGAAATCCCAATCCTGTCTGTATTTGCCACTGGTAGAAAAATTAACACTGCAACGCTTGATGAGCTTAAATACGCAAAGCTGGTCTTTGGTGGAGATTCCTGCTGGAGTGGTTTAAGATCTTGTTCTCTGCAGCCTCTCCGTTCCCCGGGCAGGGCAGAGCACCACCTGCTGTGTTTATCTCTAACTGCTTTTCATCTGGGGTTACATTAAAGGGTTAACACAGGGAGCTGAGCTCAGGGCACACACAGCTTGTCATCAGGCTCACCCTGCCAGGCCAGCCTCCGAGGTGACAAGTGTCCCTGCTTCAACCACCACACGCTTCCAAGTCATCTCTCCTCTGACAGGCAGTAACTTTTCCCCAATTTTCCCATATTTATTCAGGGGCTTCTTCGATACATTGATTCCTGCCCCAGCCTTGTTTCCTGGCTCGACGGTTCTTCTCCTTCCCTGGTGTTTACTCCCCCACTGTATGAGATCACAACCCCATCACTTTCCATCTTCAGTTTGCCCGACTGAACAGCCATTCCCTGCACATCCCTGGAGTCTTCCCTGTGCTTCTTCAGTCCCAGTAGGTTTCTCTTGAACCACTCTCCCAGAATTCCTGTGTTTTCCCCTGTTAATAGTATTTTCCCATGTCGTGCCACGGGAAAGGCCTTCCCTAACTACAGGGGTACAAAGGTAACTGTGTCAAGGCCCGTATTAAGCCCCACCAGTCCCTAATTCTGCGTGAGGACTAACCTCTCTGCTGTGGTGGCACCTGCTGCTACGATGTGCTCTGGGAATGTGAAGTGCCCGTGGCACGATGGTGGGCTCCAGAAGGTGCTGTGGGCTGCGGGAAGGCCCAGGGAGGCCAATGCTATTAAACTCAAGTCCTTGAGACCCCAGTCCCAGGCCACGTCCGAGACATCACAGAGGCATCTTCTTGTCTCCTGAACCCTGGGGAAACGGGTATGTACCTTCAGTAGCTCCGTAACTGCCTTGAGAAGTGTTGGTTCCTGCTCGTCCTGGTTCCTGCACCAACCTTTAGCACTGGTTCGCATCAGACAGCCGACCTCTTCCGACCTCCCGGGTCCTGCCGCACCAGGCCCTGCCGGCCCCGCTCCTCCTGACGTCAGCCAGAGCTGCGAGGTCAGATCCCTGGAGCTGCTCTGGAAATCCACCCCCAGCTGCATTTGCTCTAAAGATGTTAAGATTAATTTTCTCAGGAGAATTCAGGGAAAAGCTTCTGTGGTTTTTGTGTATCGTTTACTTCTCTGGGACTTGTTGGACGTTCTCCAGGGATTCCAGTCCCGCACTCTGGGTAAATATTTATTCCCTGTTATTTGAAGCAAAGGATGAAAGCCCCCCCCACTCTCTGCACAGCATCCCCAACTAGTTTGAAGGTGCTGGAGATGTTTAGAGCCAGAAATAGACATCAGCAGTGGAAGCTGTGAAACCCACCTGGGGGCCGCTTGCTGCGAGGAGCTGCTTACTGCAGAAATGGACGGGCAGCACCTGCGGTGGGGAGTGGAATCTGCACGTTAATGTGTGTGGGACACGGCCCCCCCAAAGCCCAGGAGCAGGGCAGGTGGAGAGAATATTGTTCTCTCTCATTACTGATGTTTGCTGCCACTGCAGGTATCTGCCGTGCTTTGGGACCTGTCACATCCCCGATCAGAGGGCACGGCCCCGGCAGCAGGTGAAGGTACAGGATTTTCTACTCGATGGAAATTCCACAATATAAAGTTTTTAATGGAACGATATTTTTCCATTCCTTTCGGGGTTGATAGGTTGTATTTTGCAAAATCATACCATCTGTTTCAACGCTGATTTTCCCAAAATTGCACCGTATCAAAACTGAATCACCAGTATTTAAAAACATAACATTAAAATTTCCTGTTTTGAAAAGGTTTAACGAGGGCTCCGGTTTGGGTTTTATGAAATATGAAATGTTGAAGCCAACACATTTCTGGTAGATGCATAGCATTTGTCAAATCCGTATTTTCACAAAAACACCCCAGCATCTCAGTGGGAAGTGACCTGCTACCTCCTGGCAGGAAATCATTAACCACTCCTGATAGCCCACGACAGTGCATCCCTCCAGGTGCTCCTCCTTAAGGACAGTCACATCTCACACGGGTCCCGGTTACAATAATCATCTTCCTTTTTTTGTTACACACTCTCTGTCCCCCGAGACAGTGGTCATTCGGACTCTGTATGATTTGGATTCGTGGCACAGACTTGGCTCGTGTTTTCTACCAAGCACTTCAGGGCATTCCCCAGCATAATGTCCCCTGGTTGCACAGACACAGAGCACGGTGCAGATTTCCAGCTGGCCTGGGTTTACCGGGACAGAGCTGCTCAGTACCTCCTGGAGGCTTCCATAACGACCCAGTTACCACATTAGGTCCTTCTGCAGAGAACCTGAGTTACCATTGCTCACACACCACGGCGTGAGAAACCTCCTCCCTCCCCTGCTGCAAGAGGATAATCCTGCACTTGTGCTGGCCTGTCCTCAGTCTCTCAGCCCGGGTTACAGGCCATTCGCTCAGGACTACCTCTTCCTTTATGATTATACTCAAGCCACGAGGGGAAGCAAATAATTGAAGTGGTTTGTTCACCTGAATTCATGGTTCTAACACAAAAGGAATGAATAAACTTGTCATTTTGCATTCTAACAAGAAAGCGCAGCTCATTGTTTAAGGCTTGATCTCATTGCTCTTCCAGCTTCCTGAGTGATGCTCTTTTCCTGCCCTGAGAGAGGCTGAAAAAGGCAGGATCCTTCGCCTGACACACATGGAGACATTCAGGACGGGGCTCCAGCCGATGGAGTGCTTTCCCTCCAGGATGGACACATCTATGAAGTCCCTTTGTGGGCCATATGCCATGGCTCTGCTGACTGCAGGTTTCCTATGGGTTGCATTTTGGGCAATCCTTGCCCTAAAGCATCATCTGGCATCAGCCGCAGGCAGCAGGCTTGAAAAGCCAAAAGACCAAATAGAAAACCCCACTAAGGGTTCAAACACACCTCAAATGGGGGCAGTCCTGAGGGGTCTGGTTCCAAAGAACTGCTGTGAAATAACACTTCAGGGAGAATTACATTAAAGTAAAGTAGAGCTAAAACTAATGTGTCTGTAGAGCACTAGGAGACAGAAGCCAAGGGAGAAGGGAAGGGAGTGCTGGCAGCCGGCGGATATTTATGCCTGCCATCTGTGTCATTATGCAGCCTGTCATGTCGATTTGGGAACTTCAAAGCAACAGCAGGAACAGACACGAGACCTTTTTGCTCCAAACACACTGACAACTTAACCGACCGGAGCCAAACGAGCTTTTGCTTTTGCGGTGGTTGTTGTTGTTGTCATTGTTGCTATTCTGTCGCCCCTCGGAGCCCTGCTGTCAGGCCACGCACATGAGCTGCTCCGGTTGTGCTGAGCTGGTGCCAGAGAAATCCAGGGCTTGTGGGTTTTTGTCTGCCAGGGGATGTTCCTGACAAGCTGGACCCAGGGAGCAGACAGTTAAAAGCAGGTCCCTCTGTCTTCCTCTCGGCGCTTTTCCTCCACTACAAATAAATCACGGCAGGATTCGCTCTGTCCCCGAGTGATCTGCTTTGGGAACACCAGCCCTGTCACTGGTGCAAAGGGAGAGGTCACATTGCTCGGTGGTGACTTCAGCAGAGAGGAGGTGACAATGATACCCCAGAACATCATTAGAGACTGGCAGCCCAGCAGCACTCGTGTGCTCATTCCCCAAATGCTCCTGCAGGCAACAGAATGAAAAAACCCAGGAGAGCCCTGTTGCTGAGAGGGGGGACACAAACTGCTGCTCTGGCCCACCTGGTGTCTCCCGAGCAGTCAATACTTTCAAGACCAACAGTGGTCTCTCTTAGCCATGCAGATATAGAATCATGGAATGTGTGAGTGCTCAAGTGCAAGCACCAAGTTAATCACCTTCTCTTCCCCAAGACATAAAGCTGTGGTTATAATTAAGCCTGCTTTAATTAATTCAGTGAGGAGTACAGAGCCAGGCTGAAGTGGACTCAGCAAAAAACCATAGGAATCTCCATTGCTGAGATAAAAATGGATGACTGAAATTTATTGCTTCCTCTTAGCAGGTGTCTAATTAATTACTACTTTTCTCACTCGGGATAACTTTAATTCCTTCATCCTCTACTTTGGAGGGGATTTCTGGTAGATTGGAGAGGCACGGCCTGGACAGTAAACTCCCGCTATGTGCATCCAGGTGTCTCTTAATGTTTTCCTAAATGCTGTTGGAATTAATTTCCCTCACTTAAAGCACTTTTAGTTCAAACACAGAACCATCTCCTGCCAGTTCCCGGTGTTTTGTCTTTTTTCAATAGCTGTAACGCTTGCACTTCTCCATGCCTTTTGTACAGTATTGGATTATAGTGAAAGTCTTTTTGTTAGCAGCTTAACCACTCCATCCCTAAGCTCCTTGGAGCCCCTGGGATGAATGCTAAGCAGCTCTGCTGGGCCGGGGTCTGCAGAAACGCCCGCTGGAACTGGGGAAAGGCACCTGGGGGGGCACTCTGCCTGCCTCGCTCCGAGCAGCTGATTGCCCAAAGTGCTGACTTACAGAGTACAGCTGCTGCCTCTCTACTTAAATGATCGAGCCAGGAGCGTCCTGAGAACAATCCCGGTGTTGGGCAGGCAGGGTTGTGTTCTGGAAGAGCTCATCTCTCTCCTCTGAAGAGAAACGAAGCCCAGATCTTAGGTTGGGCGCTGCTGTGCTTGGCCTGAGTTATGAGGAGTGAATTGCAACCTTAAGCCTAAACTAACCTGGTGGTAGGATCCCATCCTGACTTACTGGTCTGCTCTAGCACCTGTGGGGGTGACATCTTGATCTGGGTGTGACATCGCCTGGAAAAAAAAGTCTTGCAAAGGTAACTGCCAAAAAGACCCTACACTCTCTCTTTGCCCCTTCCTTCTAATTTCTACCTTGTTTTCCTGCCTGTTACTCTTTGTTCTTGTTTTAAATTTGTCTTTCTGGAAGAAACTTCTTTGCTTGAGCAATGCCTGGAGCATTGCTGCATACCCAGACCCGTTCCTCCTCCTGTCTCTTTGGATCATAGGCCTTTCCAACGGGAGCCACCTCACCCTTTGTATTTATACACTGCCTTGCACAGCAGTGTTACCACATGTATAATTCAAAGTGTAGCATTCACAGATCTTGTACTGGGAAGAGAATCCTTCTTCAAACTGTTGTCCACAAGGTGGGCCTCTACAGCTCTGCAAGTGTTTTGGGAAAGGGACTACGGTGACCTCAACTTATTCCAGTTGTGGTCATTCCAGAGACAGAAATAAACTCATCCCGCTATTCTTGCTGAGGTTAGCCCTTCCCAGCAATAGATTCAGTTTGTGCCCTAATTAATGCATGTCACCAACCAGACTCAGCAGTTTTCTGTCCAAATTTTCCTGTCTGACTTCCCATTGTTTCCCTGTCCACTCCTGGGCAGCTCTGTGTGATGCAGGGACTACCTGAGGGATCCATATCACTGTCAGTGAACCCCTCCGGACAGTCATCTGCTGTGATGCTGTTATGTACCATGGCTGAGAGCATAATGGGGTGACAAACACCCCCTGGGGAGTGGGGGCAGGAACTCACCTTCTGTCTCAGGCAAGCCAGTGGAACCGCTGCTAGTTGAGAGTGTCCCCACTGTCCTTGTCCTTGCAATCCTCAGGCTGGTCCCCTTCCCTGGACTGTGATTTTGCTGCGTCCTGCTCAGACACAACAGTCTTGTCAGAGCTGGCTTTCCCAGGGGGCAAAGGTTCTTCCCCGTGTTCAGCGCCTCCAGCGTCTTCACCTCCTTTCAGTGCAAGTGTTTGTCCCTGCAGGGCCGTGTCTTGAGTCACTTCTTCCCCTCCTTTTCTCACCAGCTGTCCTTGACCTGCATCCAGTCCGTCTCCCGCTGCTGCATCAAGCTTTCCTCCATGGCCGTTTGGAGGCTCCTCAGTGGGTTCCTGTTCTGAAGCTGTGTTTTTCTCTATGCCAGCTCCATCTACATTCACTCCCGTGGGCAATGACAAGGTCTCCTCACTGCCATGGCTGGTGGCTTGCATGGTGCTTGGAAGGCTGCTCTGTGAAGCGGTGCTGTTAGTGCTCTCCTCCTGGGAGATGTCAGCAGAGCCAGGCTTCCCACTGGCATCTTCCCCAACGCCTTCCTTCCTTGGTTCAGGCCCGGGCTCTGAGTCACCTGTGCTGGCCACAGACACCTCCTTCGCTCCTCTCTGCTCCTCCTTCTGGCCGTTGTGGGCAGACTGGACCTTTCCACTTTGTAGCCTTTGTGATGAGGAGGCCCCATGATCTTGGAGGTTTGGCTGCTTCACCTTCTCCTCCAGCTCATCTGTGCAGTTTTCTTCCACCCCCTCCTCACCTCTGCTCTTCCGCTTGTCCTTACCAAGGCTCCTCTGAGAACAGAAGGAAATATTTAGTTCATCTTATTAAAATATTAGTATATGATATTCTCTGTCTATGATGGTTCCCAAAACTTGGGGAAAAAATTGCGGAGGTCCCTGAAGGAAGCAGAAGGATGTAGGTAGAGAAGTGTTCAGGGACCAGAATAAGTAGGGCTGTGCTGACAGAGGGTCAATGCAAGAAGAGAAGTTGTTCTCATATCATACCATCCAGAGAATGCCAATGAGGGGTACATTTACCCCAACAAGGAGGTCTCCCTGCTCGGTGCTGGCTGAGAGCCTCCAACCTCCCTGACAGTGCACGTGTGAGAAAACTCAGCAGCCAGCCCTGAACTCATGAACTCACCTGGCCATCAACGTCATCCTTCAGAAAAGACATGTCCTCGCCTTCTTTTGCATCCCATCTGTCAAGAAAAAAAAATATCAGAATTTAGGTTTTCAAATTCTCATATGGCAAAGCGACCCTCCCTGGAATTTCTACTATGGCCACACAGTCCTTGTCTGAGCCCCTGGACCAGGCAACGAGAGGCAAAGGCGAGAGACGTAACTGGTCCAGTCACTTTTGGCACCTGCAACGCACTCAGCTGAGACCACTAAATCTTAATGAGCTGGTTGTTACAGCTCTAAATGTAATGAAAACATAAAATCCAATTGCCAGAACAGACATTTGTCATTAGACTAATAAGATACAGGGCTCACTTACGCGGGTGTCTGCCCCGGTCTTGTCCTGTTTGCCCAAGTGTCCCAGATCTCCACAAGGGCAGACACGGAGGCAGATGGCAAAGGATAAAATGGAAGTAGTTTGGGAGAGGGAGACGTTGCCATGTGGAAGCAGACAGTGAGAACGGCCATGAGGATCCGACTGAAGGTCCAGCCAGCCCAGGCTCTCCTCCCCTCTCAGCATCTCCAGCAGAGGCTTAGCGCAGAGTTTGAAAAGAGGACAAATATGTTGAACACCTCCTCAGCTTCCAGAAACTTGCAGCTCTAGGATTTCCTGAGCTGGAGATGGTATCTCTGCGTTGAGTCATGCTTAGTTGACAGACTCTTCCAAGAATTTGAGTAAGTGCATTTTGACCCCGTAATAAATTTGCAGCAGCTACAACATCCTGTGCCAAAGAGGGCCACAGCTCAATTAGAGCCTGCATGATCAACTCTTTCCGTTCGCTGGTTTGAATTTGCCAGGGTGAATATCAATCTGAATTTGCCCGTGCAGTGCTACTGGGCAGGAGGGGGCTTAGTAACCTTACCTTCTCTTATGTGAGTCCTACCACACACACACCCCTCCTCAGACATTTTTATATAGATATATATACACACCCCCCCACACACCCCTATTTCTCCCTGCCCCATACTCTTAAAACACAACATGTGCAAAGCTGTGTGGGATTTAATTCTTCTCTCCACAGAAGCCCCCTGCTCTCAGGGCTTAATGGTCTCTTCATTTGGCAAATTTGTGCCAAGATACAAAGAATGAAAAGGCCCCTTGAGGTGACTGCAGAGTCAGGCATTTCCAGAAGCAAATGTGTTACAGTCAGCCCACGTGTCCTTGTGAAAATTGTGTGGGAATTACTCTCCCAGGCTCCACCAGGCAATCACACCGAGCTGCTTCACACTGCCGTTATCCAGCAAAGTCCTTAGGGCGGATGGGAATTGCATCTCCGAGCGTAGAGCTGGGTGCAGTGTCCTCAACAAGCCCTGGGTGAAGCAGCTTGGAGCAGTCCTGCAGGGCTCAGTGACAGACCCAGCACCCAAACCATGGCCAGTGGGGGCTCTTCCTGAACCCGAGGCAGGTCGCCTTCCACCAGCTGTGCTCAAACCGCACAAGGGCCCCGTTCCTTGGGAGCAGCCCCACCACTGCTGTGGTTGTATTTTCAGAGGTGCCCTGTGAGAGCTCTGGAGGTCCAGCTGTGTGGGCAGAGCTCATCATACATAGTCAACCGTGTTAAATTACAGTTTGGGCTGCCCTTGGGATCAAGTCCCCTCAGCATTGATGCTGGTGGGACCAATGGCTGCTTTTCCCAGACAGA
>JAHREE010000273.1:363428-395324 GCA_033628505.1 Tringa tobata
AGAGTGTGTTATTAATCACTCAGATGCAATAAAAATGCTCATGGCTAGTGCTATCCACGACAGATGTTCTTCTGGGAACTTGGCTCCAAACTCTTTCGTAGGTAAGGTGCTGCTGGAAGTCACCACCAAATGCTCCAAGTGGGTCTTACCACTGCTGTTGGGTGGCTTGGACTGAAACGGGAGAGGAGTCTCTAAGTGATAAAGGATGGGTATAAGGGCAGGTAAGGAATATTCAGCACCCCAAAGGCTCCCTGAGCTGAGGTTTGAAATGAGAGGAAAAGCTTCAGGAATGGCTCTTCCCAAAGAGCAGCAGCAGAGCAAAGGATGCTCTTCCAGCTTCAGAGACAAGATCATATCATCAGAGAGTCACAGGATGCCTTCTAGATCAACAGAGGATGCAGAAGATACAATGAAGAGGAGATAAGAAAAACAGAAGTCCATGAAGTGAGATGGATGGGCAGAAGGAGAGCTATTCTACAGCGATTCTGGCAGGATGGAGTGATCGGGTGGTGCTGAGGGAGGCATCCACGCTGCAGCAGACAAGTGTTTGGCTTCCTCATTTCCCCCGAGATTCCCAGGTCCACAGGTTAAGAAGAGGACTTCAGGGCACAACTCCATATTCCAGCTACTCACATCAGTAGTGTTTAAGATATTTCTTTGTAGTTTTAAATGACCCACAACTTTCCATTCTAGAAGCTGATAAAGAGGCAGTACTGAAGCAAAGCAAACAAGAATGAAAAAAAATAATCAAGACACTTTCCAGCCCCATTTCTAATGGAGGATGTCCAGGGAGGAGTATGATGCATTATTTCACTATGAGATAAAATGAGAAAAAAAGAAAAACAACAATAATAAAGAATGTCTCTATGGAGACAATAGTATATAAAACTTTATAATTTCATCACTAAGAGAATTTAGGCATCTAAACAGGATTCTAAGACCAGCCATTTTGGAGCTTGAAAGCCTTTAACTGGATATGAATGATATCCTGATTGAACCCAGCAGCCCCGGAGGAGTCAGATGCACTGAAAAGCCTCGGAGCCTCCGCACTGGAGACACAAACACCTACTGGAAAATACACCTCCTCGGTTTGTTGTCAGGAAAGGAAGAGGCTGTGGAAGCCTATGACAAGCCGGGCGTCCTCTCTCCCTGCAACACGTCCTCTGGGCCTCCCAGCAGAAGGTGCCAGACCTCGCTGGGCAGTCTGGCTGGCTGACCTTCCCTCTTCCAGATAAAGAATGGATCCAGAAACCCCCATCACTTTGAACTGGTTGACGTTGCTGGTGAGCTTTGACTCTGATGTGCTCCAAGCAGGAATGTCCGAGGCATGAGAGATCTCAAGTCTGCTGGACCCACTGCACAAATCTCCTGCTACAGGGGGAGGTGAGACAAGCAAGGGAGTAATACTGTGTTAGCACAGCAGGTGGAAGTGCTGACACCCAGGTATAACCCTGCTCTGTTTGAAATGGTGCCCACTGTCCCTGCCACTGGCAGAGAGGAGACTGCTGCCTTCTGTGGCCTCTCCAAGCTCTGGAGCCGAAGAGGCAGAGAGCACTGGCAGGAACAGACTCCGGGGCTGCTAATGAGGCACAGTGAAATGAGATGTCGTCAAACTGAGCTCAGAACTGGCCAGTCAGAGGCTCTGAGACAGCCTGTACAAAACATTAAGTCCCAGCCCAACATTATTTCTTTGAATTTCTGCCATAAGACAGCTGGCCAAGGCATTCCTTCTGGGCATGGCTCTGAGAGCTCAGCATAGAAGGAGAAAGAAACGGCTCAAGATCCTGTTATGATTTCTGGAAACCAGTCAGCATCTGCCCGTCACAGACCTGCTCTGGAGCATCAGTCAACCTTTGCCAAGGAGGAGAGGAGACGGGTACAGGGGAGTGGGAAGGATCTCACCCCTTCCCCTGGGTCCCACCGGGGCAGGGATGGAGCCCGAGGCAGGACCTGAGGGCTGGGGATTGACCTGTGGGCCGTGGTGAGGAGGGAGCAAGTCATAGTGTGATCCATCCGTCCCCACTGCCTATAAAAGGGAAGCAACAAACGCTTTATCCATTCCAAGAAGCTGCTCAAAAATCAACCACTCTTCCATTTACAGTCTGTTCCCAGCACACACGTCACCAGCCACATCCATCTAAATTGTCTGGCTAGAATGTCCACGGAGCAGAAAAGAATGACTCCATTAGGATTAAACTTTAAGATTAAACTCTGGAAACATGAGGTTTACCGTGTCATCGGGTCCTTCTAACATCACCATTATTTTCTGATGTCTTTCCTTATATTTTGCTGCTTGGGAGGAAGGACAGGGCTGGGCCATATCTGCATGAGGACCTCACTGATCCCACGCCATATACACCTGATCCCCCCAAAGGGCGCTGAGACACATCCCAGACCTCATGGTGGGACAAGCTGGGCATGGCTCAAGATGTGACCAAGATGTGACAAACCAGACACAGCACCACAGGAAACTCCCAGGGAAACCTCCTCTGCACCTTCCCACCTACCCAGGCCCTGAAATGCAGGGAAACAAAAGACTCCAGTAGGCAAGAGAGAGAAAGGAAGAAAACGATCTCTGCAGTGGGTATAATCACGGTCCTGGCAAACACTGACAGCAACCACGAGCTGCTGGTTCTGTGCAACTTCTTCCAGCCCTCGGGGGCACTGAGCATCTCCTCTGCAATGAGATACAAACTGCTCTGCAGCAGTAAGGGGTCCCACGACCCCTTCTCAGGGCAGAGGGGATGGCACTAGATGTGCATTTTAAAGGAAGAGATGGATCAAAGTCCAAAGGAAAGGTGTTTCAGGAGACACCGTTCTCTGATTCGCTTGGAGGAGCCAGAGACAGCTAATAATGGCTCATCCAGTTCCCTTCAGAGGGAAATAAAGACTGCAGCAGTCAGAAGGTCATCAGAAGCCTTCCCCTTCAATCCAGTTTAGCCCAAAACTGCTGTGTGATTTTAGGAAAGCTGTACTCCATAAGAAGTACTGCCTTTTAGAAGGGATGATGACCTAAAGTCACGTCATTTGTGGCTGTTAAAAATCCTACCACCAGTGTGGGGGTAGCAGTGTCTGCCCAACCGCTGCCTGTGCTTTCACTTCTTAGATATAGTATCAGGTGGACATATTTTTTCCTTCTGTTTCTCTTCCCCAGTGCAGCTGTTGAAGTCATTCCTGTGCATACATTTTCTTTCTATGTCTCTCTCCTCCACCTCCCTGTCTCCTATTTATCAGTTCTTCCCTCATTGCCTTGTAGCCTGTCACTTTTTAAATTTCATTCTTGTCTCCCTCTGTCCAGCTCCTTGTCCCCAGTTTTTAATTCTTCCCTCTCTGCTCTGTAGCCTGTCAATTTTAAATTTTATTTCTGCATCTCTCTCTGGCCAGCTGCCTGTCCCTCTTTTTACTGTCACAAATAACCAGATCTCAGAGGCAAACCTCAGAAGCAGAACCACACTTGCTCCTGAAGGTGGTTGTTGGGGTCTGGGGGTTTGGTTTGGCTTCTTCAGTCAGGGCAGAACAGTGTAATCACTGCATCTTTCACAGTTCTCAACAGCAGCGTTGCTCTGAAGCCTGCTAAGGTATTCACAACATGAAGCAAATCTCTCAGTGTTCCCATCCTGCTCATCCTCTGGGAGCTGCTGTGATTCCCGGGTGCCGCAGTTGGCGGCTGGGGAGCGCGAGCAGGAGCAAAGCTCATCTGCTTCTCTGTGCCAAGGACATCTTACTGGGGATGGAGCTGAAGAACGGGAAGGGGTGGAATGTAACTTACAAACAATGCTGACTTCATTATTTGCATGCTGTCGAACCCAGTCTTCATCAATTCATCAGATTTAAATTTAATTTTAGAAGTGTGATTAACTAACAGGGCTTAGGAAGACAGAAGATAACCCATCTTTACGCTGTAAGTAGATTCCCAGTCCGCAGCTTAACTGGCTGAGTTACAGCTGCCCAGGTGCATTTTCTCAAAGCACAGCCGCTGGAAACAAAAGCAACATTAAAAAATCTCCAGGCAGTGCCAGGCTCTGCATATTAGACCTGCTACTGTCCCGACAGCAGAATCCTGCACACACAGCCCCTGCCCAACACTCTTCATTTTAGCCAAGGAACAGCGAGCAGCAGCTCACACCTCCATCTAACTCACTTCTGGGGAATGCAGTGAGTACCCCTACGAAGCACGTGGGTGTTTATGCATCTCTTTAACTCTGTGGTCATCACGGACCTGGATGGTTGGAGAACGCTGACGTTAAAAGCTACTGGAATGGTTTTGTGTTCTGGATGAATGAAGGGGCTTGGGGGATGTAAATAGCTCTTCCTCCTTCCATTGCCCACTAAAGGGCACGGCAGTGCTGTGAAGACGATTAGTGTTATTAAAGCGTCAGCGTGGCTCCAGGAAACTGGAGACTGCACTGAAATTTAATTACGGAGAGCAGCAGGAGAGCGGGGCCCCTGGGAGGATGTGGGCGAACCTGTAAAATGCACTTAGTTTTGCTGATATTCTGAAATGCCTTCTGTGCCAATCACTACGTTGCTGTGTGCTGCCCACAGCTGGCAGGAGCCAGCCACTTCCCTCCACACATCTTTAAGAACAGTCATTTAAGAAGAAAAGACATCTGTACCACAGTATCCATCCCAACTGCTATTTGGTCAGCTGGGAATTATCTTTGGAGCCTGCTCCTCTATATCAGCAGTGCCTGAAAGTCAGGCAAGAGGTGTTCAAAAGCTTGCAGGGGCATGTCCCTGCGGTACCTAATGCTGGTCACACAGAAACCCTGACCCCTGGGCTGTTCTGCAGAGACCTGAGCAGTGGGTCAGGACCACCATGATGCACCCCACAAGTACCACAAACTCCACTAAGAGAAATCCTGCCAGATGTGGCCCCAACCCTCTGAAAAGATGCTGTTGTTAAACAGTATCTCTTTTTGTGTGTCCCTCTTCGCAATCAGGCAAGGAATGAGACCCGGACACGTATATCACAACCACTGGTTTGCTGTCACCTCCTCACCTCCTGGCTCTGCCCGTCAGTCTGTCCTTTCCTTTGGCTCGGCTGCTCACAGCAGGTACCGCTTTCGCACCCGGATCGCTCACGTTCACTCCATGCTGTCCCCCACCTAGAAGAGAGGATGGAAAAGCCATGCAAGAGCAGGCAGAACCAGGGAATGGACTGCTGAAGGGGCCAACATCCCTCTATCACTGCTAAGTACCTCTGGAGGGGAAAACCTCTGAAGCTGTATGTACACTGTGTGTGCGTTTTCTAAAGTAATAAATGCAAATTGAGAATTTAGGGGTGTTTCTTCTGCATTTTTTCACTCCAAATTCCAATTGTAACTTTAAAACTTATTGCTTGGATACAGCCTCCCTTGTGCTGTTCTTGGAAGCCTTGTTCTTATTCTGCCTTGCCACACAGCACAGACTGTACCACACAGCTATGAGAGCAGCCACATGGTGTGTCCCCAGAAGGCCCCTCCAGATCTGCCAGAGCTCCCTCCATGAGGGCGTATCAGAGGCGCTGACGTTCAGTGGGGGGACACGACCAAGCCCTGTGGTTTACTCACCTCTCCCGTTGGGAGGAAAGGACCTGTGCTGGAATTTCCTTGCGTTTCTTCCCCCTGGAAGGACAAAGCAAAGCATGCACAGAAGTAAGCAAGGTTCTGTCATGGATGGGCAGCAGAAAGCCTGACGTTCAAATAGGGTGTCACAAGGGAAAGCTTTGTTCTGCCAGTCCATCTCCTGAGAAACAGGAGTCATGATGGACTTATGCAAGTAAAGAAGCCAGCATGTGCCACAGGGATCAGAGATGATGTGCTCTGGAATAGGATTGCCTCTCAAACCAGTGTTTGGGAAAGGAGGCAGCGCTGAGCCTCCGCATTGTGTCGTACAAGGTTACAGAAGCCACCGCTCTCCCTGGGAGGATAAAAAGCACTAGCACCCAGATGCTGAAATCCCATCCCCTGAGCACTCTGCAAGGCAGAGAGGGCTGAGACCCCAACACTGCGCTCAGAGGCGTTTGCCCAGGAAAGCACAGCTTCACAACTGACAGCAGGACAGCTGCTGCGGCACTGGGATTCGCACGATCAGCATTCGCTAGCGTCAGGACAGAGTCTAGGTGTCCCTTGCCAACCTTTCTTATTGCTGGGATTATCCAAGGCTGGCTCCCCATCCTTAACAAAGTCCTCTTCAAACCTGCAGGTTAAAAACAGGCATTGTCAGACCGGATGGTTCTCTCCAGTGTGCAAAAGCGTGGACAGGAGACCTCGAGACGATGCAGGCTCCAGCCTTCGGCCCTTCTGCACCTGCCCACTGGCAAATATGCGCAGGTTTATCAGCAGGAGCTGAGGCTGCATGCACTAACCAGGAGAAATGAGGCTGTGAGGCAATTCTACCCCAAAGGAGAACCTCCAAAACCTTCACATCAGTACCCATATGTATACTGTGAACATCCACGAAGCCCATATATGCCTGTCGTGTAGCTGTACCACGCTCAGATGGAGCTTCCCAAGCTTCCAAATACAAGCTGAAGAAGCTTCAGGACTTGTGATCTCAGATTAGACCTCTGGATCAGACTCGTCTGGTTGGTTTCTAATCCTGCTTGGTTTGTGTTGTGACTTTTCTCTTAAAAATTGATGTACAGGAGAACAGTGGGGCTCAGAGCTGTCTTGCCAGCAACACTCAGCACCTACTTAAGTCAATTCACCTCCAATTACTGGGGTCTCAGTGACTGAGAATCTATGTATTTGGTCCCAGTCCTCAGCCAGAAGATTGTCCCATCTCTCTGCCCTGTACAAACTCTTTTATCAGCAAACCTGTGTAACATTCCCTAACGCCACACCGTGTCAAATCCTTACCCGGCTGCAGGTGCTACATCATCTCCCAAGGCTTTTGAGCTGGCGTGACCCAGCCAAACAAGCATAGTCAGAGGGACAGGGTTTAACACAGGGAAGTGTCAGACCCCAATAAGAGCTCTCCCACATTGCTGTCCCCAGCAGTTCTCCCATAGGTGGCCCTTTGAAGTGACCCCCTCACACTGCGGTGCCTGAACGGGCCGAGTTTGAGGTGCAGAGGACTTAGGCACCTTGGCCTGTCCTGTGACTGAAAGGGAGAAACAAGCTGGGCAGCGAGAAAACCTGTGGCCGAGCAACACGAGTTTGTCCATCCCTGTCTCTAGAAGACCACCTGCACCCTCCTGCCATTGGATTTGTCCATGTGGGGATGGAGAGGGCACACCAGACGTAGACTGAGTGGTGATTCACACTCCCCTCCCTCCCACAGTCCATGTCCTAGTGGGGCCAAAGGCAGGCAATCTTTGTCAGCACACGGTATCTCCTATCCGGGTAGGAGACCTCATGTCAGAAAGAAAATATGAGAATCACCATGATATCTGGTCCCACTGACAGACGTGGTCAGGAGGAGAAAGAGGCAAGCAGTGTGGATTTAGTCAGGGAGAGGCACATGACAGTGTGGGATTTGATCAGCAATAAGTATCTGCACAAGATCTCATCGCTGGCTGTAGATGGCCTGCTGCAGACAGACCACCCCAGGACCGGGGAGGACCTACATGTGCTCCGACTTCTCCACATCCCAAGCCCGTCGCCACTCGCCCTTCGCGTTCTTGTGACGGGCCACTCGCTCCAGGTCAATCTGATCCCTCTCCCTCTTCCAGCGGATGTACTCCGAGCGTTCCCGTCCAGTCATGGGGAAACTCAGGTCTGCAGGGCTCTTCTGGACTGACTTCCCACCGTCCTTGGGGAGGCAAAAGAGCTTCTTGTTAATAAAAATGTCTGAAACAGCAGCATTCAGTGTATTCTGCACAGTATTACATTTCAAGGGATTAAAACTGCTTCCACCTAAATCCCTGGATTTTGCCATGTGGATACATCCCTCTAGCCTTACTGAGCTGGGGCTTCACTGCTGTTTCCCTAACCTGAACCACCATGTTTCTTTGGTTCTTGTAGTGGTATAGAACCTCCTGACCCGCGAAGCAGCTGCCACAAGATGTACATTTTAATTCTAGATATTCAGTACCCACTTACAAACTTTTGAAACATTTCCCTGTAATTCTGTGTGCAAATGGCCACAGGACTGATTCCCCCCATTGGTACCTGCAGGCACTTTAACCACAGGCACAATTAGACAGCAGTTTCACCCGTGGTGTTCCTGCTCACCTGAAGGTTTTAAAACCAAACACTCTCAGTTTTCCCTGGAAGAGGCACTTTGCTAAGGTTTCCTTATGGCATATAGTTAGTTCCTGGAGTGCTTTCAACATCTCCCAACAGAGTTTGAGGTTGAACTCCCACAGAAGATGAATCAGGCTGATAAATTCCCCCACCTGAAGACTTTGGGACACTTAAATTGAAGTTATGTCTATGAAATCCTTCACAGGGACAGGGTCAAAAAGGAAGACACCCTTCTGCGACCAGCAGGCACCCAGAGGAGCCCACAGTCACAGGGCAAATGTCACCCACGTTGCTTTCAGCTCTTGCTTTATCCCTCCTCCCCCTGACAGACTCGTTAAGGGCTGCCACTGTTTGAAAATGCAAAGCTTAACGGAAAGACAGTTCAGAGCCGATGGAACACGTGAAGAGGGAGAGGAGGGTAACCCAGCTGTCAGGTTAATGGACGTGGTGGAAACAGCAGCCAACTGGCCATGGTGTGTTGTCAAGCAACACTGTGTAGCAAATAGCCTAGTGCAGAGCCGAGTCCTGGGGTGCTAATTACCAGCAGATAATTCATCACTTCACACACGTGCCCTTCCACGCCAGGCTCCCTCACCCCTTCCCCAAATGGGAATTAACTCCTCAGCCTGGCACTGCTGTTAAAAGCAGAGCAGCGGGGAAGGAGCGACTGAAAGCCCTGTTACCAAGGAGACCCACGTGCGTGGGCTGGAGATGGGGTGGCAGTAATTGCTCCTCCGTTTGTTAGCTGGCAGGAGCTGGGGAACCTCAGACTGCATTCCCAAGCAGGGGCACATGAGGTCCACAGAAAGGTAGGGGAAAGTAAGGGTAAGCACTGGCCTGGAGATGCGCCCCACAGCTTCCATCCCCATGGCAAGGCAGAGTGGGTCCTGCCATGATGGATCCTGATGCACCCATAGAGGAGAAGGTTGCAGGAGCTGAGCAGTGCATGGCCAGGCAGAGCAGGGCTCTGCTCTAGAGCTGGAGGACAAGGGAAGTGCCCTGTGCTGCCACCTTGACCCTTAGCAAAGGGGAAGCCAAAAGGGAGAGGAAGATGGAGGCTGGTGCCCATTCTGTCTCCTGGGTAGGTGCAGAGGTGGCTGTGGGCCCTGCAGAGCAGGGGGAGCTGGTCCCTCACCAGGGCTCCCCCCATAGCTGCAGTAAGCTGGACCACCAAGTTATCACGCTCCCCTTTTCTGCTCTGGGGGGCTCAGCTGGAATTCATGTCTAAGAGCCCATCTGTGTCCTCCTAATGAATCACATTGAGGTGGGGCCATTCAATTTGTGCTCTGCTAATTAACAGCATCTGCAGGCTCGGGGGAGCCAGCACGTCCTCCAGGGTTTGCATTAAACAGTCAGTGGGAAGGCCCGTGCTTTAATTTACCTCCATCCTGCCCAGCTCCTGCTGCAGTGAGGAGCCGTAGCTAATGTGGCCTGAGCCTTTCACCCCACAAGGAAGTGTTTTTTGGAGAGAACGCAGCCAGGGCCGTGCTGCAGTGTGGGAGAGCACTGTCACCCTTCCTAACGTCCCTGCTGCTCTGCTTCAGCAGCCACGACAAGGTGTGAAGGGCAGGTCCCCTGTCACCCCCTCCCAGAGCAGCTGTGCTTCAGGTGTGTTAGCGGCTCAGCAAAGCTTTGGATGATGAGAGGAATGAATGGGGGACCACATCAGAGCACGATGCTGCTTTCTTTAGGACTGAGGCAACTCTTACTGGTTGGGAGGCACATCCTACTGGCTTCCTCTTCCAAGACAAGGGTCCCCGCAAAGGGACATGAGGCCAAACTCACCTTCCGGCCGTGCTCATTTTCTGGGCCTCTGTCGCTGTCTGACCTCCTCTTCTCTGCTGTTCTCCTCTCCTCTGCCTGCAAGAGCACAGACACAGGAATTACCTAGAATCATAGAATGGTTTGGGTTGGAAGGGACCTTAAAGATCATCTAGTTCCAATCCCCTGCCCTGGGCAGGGACACCTCCCACCACACCAGGTGGCTCCAAGCCCCCTCCAACCTGGCCTTGAACCCCTCCAGGGATGGGGCAGCCACAGCTTCTCTGGCCAACCTGGGCCAGGCTCTCACCACCCTCACAGGTGTCGGGGTGCCCCTGGGAGGGCTGCAGGCTGTTGCGTGTGCTGGGCAGATGTGGGGAGGGTACCAGCCTGCCCCCCACGCTGCTGAGCCCCTCTGGGGGTACCCAAGCAAGCACCCTCAGGGCAGGGGCTGGTACTTGTTCGGGGCTTGGCCACTCATCCCACAGCACGTGGTTTGCAGCACCGTGGCTGCCAAGTGGCCCAGCATTTATCAGGGCTGCCTCCCTCGTTCCGTAACCCTACATGGCAGCCCTGGAGCTGCCTCCCACAAACACTGCCGTGAGCGGAGAGGCCCCGGTGTGCTGCAGCCCAGCTGAGGCATCCCCAGATTCCCCTCCCCGCTTAACTGCGGCGGGGCCGGGGAGCGTGCGGGGCTGAGATTACCACGCTGCCGTTCTGCACTGCCAAGCAAAACCGAAATACAAAGAGGAAAGTGGCAGCACAAAGTGCCAGGTCAGCCGTTCCAGAAAGCACCAGTGCGGTGAGGTCCAGGCCAGGCTGGGAACAGGACTTCTATTCCAGTCACTTGCCAGCCCCAGGTTTAGCCCAGCGTTACAGGGCTGGATGTGTGAAATTTGGGCTGCCAGACTCGATACCTGCTGGCTCTGCCCAGCCTCCTCGGCAACTCCCCCCGCCCCAGCCTGCGCCTGTGTTCCCGGTGGGATCGCTGGGGGAGAGAGCTGGGGACAGTGGTTTTGGGGACTGTCCACATGTGCTAAATCTGAGGCAGGTGGTAAATGGGACTTTACAGGCAGTGCTCATGGACATCGCACTCAGTGCACCACAGCTTCACTGGGCTGACTGCTGTGAAGCTGGTGTAGCTCCAGTACAGGTGGAAACTTGTGTAAACAGATCCTTGGAAATAAGGAGGAAGGTGTTAGCTACATTATCCTAGGGTTTCTCAGCAAAGATTTGGGAATAAAAGCAGAGAGGTCTGTTCTCAGAGAAGCCACCCCCACCATACCCTGGCCTGTTGCAGAATGGGACGGGATACAGTGAAAGATGATACTGGGTATAAATTTCAAAAGGTTGCTGCAAAAAAATTATGTACCGAAAATGCTCCCTCCAGGCTCGAAGTCAACTGCCCGTGTGGCCCAATGTGAAGCATGTGACAGCCACAGATCTAACCGGTCTCTGCAGCCCCAAACTGAGACCTTGCAGTTATACAGAGATCAAACCAGCAGAGACCTGGGAAGTTTGCTTATTTGAGGAGGCTGGAGGGGGAGCACGGTGCAGATGGATGTTAGCCTTTAAAGCAGCTGTAAAAGAAACTCACCATTTTAGAAAGAGTACAGCTGCTGCAAAAGAACTGGACCCCATTTGTCCCAGGGGAAACCTTATGTGGGAGGAGAGACGGGAGAGGAGGAGCACTGATTGCCTCGGAAATGCCAGACAGTTCATAACTGATGGGGAAACTGAGGCAGGGAGCTGCATGGGCGTGCTTATTGTTTCTTCTGCGTCTGCATATTTCTCCTGCAAGCTCATGCAAAGAGTGATTCAGTCTGGACCCTTCACAATGCCTGATTGTGTCCCTGAAGACAGGAACCGGAAAGCCAGAGCATCCGCAGAGCTGGAGCAGGGAGCCAGGGTGTGCGTAAGCTGCGGGGGGAGCAGAGTGCCTCTGCCTGTGCAGCACAGCACAGCTTGACTTCAGCCCTGCCTCCGCCAAGCCAAGAGCGAGCCTGAGCCCAGGGAACATGCTGGGATGGCCCGGCCAAGGGACCGCGCTGCAGCTCGTGAGACACAGGAGAAGATGCAGCTCCTGCAGAGCCAGAGACCCGTAACCCAGAGCCTGTCCTGTTTTGGGCACCAGTTCTTCGGTGCACACCACAAACCGCTCTGTCACAGGGACACTGTACAACTCCTCATCCTTTTACACCCCTCACTCAAAGCCAGGCTGCCTTTTCCCTTAGTCTGCTTCTATTTTCGCTTCTCAAAGGGCACTGTGGAAGAGGGAGAGGACCAAAAAAATCTCTTTTTCTCCTACCAGGAAAGCAGGTCTGAGGTGTGCTGTTAAGGAAACACAGAATCATGGGACTGTCGAGGTTGGAAGCTTTGCTGTTGCACTGGCTGAGGAGCAGACTCTCGCAGTTGCTGCGTGCTGCCCCGGAGTGCTGTCAGCCTGTTATGACACACCCAGGCCATGGGGAAGCAAAACATGTTTTTCTCCTCCTTCCTCCTCTCCGCCCCCAAAATTATGAAACATGACAATGACATTATCATCTCATAGTTTAACTGTTCCTGTACAGCAGGGGAAGAGGAGCAAAAACCTGAAGTAGAGAAGATTACATTTGTTTATCCTGAGATTTATGCAAGGATTTCTCTATTTCTCCAGGTCTGGGGCAGGGGAGGGCAGAACCTGCTCCTAACCAGGATACGGCCCTGGGATCCCAAGCTCTTTCTGGGGCTGGGTTGGTCCCATCTCCCGACACACGTCCTCAGCTGCTGCTAATGTGCAGTGGGGCCGGCGCTGATGCCATTCTGCAGCCATGCTAAGCATTGCTTTGTATTAACAGTTCTCCAAACCAAAAGCTTTGACGTCTCTGAGCTACTTCATTGTCTTCTTGTCTTAAAAATAAGTACCAACAGATGTGTTAAATTAACCTTTTGGTACCCATTTCTCCAGGCACATGTTGGCACCACAACCGGCGTTTCTTCTGCAGGAGGAGGTATTTGTAAGAGCTTAGAGCTCGTTTGCCAGTGCTCAGATCCCCCACTGGGCAGGATTTTTGAAACTAGTACATGAAAGGGTATTTTTTTCTGACTCTTTTGAAAAAATCTGCCTACTAATTGTGCTGCCTGAAGGGAGCTAAAGACTTCTCAGCCACCCTTTCTGCCCGTCTTCCCCTCCCATCTGTGATGTAAAAGCAAGTGTTTCTCCTGCCACAGGTTTGGTTCCTCTCCCGCGCGAGCACCAGGGTCAGACTCATCTGTGTAAGTCCCTGAAAGCAGCTTTGGTGCCTCTTGATTACAAACAGTCATTTCTGATATACCATCCTGGGAAACTCTGTTAATAAAAGGACAATTTAAAAGCCCTGAAGCCCTATCAACTGTCCATTTAAAAGATGATTTGTAACCTGCTAATTAAGCATTGTACTCCACTGGTCCGGGCTGCCAGCTTGCAGCTCTAATGCATTAATGAGCCTGAATCACTGCCAGAGCATGGAGAGGCTTTTTAGGAAAACCGGTGCTAACCATGAGGCGTTATCCCCAGCCCCACTTGCAGATTTAGGGGCTGGCAGGCAGAGGTGGGAAGGAAGGTCCCAGATGTGGCACCTCCAAGCCAGCAGCAGCACGGGAGGGTGTGAAGTGGCATCAGTAGAGCAACGTGCTCAGGATAATTCGTTCCACAGGAGACGGGAAAATTTAGTCCCTCCAGCCTTGTCTGGTGCTCACAGAGAGCCAGAGAGTCTTTCACTGAGTATTAACAAACAGGTTTCAAGACGGCAGGGTAATATCAAGGCACTGGGGCTGTTTTGGAAAAGAAAATAATGAGAACAGCTTTTTTTCCTTTTCATTTCCTCTTTGGCAGCCTCTGCCACAGCTGCAATGTGGTCTGGGACAGACAATGTGGTGCTAGCGGGAAGCACCAAGAGCAGCAAGAATGGAAGTCTCTTCTTTTAATTGAATTTCATCACGAATAAAAATAGGGAAAAATGTGGGATGATGAGGATGCCCTTCAAATGTTTTAATAGGATAAATTTGCAAGTGCAGAGAGGAGGAGGCAAATCTGACAGTGGCCAGGCTTTGGGATGTTACTGAGGCGGGGGTGATGGATGTGATCCTCTCTCCTGGGCACCAACAGACCTCGGGGGGGGAAGACACCAATAACCCAGTATGAGCTGGGAACCAGCTGGGGCATGAAGCAAAAAGCCCCAAAGGATGGACTGTGCTGGGGCAGTAAGGGTGGCTGAGTGCCAACCCTCGAGCTGGGGTCTCAGCTCAGGTCCTAACACACAGCCTCTGAGATGACACCACCGATACCCCATCAGGCTCCCCCAGTAGTGGATCAATTTGGGGATAAAAATGAAGTTTCTCTTTTGAATTAACAACTAATTAAAGGATAGAAAACAAAAAGTGGCAAGAAAATGCCAGTTTCCATGGCAGATTAGCAGGGGTGTGCCACTGGAACATGTGCTGCTCAACATGCTCATAAATGGTCTGGAAAAGGAGCTGAATAGAGAGATGACAGTTTGCTGATGATACTAAATCATCCAGGGCAAAGAATGTAATTTGCCAGGAAAGAGCTGCAAAAGATCTCTTGACATTGAATGCCTGCATCATAAAATTGCAGATGAAATTCAATATCAATAATACAAAATAACTCACATGGAGAAAAATGCCCCTTCTTATATATACACACACAGGAATGAAGCCTGAACTATCATTAACACTCAGGAACGAAATTTCGGTGTTATTGTGACGAGTTCTCTGAAAATGTTAGCTCAATTATTTAGAAAAAAAGCAAAGAAAATGCAAAGTTGTTAGAGGAAGAATAGAGAACAAGCCAGAAACATTGTTATGTCACTGAGTACGTCCACAAGAGCCCACGGCTTGAATACCAGGTACAGCTCTGGGCTTCTTGTATTAAAAGACCATAGTGAAAATAACAAAGGCACAAATGAGGGCAATAACAGTAATCGAAAATGTAGACCTACTTCCTCACTGGACGTGTCTCAATAGGGTCAGGCTCTTCAGCCTGCAGAAGAGATGCTGAAGGGAGATGTGAAAAGGGTCGATGCAATCGTTTGTGCTGTGGTGAAGTGAAGAGGGGCTGATCTACGTGCTGCTTCCCGTGACGCAAGAACGTCGGATGGAGTTATCAGGGAACAAGTTTGAAGTAAAAGAAGGGATGGATGTTTCAGCACAGCACGGCGCTTAACATTGCAGCTGCTGGCTGCAGATCTTGTGGGGGATAAAGTTTAGATGGACTCAACATATGAAGTATTAGTATTCAGGCAAGAAAAAGCCTGTCAAGGAGAAAGATGCTGCTCGTGGCAGAGGAGGCCCCTAACCTGGGGGTGCCGACTGGAGGGGAGGGCTGGCTGCAGGCTTTCCTGCTCCTCTGCTCTCTCCCTGGGGCTGTGCTGCTGGCTGCTGCTGCAAAGGTGCTAGTGCAAACACCACTGCACCAACACTTGTTAGTGCAAACACCGCTGCACTGGCACTCCTGCAAGCGCCCGCCCTCACAGGGCAGGTCCCAGCCCACCTGCAGGGCTGGGGTGGCTTTGGGTTGCAGAGCCCACCAGGGCAGGTTTCCCCGTTTACCAACTGGTTCCCAGTTCACCAGGTCTCCCAAGGTGATGCAGCACCGAGCCACCCAGCCTCCATTCTCTGCCTGTGGCACCCCGGCCGGGATGGCAGAGGTGTGCTATAGCCCTGCTGATGTGGGGGAACCAAAGCCTGGGGCTGGCAGGGTTTGTGAATGCTGTGATCCCAATGGTGCTGCTGGGATTCGGCCTCTCTTTCCAGACTGAACTGCCATATTCAACATTCCTGTGACAGACACCGAATTCTGCAGGCTCAAATTATTTACTACAGCATTTTATCCATTTTGGTATTACTAACTCTGATCTGCTCCCTGCGCTGCAGCCTTCCAGTGCCCCTTGGAGAAGCACATGGCTCTGAGGCACAGCGTGTCACACAGACCCGCCTGCTGTCGATTTTTCAAGCACTGGTAAAAAGCAGCACTTGGTTAAAACACTAATCCTTGATGCAGCTCGGGAACAGCTGAAGTGATGGCGGGGCCAGACCAATCCTCCCTTGACTCAGCCAGCCCGAGCTGGCATGGCGTGTGAGATGCCAACGTGACCTGTCACTTCAGGCCCCATCTGCTTCTGTCACTGACCCCGGGAAAAGGCTGCCCAAGTGGGGATGGAAGAAAGCAGCTCACAGAGGTGATGGTGGAATCCCACTGTTTAACTCTCTTACAGCCACATCCTCTGAGCCACGTTGTAAGGTGCCTGCGTCCTGAGAGCTGGAGTCCTGGCTGCCGTAGCTGTTGTCTGAAGTTACACAATTAAAACAGTAATGTGAAGATATCCTCATTAACTAGGGATGGAACAGGATCAGTCCAGGGCAATCACCAGGAACAAGGACATCTCCTTAGCTCAGCTGGGCTCTGAAACGTATCCAGCTGGTAACAGGTATTGGAAACTAGAGTTTCAAACACTTTTATATCTTTTTTCTAAATTATAGGAGGAATCCAAAGAACAACAAGAAGTATTCCCATGAAAGCCCATTTCTACAATAAGCTCATTAACACGCTCCTCCAGCCCCTCTATTGCCCAGCCGTGGGAGGTGTGCTCTGTCACAGCCCCTGTGCAGGTTGGGTGGGGACATGGTCCCGAAAGCACCCTGCCTTCTGGGGAGTAGCAACCTCCCATCCTGCTCTCTCTCAGCTCCCAGGAGGCTGGGGGAGGTATGACTTAAAGCTCAGTCACAGAAAGCAGGGGACAATTTTTCTGTGCCAGCAAGAAGCATGATGCTATCACTAAATGGGTCTTGCCAGCAACATTAGTCCAAGGCCACTGTTGAGAGGCAGCCAGGAGACCAGGTGATCAAGCAAAACATCTTTCTTTTCAGTCTTAAGTAATGCTGAGGGCACGTACTGCTCCTTGGCAGTGTTATTCAATACCTAAGAGTTCTACAAAGCTTCTGTGGCTTTCCTGTGCTCCTGACAGATCCATCTCTTGTTCAGCCAAGGTGTGAAGGCACCAAAAGGCTCTGCACAATCCTTCTCCCCATGGAGGTCAGCACCAGCAGGTTCCTGCCCTCCCAGGAGCTCTGTTGGAAGGGTCCCTGAGCTTTGGTCCAACCCCCAGCCAACTGAGGTTTGGATTAAGGGGAAAAAGAGGGAAAACTTTAAATGAACCTTGGTATCTGAGGAGGAGCAGCAGAGAGTTGTTTGCTTTCCTGGGGATTATCAGGATTACCTTCCAAACCAAGCTGTGGGGAGGAGACCACTGCAGCTATGTACAATTGAGGAAAGGAGGGCTCACAGAGTTACGTGAGCTCCTTGTGCTGTTCTGTGGAGGTAACTGCATTCAGTGGGAATGAGTTTCAATAGATGGCAGCGCAGCAGGAGCAAAACCCAAGACACCAACCTCTGCTGAAACACCAGAATCACACCTGCCAGGCATTAAGGACCCCACACCCTCTTTGCCAGTCCATGATTCAAAGCATCAGATCCTCTGTGGTTCTTAAGAAAAGGTGTAGGCAGATACAGCTCTAAACCAGCACAGCTGCAGGCCTGCTCTCTAGCAGCTTTGGGGCCAATATGAGCAAGCCATCACCACAACCACATACGAAGACCCTCAACCTCAGACTTCACGTTCCATAATAAAAGCACATGACATATGACCTTTTCCAGGGCTGTCCGTACACTTCTAAACCAGGGCTCAGGATCTGAAGCCAAAATCTAGGCCCTCCTCCTGCTGCTCCCTCCTAGCACAGTCTCAGACTCGATGACCTCAGAGATAAAGATTTAAACAAGCCCAGCAAGAGCAGAAGCAGAGACTTGCCCTGCACATGACAGAATTATACTGACAGCCTCAAGGTCAGCTATGCACAGGCATGGGCAGGCCACTCTCATGCCACCATCGTGTCTAGGTGTGTTCGTGATGCCTACACTGAAACAGGGGACATCTGCCACTTGAACCTTTGGCGAATGGGTAGTTACTCACTCAGGCAGCCTAAATGAGGTTTATGGCTTTCAACAAACTGCTTGGTAGCCGTGAGAAAGGAGCGCTGGGGCTCTCAGAGCCTAGGTAAACCCTGGGGAGGAGAAGCTGACGCTGAACGTGGGCAGTTAGCAGATGGCTGGCTGTTGTCCCAGAGAGGAGCTGCACAGGTCCCCCAGCGTTCCTGGGTGTGTTTGGCAGCTACACCAAGTGTTGTTTTCCTTCATAGGCTTTGCTGACCCCGTTTGCTACAGGCATTCCTACTTATCTGTGCAAACTCTCAAATAGGAAAATATCACATGCCTCCGTGTGTGTAAAGAGGAAGGTATTTGCAAAGAAGTATTTGAAATATGTTTCAAAGATTAACAAAGTGCGGCCAGCTCACCCAGCAGGTTATGGCCAGGCACAGCGGGACTCGGGTTTGGAAGCAGACATTGCCCAGCTCTGTTAACTTCTAAGCCACGCATCAAGAGGACAGGGCTCCTGACTCAGTCTGCAGTATGGCCCCAAAAAGCAGTTGGTAAGAGACAGGAGGTGAGATTCATGCCCTATATCCGGCAGTGCTGTCACTGATCCTTCCGAAACAGCCTTCTATGGACCCAGTATGCTGAAGAACCTGCCAGCTCTAGCTGGGAGCTCAGAGAAGGGAAAGGACTGCAGCCTTTCCTCTTTCACAGTGACAGAAGCCAGAGTTTTACGGTGACAAACTCCACACTATTAATATATATTGTCTCCCAATGTCCTGTTGCTGGGCTAACGCCGAATCTGTCCCCATGGCCCTTGTGCCAGCAGAACCAGTGGATGTCCCTGACTCACTGCAGTACCGTCATTCGCAACGCACTTACTTTTTCCTTGTTATCCATGGTGATGGCAATCTGCATCCTCCTCCCCCGGCGGAAAGCCACCAAATGGTCCGTCTCTTCTTCGCCCAAGTCTGGCACTCTGCCGGGGCCAGCGAAGCACTCGGCGCGCTTCTCACTGACGATGCGCTTGCCCTGCAAAGGACAGGATGAATTAATGACACCCTGTGCACTGCCCTTCCTGGGAGAGTGGCCACCCCAAAAATTGCACAGGATTTTGGTCTGCAGTCATCTTGGTTTATAAACCTGCCAGCCTAGATGCTGTACGGGAGATGTAGTATCACACAGGCTTGGTTAGCTGAGCACCACTCGGGCAGGGTGGGATGGACCCTGTTCGGATGCTTTGCAGCATGAACACTGACTGCTGTTGTATTTCAGACAGGCGAGCCATCTTGCATTTGTGTCTGTGAAACAAATGCGAAATTGTCCTCTCACCAAGCAACATGGCCCATAAAATGTGAGGCTACTTTGGAGCAGAAGCCAAGAACCTGAAAGAGAAGGGAAACAGTGGTGGCCCCTCCAGCCTTGCCCACAAAGCAGTTACTACCCTGAAGTCTATTGACACTTGATGATTTATCAGCTTCATTGTCATTGTGTGTTCATATTTCTGGAATGATTTATTCTGCAGTGGAATAGTTTAGAAAAGTGATATATAAACTCCTTGAACAAGGACGGTTTACCCCTTTCAGATATTACTTCCAGCTGTCTGTATCAGTTCATGACTTTACTGCATGGATTTACATCTGGTTCTTATTCTGTTAATTAGTTTTGTTGCTGGCTGAGCCAGTGCCCTCAGCCATCACTTCCACAAAATGAGCACATCTTTTGTACAAAAATACATACTTTTTTCTCATTTTAAAGTATCATCTTTCAGTTCCATTATGTGCCTTTTTATTTTTGCCTTACAAGGAAATGAGAGACATAATAAGTCATCTCCATCTTTATCTCTGATCTTCAACTGTATGATTCCTCTGCTCAGCTTTACCAGGGATGAACAGAAGTTTCCCTCTCTACAGGATGACACATTCTCCTCTGGTTTTCTCCCTGGACTTCCACCCGTATTGGAGTCTTGAGTTCAAAGGAGCTCAAAATCTCCAAGTACATTTTAGTGAATCTTGGGAACCCTTTGTTGCTACGAACTAGGTTTCAGAAACAAACAGCACACCCTGACCTCTGGTTTGTATGGGCGTCGTGCGAGCTCCGTGGATTTGCCCTGACATACGATATCAAGATGTCTCGTGTGAGCCTCATCCTCCCTGAGCTCCGCCAGCAGCGCAGACGTTAGCATGGAGGGAGCCCTGCTGCAGACAGCCTCCCTCAGCGGGGCCTTTTTTATCGCTTGTCCAGTCATCGAGTTTCCTAACAGATGATAGATGTTTCAGGAGGTACTGGAGTATTTCCAGCATCAGACCTTTAGTCTCTTGTTTATTCTTCTCTCACATCTGTGTAATTTTGCTGTCTCAGCAGAGACAGTTGAGTTGGCCTGACACGTGCGAGAGGAGGAGCGGGTCCCTGCACTGCCCTGTCCTGTCTGCCAGAGCTGTGGGACATGGTGGGAACCTCTTCATACATTCCCTGAGTACGTACAGCTCTGGGTTTAGGTTTCAGCCGTAGCTCCTGACAAGTTTTGCTGCCCTTAGCAGGACCCTTGCTGTTTCTGCTTTTCTTGAAGTAAGTGAAGCCACATGTTGCGTTCAAAGCAAGGATCTGCTGCCAATCTGCTCAGTGCCATTCTAGCACTTTCCCTGCCGTTCTCTGTGTTTGTGTCAATGCACTCCCCTACTTTGACTGCTGCTGATGCCCAACATCTGGGAGCCATCCCCAGAGATGTCAAGATCTTTTTCCTGAGAGAGTAAAACCTGATAGTCAAAAGAACAGGCAATTATTTAAATATGGAGTGCAACTGTCTTGGCATCTACCACAGCCAGACATTTAGGTGTCCTTTTATCCTTTTACCAGGATATATGTCCTGGGAAAGCACCCATACCTCTGAACTGTGAGCTGCTTTGAAGGCCTAATCTATGTATCTGTCTTAACAAGGATATGATTTTATCAGAGGCCAAGCAGAGCCAAAAGTTCAAAGCAGAACCTAAACTGCTCTGAAATCCTAGTTTTACTCCCCCTCCCTGAATAGGGCATGCTATGCTGTCCTTAATCACACATCCCACTGCAGTCACAGCAGTACACATGATTGCATTACTGGAAGTGACTGCCCTGCTCCTAAAATAAAGGCAGAACTGGCTGAAGATGTGAAGGTCAATGGCAGCTTTGGCAGCAGTGAGCAGAAGACAGTGGATTTTAAGGGGCTGAGAGCAGTAAGGAAGGCAAGCAGCAACTAGAGACCACAGGCTTCAGGGGAGCAGACGTTGACTTGTTCAGGGAACTGGCAGGTGGGATCCTGCAGGAAACTGTCTTGAAGGGGAAAGGAGCCCAGGAGACCAGACTGATTTTCATGAAGAAGGCACAAAAACATAAGTAAGGACTTCCTGTTGTACAAGAAAATGAGCAGGTGTGGAAGGAGCCCCGCTGGGATGAGCAGGGAGCTCCTGGCTGAACTTAAATGTAAAAGGGAGAGTGTGGGAGGTGGGAAAGGACAGGCTTTCAAGGAAGATGACCGGAGCAGGTCCTGGGCATGCAGGGATGGAGTTAGGAAAGCCAAAGTTCACCCAGAGTTGAAACAAGTGAAAGATGTAGAGGTCAGCAAGAAGGACTTCTGCGGATACATCAGCAGCAAAGAGAGTTGAAGCAAGCTGTTGGCCTGCTGCTGAATGGGGTGGGCAACTTAGTGACACAGGGCACGGAAAAGACCGGTTACTCCATGCCCTCTTTGTCTTTTACTGCATGGCCTGCTATCTACCTCCCATAGGCCCCTAACCCAGCAGTAGTCAGAGAAATGCTTCACTCCCTCAGCGTCCTGGCAGATTCGGTTCCAGACCATTTAAATACAGCAAGAAGGTGGGACTGGGTGGGCTGCAGCCCAGGGGCTGAGCGTGTAGGCTGATAGCGCTGGCAGGCTGCTTTCTACTGTTGAGCATCTCATTTGGTGGATAACAGGATGGACTACACCTTCATCGAGTTCCTGGTGACACCAAGCTGATAGGCTGGAGGATGGTGCTGCCATTCAGAGGGACCTTGACAAGGTGGAGGAGGGTCAACAAAAACAAATGACAAGTCCTGGGACCAAAGAACCCCGAAGAATCCCAAGCGCCGCTGTAGGCTGGGGCCCAGCTGGCTGGGAGCAGCTCTGCAGAAGTATTTTGGTGGGCAAAACCTTGCCCAGAAGTAAACAGTGAGGAAGGCTCGTTGCTCACTTGGTTCCATTAGCATGGGGATGGACATCAGGCTGAGGGAAGGGATTATTTCCCTCTGCTTGGGCCATATTTGAAGAACTGTGTCCAGTTTCCCTTCACCGTAAGACGAGAGAGGTACAGACAAACTGGAAAGAGTCTGGTGGAGGGTAACCAAGCCTAGGACACGCTTGTGCCCACGTCTGCAGCCTGCTTCAACTGGGAAATAAAACTTACTTAGCTTTTACACCTGTACATGTGTCTATACGCATACGTGCGTGTCTGCAGATGTATCTAAGTAACAGACTTAATATGCAAGTATGAATTTAGTAATTTTGCCTGTTTTCTGCAGGCTTTTATACACCTAGAACTAGGCAGCAGAGACCAGAACTGAGGATCAGTCAGCCCCGAGGCTCACAAGCATTTAGCTCTTGGCTTTTAAGCGGCACCTGCTTCTGAATGCCTGAATCACATCACGTCCAAAGGTAACGTATTTCCATTGCCAGAGCTATTAGCCAATACAAACACAGGATGTTTTAAAGCAAAAAGAATATCTCAAATCCTGAAATCCTGTTTACATTCTATGATTCAGATATTTTATTCCAAAATTTCACTGAAACCAGAGACTGGAATTAGAATGGTCAGTATAGGATTCCTGCTTGCAGTTGAAGAAAGCAGTGTGGCTTTTCTTTATGTCAGTGCAAATCACCATTAATGGACGTGGGTGGAAGAAAAATTAACCTTGTGAATAGACTATCTTGGTCTTGTATTTCAGACCACAGAGCTGGCTGGATAATTTGAAGCTGTAAATCTCTCCTGCCATCCCCTCCGGGTTCATGGGGCAATGTCTGTGGCCACAAGAGCATCCTCTGGTCTCATTCGTGTTGGCAGTTATGCCGAGAAACTGAGCAGCTGCTGAGCAGCTCAGAAATACAATATTAACACAGTCATTTCAGGAAGTTACTGCGTATTGGCACTAGCAGGCCATGCTAGTGTGATAAACACAGGAAAATGCAGTTTTATTTAACTCTTCCGTTAAAGACTATGTAAATGGACATCTCTTACGCGACAGCTTGCAAATTTGTACAGAATCACGTGTCTTCCAGCTAGATGAACCAACACTTCCCATCGTGATGCCAAGGTAGTGAAAACCAGCATCTTGTAAGCCCCTCTGAAAACCTGAGCCTTCCCGGTTAACCTTGCTCCCACAGCCGGAAAGCATGAAGTGATAAACACCACTGGGTGTGCTTCACACACCCCTTCTGTAAGGAAAACTAAACCCTTTCTTACACCTGGACACATGGAAGAAAAGTGCTTAGCGGGTTTTTTAGGCCCCCTGCACATCATGGGTCTGTGACTTAACCCCAGAAATGTCAGTGGAGTCACAAGAGGGACAAATACAGCCTCCCTGGTTTGGAATTGGTGTACACAAGACTTCTCCTCTCTCCTTTCTCTGCCCCCAGCAGCCTCTCTTCTTCTGAAGTCCTGTTCCTCGCTCACATCTTTTGGGGAGGAGGGCTCTGTAAAGCCAGCTGGGCAATCGCCCAAAGCAATCTGTAAAGCAATTTTCTATGAAAGAATCTCTTTCTTTTCCCCAGCATCTGCCTCCCTGGCAGCAACCCTCCTGCCGAGGAGGCTGCCTGCTGCCACCGAGGGACTCTGCTGTTTCCTCAACATCCAACCAGTCCCCACAAAGGACAGGGTTCTCCAAGGCTCTTGGGAATCACAGAATGACTCGAGTTAGACTCTTCTGTACAGGGTCCAGTCCTGCATGACTGTAGCCTATGTGGGGAAGAGCTGAGATCTGCTGACATTCTCTGAAGGCAGCCGGACACAGTGTGCCTTGCTCTGCACTGTCCTGTCTCCCTGCTCTGTTTGTAGCCTGATTCTGGCTTTGCTTTGGAACCACTGAATTGCTCCAGCAATAGATACTTGGGTGCTGAAGCTGTACATCGCTTTGTTCTTCAATTGTTATTATTCCCAGAAGTATCTTTGCTCCAGGGATAATCCTGAGTTTCCTGGGACATTCCAGGCACTGAATCTTCCCTGCTTTAAGGGGCATGCACAGTAATCCCAGGTGTGAACTGGAGAGCTGGGCTTGTTATGCCCTGAACAGAGCATCGATACAAGGTGTTCAGCATTCCAGTTAATATTTTTTTTAATTAAGCAAGCCCAGTGGTGGCTTAGCAAGGTAATAGCAAGCTATTAATCTGTAACTTGTACATCAAACATTAATTCTTGCTTAGGCCAATCAAGAGCTGTTCCCTAGGGCTCTTCAGTGTTTTGGTGGTGACAGCCTGTCCTTCAGACAAGTAACATGGTCACAAGTAACTCCTGCCAGGGAGGCCCCACACCAGGGATGATGTTTGGAAGATGCTTCATCACTGCTGTCAGAAAAAGTCCTTCCTGAGAAGGGACGTGGGCTCTGAGTACAAGTGACAGCAAAGCTGCTACCCGAATACCTGAAAACCAATGCAGAGGACTTTGTACCCAAATCCACGAGCAGGACGGCAGCCTCAGTGCACTATTAGATGGACAGGGAGGCGGCACCTTCCTTGGACTGTTAGATGTTAAAAGTCCCAGTGGGAAGGCTGGCGCGTTGGCAAAGCCATTAAACCCTGCAGTTTCTAGAGCCGATGGCAAGGAAGACTCAGGCTGATAGAGGAAATAACGATTTAGCAGAGCTGTGATAGCTGGACTTGCAGAGGCTGGGAGACCACCAGCTTCTCGAGGTAATACCCTCTCTCCTTCCCTCCCTCACTCCCCATATTGCTTCTTGCAAAGAGGCACCACTTGAAGGCATGTTCCGCTTGATGTGCTGTCCTGCTCTGAGATAGAACAGAATCGATTTTCTTTTCAGTAATTTCACTTTTCAGTTCAGTCTCTTCTAACTAACTGCCCTCTCTGAAATTAACAGCATATCTTTCCACAACACGTGCCAACACGTGTCTTCTTTTCCTTGCTTATTAAGAATACCAGTGATTTCCTAGATTGCCTGTCCCACATTGGGAAATCCTGGCCCTCGGTGGGCCAGCTCCCAAAGCGAGGGATGTCAGCTGAGGAAAGTGCCCATGCAGAGCCAAGGGGAACAGAGAGCGGGGCCCAAAGAGTGGGCAGCAGAGCCGCCTCCTCCCCGCCACAGGGCCGGTCCTGGCTCCCTCACTGCCCTCAGGAGATTCCAGACTCTGGCACCAGTTATTTAGCTGCAGTCAGACAAACCCACACTGCTCCCCTTGCAGCATTTCACTGAAAGACTGTACACCGAGAAGTGCCCACCTTCTGTCCGAGGCACGCCCCAGATCACAAAGGTAGGGTTAAAAACGCCTATCTGAGGAGTGTCAGGAAAAAGACCGTGGGGAACAAAGGAAAACCCTGGAGTTCTGTCCAGTTGATGCCATTTCCCAGCTGCCTTTCCTTTGGGGGTTCTCCCGTTACAGTGATTTGTGGTATTTAGGATTGAATGTAAATGGTTTTCTGCACAGCCCAGCTGCTCTGTTGCTCTGCAATGGTCACAGGAAGGCTGGCCATGGCCCCTTCAGCCGTCCCAGCACCACTGAGCAAGTCTCTCCAGGGACACCGGGGGCATCCTTGCTCACTGGGAAGCTGCAGCAAATTATCTACCTTCTCTTTTAATCTTCAGCAGCCCAGAGGATGCCTTAACGGGGCAGCAGCCACAAATAAGCTTGTACTTCATGTGATAATCATATATACCATACAAGAGGGAACTTACGGGGAGTTTCCACACAGGTCTGTGATTCCAGCAGAAAAATCTCAGAGGTCTATTAATCGGCCACACCGAAAAGCCCTGGCACAGAGTTTAAGGCAGCAAAGGGATGTAGCTGCCAGTGCTCTGTGCTAATACAAATCCCCATCTAGGACTTGAATTCTGAGCTATAAATTACAGATATGGCTCCAGGGGACACAGCCTGCCTGCGGGAGCCACTCACTCGGCAAAGGTAATTGCCTCAAATAGAAGCCTCCCATGCAGAGCTACATAGAGATGAGAAACCTTGGAGGAGACTCTCAAGTATCTCATTGGCAAAGTTCAGTCAGTAACGAGGATGGTTCGATTTCTATGTACCCCCTCTTCTAAGAAAAACCAGAATTTTTCCCCTTACATCAGGAGGTGGTTTGCTTGTGCTGGAATGAGATTTCATTTGAAGGGGATGTTCGCGCTACTGGTAATCTATCTGGAACAAAGGAAATGAGAGGCTTCAGACACTTTCTCCTGAAAAATCATTCTGAAAGGTGCATTATTTACTAAATGATTCAGTTCCTTCAAGGAAGCATATAATGACTTTATAATGGTAGAGTGATTGTGGCCTATTTCTTCGTGGAAAGAAAGGGTAACTAGGTCATGCAGAAACAGAAATGAAAAGGCATTCAAGTCACAAAATCAGAAAAATATTTCCAAGCTGCGTCAGAGGGAGAAATGTGTCTTTGCCTTTTGTTTACAGCCAAGGTTTTCAGCGCCCCTACCCCAAAGCACCAGGGTAGCAGGAAGGATGGGGTTTTGCTCCGGGGAATGTTTTTGGCTGGGATCGCAGTTATAAAGAGCCCACTCTCATTCTGTGGGCCAGGCCCGTTGCTGTGCCTAAAGGGGGACCCAGGGGAGCACCATCTGCTGCCACTGTTTCCTTTTTCCAGTGCTGCTATGACTCCACACGGGACAGGGGAGTGCCCAGGAAGGGATGCTTGGGGATTTAAAAAATTAAGTAGCGTTTCCAATTACTTTTGCTGGTTTGCACAATTTTTAATTAAGTCTGCAAATACTGTGTCACACTTTCTGCTCATCACACTGGGAATGCCAACAGATACCCTTGTCACTCTGCTTTTACTCTGTGTTTAGGACTTCCTGGAATACAGCAATAAGGAGAAATGATGCTCTTTTTACCACCAAACATCGCTGCCTCCCTGGGAATAACTGGGCAGTAACACAGCTAAATCTGCCTCAGCTCCCCCTTATTTCCATGCCCTTTCCAGGCACAGAAACACAGTTTAACAAACCCACTGGTGGCCCAGGAGGGCAATGAGGTGATGGATCTCTCAGAAAGGGAACCAGCTCCACGTGGCTGGATGGAGCAGGAGGGGTTCAGGAAGCCTGGGAGCTGGTTCCCATGAATCAGACACGGGGAGGGAAGTGCGTGGCAAGTTGAGATAAAGACTGATGCTGTGCTTAAGGACTGAGAAATGACAGAAAAGGAGCGGGAAGGGGACTATTCCCTTTGGAGATGAGACACTGGGGGGACACACTGAGAAGAAAGCTCAAGTGAGAGGCAGAACAGAAGCTCCTTTGTAAGTCAAGAGGCTGCAGTGTAAGAGGAAACCTCTTCCCTGCTCACCTTGGCTTTGTTGTCCATGGTAACAGCCAGCTGCATCCTCTTCCCCATCCTGAATGTGAACATATGATCTGCTTCCTCCTCCTCCTCCTCTTCCTCACTGCCAATGCCGAACCCCGGGCTCGTAGGACAGGGGCTCCCCCATTTCTCGCTCACAATCCTTTTGTCCTAGAAAATGAATAATTTCCATTAGCAAATTCAGGCCCCTGGGCTCACCGATGCGACTCCCTTCCCCAAACACACCTGCCCGCGAGCAGGGGGCCGGCTACAGAAAAGGCAGGCCTTGCCCCGAGGACGCTTTCTGTGCCCGGCGCGGTGCCATGACATTCCTAGGGAACAAGGGGCTCCTTGTCTGCTCAGCAGCAAAACCCACAATTACAGCAGGTCTGGAAAATCCTTTGCACTTACAAATCTGACATTTCAGACTAAAATGCCAGAGTCATAGGAAACAAATGTCATCCTCATCTCTTTCTGCAGCACTCTGAGTTAGATCAGGAAAGCCTAAGTCCTGATGGAGATGGCCTTGGAAGCCAAGTGGCTGACTCCTGAGGGTGGTGCTCACCATCGAGAGGGCTGGGCTATCTTGTCCATAGTGTTCAGTCTGGGTAATTGCATCTTTCAGGTCCTGTATGAGAGAAAAACGTGTGCATGCACCTCTGGAGAACGGCAAGGGCCGGGGCATGGCTGAGACATGAGCAATGCGTTAGCCTGGATCTAACAACCCAGGAGTTCTAAGGATGGGCTGGCTTGCTCTGGCAGACGACTTCCCCCAGGGGTTCTAGCAGGACTGGCTGGGTGATTTACCAAGCCACACACTGCCAGGAGGGGTGGACAGGGCTTGTCAGACACAGATTCAGCCCAGTTAGGAAGGAAGCCTGGCACTTGCAGCATTTGACCCAGTTGTGGAAAGCCCCAAAGCAACCAAGGGCCAAGGGTGCCTGTTCACGTATTCATTTACTTGTTTGTTAATCTGTGTGTTTGGGTACAAGTGCCTGGGCACGGCTGAAAAATTTACACATTGATCAGTTAAAATCACATTGAGCACACACCTCTGCAGTTTTTACATCCTCTTTTGAGAGCTTAGGAGCTATGTCCCACGCTTGAAAAAGCTTTGCTGTGGAGGCTATTCCTCTCAGAAATGTCACTTTGCTGAGGCAGGACTGGAGTGAGAACTGGCTGGTGGTGAAGGAGAGGCAGCACTTACATTGTGAGCCTTGGTGATAGTAATCGTGAGTCCATCTTGCTTGGGTTTCCTGGAGGTAACAGCCATTCCCTCCTGCTCAGCTCGCTTTTTGTCCTCTTCTATTTCCTGAAACAGATATATATCCTTTTCATCAGCCAGTACCTATAGATGTCCATTTTCCTGTTTAGGATTTCTCCTAAGTGGACCCACCTCTAAGAGGGAGTGGACCAACTTATGTCCCATCCGTGCGCCCTTGGAAGGGGTCAGAGGCAGCTGTGACCTGCATTACCTGTCCCTGTGCCACAGGCACCTTAGTAAATCTCTTGTTGACTCAGAGTGTCTGCTGTGGTCCCAGTACATGCAGTGGGAAGCAAGCCCAGAGGCTGGAAGACACACCAAGCCTGCAGAAAGGGAGGGCCGTGCACAGGAGCCATGGTCCCTGTGCCAGTCTGGGGACAGGGCATCATCTGTGGCCAAGGGAAGGTGGCTGAGATCTGGCAATCTACTAGGCAGCTTCTCCTAGAAGCCAAGGGGTGGTGGCAAGTGGGTAGCACTTCATACGGGGGTGAGAGTCCCTCTCCCCCAGCTGCTTGTGGCATTTGACCTTTCCCATCGCTTTCCACTAGGTACCATATTCTGCTGCCACCAGAAAAGGTCCATAATAGCTTCTATGGTATCAAAGGAAATGTCTCCTAAGCAAGCCCCAGCCCAGAGCACCACTCACATCTCTCAGCTCTGGATCCAAGACACAAAGTGCCCTCTAGGTTTTGGGCTTTCAGCATGGCTGTCAGACTCCAGACTGCCCACCCAGCTGGCAAATGTTAAAGAGCCCCTAGAGCCAGATGGCCTCGGGCACAGGCGGGAGAATATCCCAGACAAGCCAAGGGGTACCCTCTGTACTACTCTGCACTGCCGTATGCAGACACTCGCGGAGAAGGGTAAACAAACCCACAGGGAGAGCTCCCGGTCACCATAATGTCACCCAAACCAGCTCATACAAGCCAGGCTGGCTACCTCCTGCAGGCCACTAGGCAGACTCGCCTGGCCAAGGCAGGATCAAAAAACCAGAGGGTGTAGCTGGAGCACTTCCTCGTAATTCAGAGGGTAAGGCTGCAGTAACCAACAGCCTGCTGAAGCCTTGATTTGCCTTCATCTTCCTTGTTTTTTCATGGGAACTCTTTTGGACACCTTCGTGCTCCATGGAAACACTGGGACTGGCCAGGGAAGAGCTTCAACTGATACCACTGCCCTGGTAGGGGAAATAAACCTATCAAATGTCTTGAGGATGCAATGACCTATGCATACAGGAGGATAAGCAGTGGGCACTGGGAAGGACAGATGGGGGAAAGTCAGCAAATATGAGGTGCAGGCGTGGGAAAGGTGCGATGCAGACAGAGGAAGACAGTAGGGCGAGAGGAGATACTGCAGCAGCAAGACAAGCAGCAGTGACCCTGCTTTCCAATGCAATTCAGGAGCTGTAGCTAAAGGCAGAGCTCTGCCCACCTGCTCCAAATGTTTCCTGATGTTAAAATGTTAAACATATAACAAAATCACTTTGACACTGCTGACCATTTTCTGCACACTGCGAGCTGAGGACTCCAAATCGGAGCTGGGGAAGGTCAGAACCCGCAGACTCACCTGGTATCTCCGTATGAGCGCTTCATTCTTTTTCCGCAAAGCCAGGATTTTCTTATCGAGTTCAACATCTTTCTGTTCTTTCTTCCTTAATACTGCATCATCCACAGCACCATCCTGAAAACAGAAGGAGCAAAGATCTTCTCAGTCATCACACCAAAACAGGATGAAACCTGCTCCTGTTTGGATGGGGTGGGAAGCGTAAGCCCTTCATTGTCCTCCATTAAAAATAATACTGTATCCTGTAGACTGATTTTTTCCAGGCAGAACTGACCTCTTCTTTTCTTACACTTTTTGTTCATCAATGAGGTAGTTAGAGCAAAAAGCTGCTGCCCCACTTTGATGGCTGTCGGTAGGCTTCGGAGTTAACATCCTGATTGGCTGCATGCAGTAAATGACACCTCTCTCTGCTGTTGGTTCAGGTGTTCTCAGGCACATCAGTTCCCCTCCATTTACATTCAGAGAGCACCTTGGTTACCACAGGGGATATCAAATTGGATTTTTAAAATTCTTGTGACAGCAGCGTCTAGTGAAAATGAATGCTGAGGAGTATCAACTCACTGCAGCAAGCAGATCCGTATCGTCTAGACTCTGCCTGGCGCTTGCATGAAAAGCGAGGTGGCAATGCTGAGATCTCCAAGGCACTACAGGTTTATTTTTAAACAGCGTTTTTGTGCTCTCCTTATCAGCATGGCACCTGCATGCTGCAGAGATCTCATATTCCCTCTCCTCTGCTCACACCGAGAGCTGGATAAGACAAAGTGAGAGTGGGGAGGGGAGGAAAGGAACCCCAAATCTCTGTGCAGGCACTGCAGGCCTGGATTTCTGTTCTGCTGGGATTCCAACTCTAACCACCAGCAGGCTGCCCCCAGCCTGCCGCCTTTGCCATTCACCCCTGTGCAGTAAATTTGCACTGCATCAAATCCAGCTGCCACATGTGATGCATACTGCCGACAGCACCGGCAAAGTCTGGAGGAACTGAGAAGCAAATGGAATGAAACTGTCACCCATCTTGCTACAACTGGATCTTGCTCCTCAGGAGGACTCTCAGGGCTGTGTCCCTGTGAGGTGGAAACATCCACCGTGTGGCCAAAGACCTACTGAGGGTCTCCAAGGGCTGGCAAAGAGGATTCTTTGTGCCAACGTCCTCTCTGGCCCCAGTGTTGCACATGCCCATCTCGTCCCCATCCTCTCCTTGGACCTGTTTAGGTCCTGGGGCTGGTATCAGTCCCTGCTCCTGGGCACCTCAGGCCCCAGCCATACCCTGGGGGCAGGAGCAGGGCCGGCCCAGGGGAAGCTGTGCCCTCCTCCAACCCCAGCCCTGGAACCTCTCCCAGCTCCCCTGCCCGGTGCTAACCTGACAGCTTCTACGAGCCTGGTCCTTCAGCCACCCCAGTCTTACAGGTATACTGGGCAAAGCTGGTGAGCTTTCGGAAATGAGGAGGTGGCTGTAGGGTGCCCTGTGAGGGAGGAGGCCATGGGCCGGCCCCAGAGGGTTGCAACCGGTTCCAACCGGTTCCCGCAAGGGCCGCCCACCAAAACTCAGCCAATCAGAGGAGCCCATGGGGCCTCTCAGCCAATCAGAGGTGCCCGCGAGGCCTCTCAGCCAATCAGAGGTGCTCGCGAGACCCCTAAGGGGCGAGGCGCCCGAGCAGCT
>JAHREE010000273.1:414982-434995 GCA_033628505.1 Tringa tobata
TCAGTGGCTGAAGCCCCGTTAGCCTTGCTCGCCCGAGTGAGCCTTGCTCATTCGCACAGGGCTTTCGGAAGGAATGCTGTGCCCCCGGGAGTGAAGTCACAGAGGTGAGTTAAGCCAGCTGAAACAGGTGTATTTTGAATTTCACTGGGGTTGCTCCCTCAGAAACTAAAATTTATGGCAACGAAGCGCAAGCAGATAGCTCTCTCCCCCCTCAGCTTGCGTACACATAAACACAAGGCTCTTCATACCGGCGCTGGAGGGTGAGCTCTCTCGTCCCCATCCTCTGGCCCTCGCCCATGCTCTTTATCATCGGTGCTCAATTCATCGTCAGAAAGATACAGGTGTTTGAAAATGCTGCCTTCCTTCTGGCCTTTTTCCCACTGGGATAGCAAGGTGGTGTTTTCCCTCCCCTTTTCGTTTGGTTTCATTTCTTTTTGTTTATTTTTCTTCAAAACCAGGCTTAGCAAACATGATCTTCCCAGCCCCTTTCAGGCAGCCAGGGCAGACAGAGCAAAGTGCATCCAGCCCTGCTCTGGCGCTGGGGACACGGTGGGGATCTCGAGCCCCTCGGGGCTGGTGGGATCCCATCGCACACACCTGCCCTGCAGAGCAGTACCTGCCGGGGGAGAGGCTCTTCAGACGAGTCAATGGGGAGGATTATAAAACTAAACTTTCCTTGGCAGACTACATGGGAAGCAGTGTTTTGCAGTCTCATTAATTTTTCATGATGATTTTAACCTACTCGGGAGTCTCATTAACAAAAAGACTGTAGGTGCTCTCACGGATACGCACTATCCCGCTGCTAGACCGAAAAAGCAAAACATCCCAACTACACGGGAATGTCTCGGCGCAGGGGGATTTGGCCCAGCCCAAGGAGGAGACGAGCTGCTCGGGAGGTGCCTGTCTCTCCCCATCAGCCAGACAGGGCAGCGAGATAACGAGGCGAGAGTGAAACGCAACGAACCTTTCCCTAATCTGTGGGCAACGGCGCTCTCAGCTCCTCAGGAAGCACAAGCGAAGGAGCTCCTTCTTTCTCGGGAGCTCCACTGCTGTTTTGCTGCTGGTGTGTTCAAAGAGAAAACCTCTATTTACATTCCATTAGAAAACCCCATTCTTAAAAAAGTCATTTGCAGCTCTCAGAGAAAAAGCCATTAATCTAGATGGAAGCACATGGTTTTAATTCAGAATGAATATTTTTTTTTTTTCATTTGGGAAAACTTGTACAGCAAGCAAAACCTTACCAGAGTAAGAAAAAAGGGGCAAGAAAATAGCTTCTTTTTTATGAATGAGATTTTGCAGTGCTTAATGTCTAATTGAGCACAGGTTCCTAAGGGAAAAGGGCTCTGGATGTAGCCAAGACACAGCCTCTTGTCCTTTCTCTCACTTGTTTTGTTCCCCCTTGAGATTCTTCTGTCAACAGGAGAAGCTGTAGTTTGACCCCAGCATCAGACAGCTCCACTCACTCAGTAGGTGTTTCCCAGCTTTCGTATGCAAAGTGCTGCTCTCCTCGGCCTCTCCTCAGTGAGCAGAGGGTGAGATAATCTTTCCATTGAAAAAAAAAGAAGTGCTTACAGAGATGGTCTGGGGGATGAGGGTGGAGCTGGGGGTGTTCAGCCTGGAGAAGAGGAGGCTGAAGGGAGACCTTCTCGCTCTCTCCAACTCCCTGAAAGGAGGGTGTAGCCAGGGGGGGTCGGTCTCTTCTCCCAAGGAACAGGCCATGGGACAAGAGGGAACGGCCTCAAGTTGCCCCAGGGGAGGTTCAGATTGGAGATTAAGAAAAAAATTTTCACGGAAAGGGTTATTAAGCCTTGGAATGGGCTGCCCAGGGAAGTGGCTGAGGCTCCATCCCTGGAGGGATTTAAAAGCCGAGTTGACATAGTGCTTAGTGACATGGGTTAGTGATTTTTTTTTATCAGAGTTAGGTTGATGGTTGGACCAAATGATCTTAAAGGTCCCTTCCAACCCAGACAATTCTATGATTCTATGATTCCAATTAGGCAAACCAATAAAGAAGCCATTCTTTCAAAATGTGCAATGCTTTTGGCCCATTTCTGCTCTCTCAGAGACGCATGTGCTCTGCTGCTGCCTGGCTCCGAGGGAAGCAAGACCTGTGCCAAGGAGATGGTGTGGCTGAGGAGAGGGATGGTGACCACATGCTGTCTTTTCCCTGCCCCACAAACCTTCCTCCACCCGAGTGCAACTCCCTGTGCTGGCAAGGTGACACGGTCCCGAGAGGGAAGGAGCCGGGGCAGGCAGCTGACATGGTGTGATTCTGGCTGGTGCTGTCATGCTGGGGCTGGTGGGGAGGTGGGCAGCTAAAGCCGTGTCCTGCTGACACCTTCTGTGGGACAGAGTCTGAGCTTCATAGAGGGACACTGGTCTCTGGGGGGAGGGAGGTAGCCCACACCTGGGGGTGGGCTCACAGCATTCAGTGCTTGGCTCTCCCCACGGACTCTGCAGTGTCTCCACCAGCAGAGATGGGATGGCAGAAAGCTCTCTCCTTAGAAATGTTGACTTATCTTGCCTGGTTTCCAGTGGGAAGAAGCTTCAGTCCTTTCTCTGGTTCCCCCCCATGAAGTCGGCTGCCTGTGCCCTGGTACTTGTCTCAGCAAAGCACTGCTGCACTCACAGTGGCTCAAGCAGTTCCATAAATTGGATTATTATAGTGTCTAGACACCTCAAAGGATGAGATGGGGAAGCAAATAGCGTGAGAAACCCAACTGCTTGCCATGGGTAACAGGAGCAGTTAACTCCAGTCTGCCCCTTGCCCTACACCTCCTCATTCCCTCTTTTCCCACCATCTCTTTGGTTGCATCCGGCTGAGCCTGAAGAAGAGAACTGTCAGGCTGCCTCTGTCGGCTTTTTTGTGGCTGGGACACCGCTTCTGCTCACTCAATCCCAAAGATGGCAAGTACCTGACACGGCCCAGACTTGAAATGAATGTTAAAAAAAAAATTCTCTTCCCCTGGTATTGGTCTTTGCCAGGGTAAGTGTGGCAACCAGAGCCCAGTGTGCTGCTCTCCCCACCTCTTCTCCTGCCCGGCACCAATCAGGTATCACAATCCCCCCCACAACCATTTTTCTAGCATAGTTATAGTTCAGGCTCCTGCGGGCCCAGAAAAGTCATAGCGACGTGGCTGCAGGCAAACAAGGAGCAGCCTCTATCCCCAGCACAGACCTCAGCAGATCAAACGTTCAGCCTGCCAGCACTGTGGCTAATTGGGACTGTCGCAAGTGAAGGCTCGAATTCTGCAGAGCTGCCAGCAGCGATTATCCAAACCCATCATTATTGGTGAGCTCCAGGTTTCCCTGGAGATTTTGGATAACCAAGGTCACATCATCACCGAGCTGGAGAGAGGCGAGCATAAGGCAACTCCTATCCCGAGGGTGACTGGCAGAGCTGTAATTGTCTAGTCTGGAAAGGAGATAATGGAGAAGAGTCACGAATGAATGATTTGAAGTAGCCAAAGTTATTCTAAAACATGAAGTCACTGAGCAGGCAGGGGATTGAGTTAAGATACAACGTGCGGGGGAAGGACGGAACTTGACAGCATTTCACAGCAAAGATGGTAAACAAGAAGAATAGACTTTCATGTGAAATATTAGCATCCAATACATTAACGTATGTGCATAAAAACTGGAGGCAATCTGCGATATCCAAGAGTTTGTCATCGGCTTTCCCCACCAGCAGGTTTTGTAGCTGAGGGGTTGTTGGAGGAGGAATTTTTCATTGCGTGCTTCCTGCAGCGCCCTGACCATCTTCACAGTGTATTCTGTGAAAGCCTTTCCATTCTGCCCAGGGTTAGATATTCACCATCAGATGAGGCAGACGTGGCAGTACATCCATCAGACTAATTTAGTTATGAAAAGCCTCTGCTCCCAATCCCCTATGCAGATCCAGCAGTTTAAATGAAAAAAATAATTTTGGTTTTGCTTTGAAAAATAAAAGAACAGAAATATTGTACAAATGTGGGAATACCAAAAGCACAAGTTGTCAGTGCAGCAGTGTCTCTGTGAATTATTACGCGTTGTAGGATTAAAGTGTACAAAAGTCAGGAAAAACAAGAGGATCAAGGTAGAGGGAAAACAGCAACTTGGAGGCATCATAAAGGGAGTGAGAAAAGGTCTAGACCTTGCCAAAGCATAACACTCTCTGATGAAAATTCCCTGAGCCGGGACTGTTAGTACAGAACTACAAACCCCACGGCAGTCACCGGACACCTGGGAAGAGGGGGAAGAATTACACATTAAGCCTGAGAGAGGGGATGGAGGGACACAGTCCCTGTGTGCTTGGGATGTGGTGGGTAGCACCTCCCAGTCAGGTTGGTTCTATAATTAGTGCAGATGGGCAATGACTAATTAAAGATGTCATTTTATATGTTGCCTACCACAGAGGACAATCTTTCTTCCGCCTGCCTGCAGCACCCCTGCCCTGTGCTGCACCAGCTGAACCTGGATCCCTCCCAGGGCAGGGCTGGCTCTGGTGGGGCTGTAACAACCCCAGGCAAGACTTGAGATGACACCTCATAAACAGCTTTGCTGGCATCCCACTTATAATCTCACGTATTGCATCCATACACACCAGTGACAAATTTGTGGTCTGTTGTAAACTACCTTTATATAGAGCTGCAACACAAACCGTGTGCTTGAAAGGCTGGATAATCCTGCCCCTAATCCATCTGGGACAGGACAGCAAGGACGTCATGCAATGTGGCCGAGATTATTTCATTTGATAAATTCTGTGGGTGAGTGGGATACCAGCGTCACAATCTGTTCAGGAGCTCCTGCTCAGCCCAACAGCACTCCCTCTTGCTACCTTGGACTAGCTCGAGCCTTACTGGTGTTTTGGGTTGCAGAGCAGAGGCAACCGAGCACTGGAACTGCTGGGGACAACTGGAACTGCTGGGGACAACCTGCCAAGCTTATCTGATGGGGTGTGCTCACATCTGGGCACCTGCTCCAGTGCAAACTCACTTCTTTCCAGTCACTTTGTCCATCCATTGTCACAGGGGAACGTTAATGGTCTTGCAGATTCTTCTGACGTTGCTCTCTTTGGGTGCCTCTTCCAAGGATGCAAAGAAGGTCACTGACACAGGTATCTGCATACTATTTTAATATCATTTTGCCACTTCTTCTCTCCTTCCTTGGCCACTACCAAAAAATATTCATGACCCAAAGTAAAATCCCCCATGTAGTTCCCCACTCCTGCACAGCCTGAGCTTCAGAAAATCCACATGACTACTTCTGAAGTCAGTGTCATTGGAATGAGGACCCATGAACATGCCCTCTGTAACTGCGCTGCAGCCTTCTTCTGCCTTAAAAGCTAAAATTAGTGTGTCTGAGCAGCTGAGATTTCTTTGTTCCTAGTCCCTGGACTGGTTAACTGTGCAAGTAGAGCTGGGTGCGATGTCTGGGCCATGAGTCTCCACGGGTGTAACTGCTACCACACACGTTACTCTGTTCTAATGATTTTAATGAAACAACCCCATTTTGTACAGTCATGAAATATAGTTTCTCAGTGTTGACAAACTCAATTGATGTTGGAAAGCACATAGTGTGAGCTGCCAAGGCCAATATGGCCCTGTTTCTGGAAAAAATACCAATTTTCAAGCAATACTGAGCTAATAGTATTCTTCAAATCCCTTTTGTCATTGATATTATCAAGCCATTTAACTTCTTCTGTGGCTGTCTGAAAAAGCGATGAGAAGGACTCCACAAATTTTCAAAAATATTCCTTTCTCAAACATTTTGCCTTCATTTTTTCCCACATCGCATGAGGTGCCTCAGGCTAAAATTCATCTCACTGTAGTCTCGCTCCGGCACTCATAATTCTTTGATGCCTCAAGACACTTTGTGATTCTAGCTGGCCCGAATCATTTGTCATACTTAATCCTCGACACAAGACACTACAAGAAAACCCATAAGTCAGCTGTAGACACCATGGCACGTGCTCTGAACAAGAACCATGGACTACTGGTGGTTCCATACTGTGCTTTCTTGTCGAGCTCCAGATTGCAGGGTGCTCCTGAAACTCCCTGATGCCTTGGCCAGCTGCATCTCCTGAGACAGCAACTCCTAAAGCATTTCTGGGGGCAGTGTGACCTCAGTCTGTTGTGTGTGAAGAGGATTTTTTTGGTGTCACACAGACTAACCAGTCCCTTAAAGTATTACCCAAACCTTCTCCAAGCTAGCAAAATCTCTCAGGTTCCATAAATCAAGACCTGTAGGAATGGAATAATTTTTTTTAAATTCCATGGAGAGAAGAGAGTGTATCCTGCAGAGGCCTCATTACTTGGGAACGGAAGTCTGTAAATGCTTTGTCTCAGTAAATTGAGCAGTCAGAGGAAAGTCAAGCTTCAAAACATCTTGAAAGATCCATTCCCTTCCTGCATACCAAGACCAACAATATCTGTTGCTGACACCCTTGGGAGATGTATGTCTGAAATGAACCTGAAGAGCCCAGTGGAGTCTGCAGGACGTGGGAGCTGTGAGGGCATGTGCCAGGCTGGAGGCTGAAGCCCCTTTTATACTGTCACAGCCATCAGTTGTGTTCCCTGGACGCTTCACTGTTCTGATATTTTAGTGCCAGGGATGATTCACTCTACCACTGTCCCAGCGTGGAGCAGAGCCAGTCCTTCTGCAGAGCAATCAAACAAATCCATCTTCTCAAGAAGCACAGATAATTGAGTGTCATCTTCACATGCAGCCTCCTTTGGTGTCCATTCCCCCAGATCTCTGTAGTCGCCCTGGGGTCCCGAGTTAGAGCCCTGCCGTTAGCACCAGCCAGTGTGTTCTGTCCCCTCCACAGCAAAGTATCTTGGAGAAGTGTTTGAGGGGATGTTATCCAATTTTTCAGACTTTTGGAGCTCCACGCACAAATATGTGATGGATTCTCCATCAGTTGGAGTGAGTGAGTCACGGATGTCTTTATAAAAAGCATAATCCAGCTCAGCCCTGAGTCTGGCTCTTGGTACAGCAAATAGCGGGCGAGGTTTTACGTCTGGTGTTATGTGGGAGGCCTGGGAGAGTCTCCAGTTTGCAGGATGCGATTCCCCTGCGTAGCCTTTCTACTGCTCGGCTGCTTTATCATACCTTTATTTTCTCTTACAGAGAAAAACAAAATGCAGGACCTTGCCAGACGTGTCTCGCCATGCCGGAGATCGGGAACACCGAGCCCAGCTACAGTGGCGCTTCCTGGGAAAGAATCTGCCCGGTCCATCACTGCCCCATTCCTGCATCCCCCAGGCTGGGGGGAGACCACCTCCCCTCCTCCAGCCACACGCTCGGGCCAGTCTCCACCCAGTCCAATGGCCAGGTGCCATCGAGCTCCCAGGACTTGCAGCAGCCTCACCTGTATTACCCCTGCAACCAGCAGGAGCCCCAGGGCAGCTACGGCCTGCCCTCGCTCCCCGGGCACGGCGAGAGGCCCATGTTGTGTTCCCACCTTTCCAGCAGTGATCCCGTGACAGCTTCCCACCACGAGGCCTCGGAAGCCCCCTGGAAACAGTGGTCCCCCGGGCAGCGGCGGCCGGTGCAGCATCACGTTGTAACAGTCAGGTAAGAGGCACGTGGAGGGGCTCAGGGGCTTTTGAAGAGCATCTCCTGAACTTTGGGGTTGGAAGCAGAAGGGGATGAGGAAGGGTCTGAGCGGAGATGCAGGAAACGTGGCTTTGCTCCTCAGCTTGGGACTGCAGCTGCCCCACCAGGCACAGAGCCATCCAGCGTGTGAAGGTGCACAGGAGCTGCCAGTCCCACCCCAGCGAGAGGCAGGATTTGCTGCCCAAGGTGACTCCTTGCATAAAGCCAAGGTTGCTCCTAGATCAGGCAGCTGTGATTACGTCCATCTTCTGTGATCTTTGTATTTTCTCCTTTTGTACAGCAAGACATCCAGCTGGCTAATCCTTTATCTTGGCAGAGCCTCTCAGTGATAATATCACAGTTAATTCCTTTTTCTCCCCCCACTGAAGCTGCTGCCTGTGCTGGAAGGGAGAGGCAGTGGAGGGTAAGCGCTGGCTACAGCTGAGCGGTGAGAAAGACACAAGTGGGGAAGATTATTTGGTTTTTCAGGTTGGGAGGCAACGAGGGTGCAAATTCTGTATTGTCCATGACAGAGTCGGGCAAACCCCATTTGTGTGCAGAGCTCGGGTGGTGGATGTTTCTCGGGAGCGCTGTAAGGACACACATGGATGGGCATCCCCAACACCTGAGCTGCAGCCTCTGCCCCTTCCAACACCACCTGTCCTTCTTGCACGTGCCTTTTGGAACCCACTGTGGGCACTAAAGACCACGAGCCCTTTGCTACCACAGCAGTAGCCACCAAAATCCAATAAAAGATGGCACAGGATTCCTTCCCTTTGCACAGCAGTGCAGGGCTAGGCACAAAAGCCCTTTATGGTCTCATTTTCTAGTTGTTTGCAGAGGATTTAATTTGCTTGTGTTTGCAGGGTAGAGCAATTGCAGTCAGAGGAGTGGAGCCTGGATCTACTTTAGCTCGTAGGCTATCACCGAAATTGTCAACTACGTTCTCTGTAACAGGTTATTTAAGTCGGAAGCGCAGCTGGATTGCAAATCCCTGGCAGAACGTGCAGCACCAGCAGACAGAAAAGTGATAACATAATAATGCCAGAATGGGGTTTTTAATCCAAGCAAATCTGCTTGAGAAGCTATTGTGAGAGAATTAGCACAGGATGGGCAGTGTGCTGCCAGAGAGACACCTCTCTTTAGTAATCTGGTGAGGATTTTTCTTTGCTCCTTTATCTCCCACACCTACAGAGCATTAGTGTGATGAGGAAAAAACAATATAATTTATTAGACGTGCCACTGAGAGTGACTCTGCCATGGGGAACGCTCCTCCCTTGCTTTTCCATTTCTTCCATTTGTAACAACCTGCCAGGAAGGATGAGGGAGCACAAGGTCACCAGTGCCCGGGATGGAGCAGGGCCATCTGCCCCACGCAGATGTCCAAGGGCAGCAGCACCTCCTCCTGGTTTAAGCCAAGAGGGAAGGGAGGAGGGAGGACTCACTGAGCTGAGCTTGGCACGGCCCTGGAGGGAGGAGGAAGCCATGGCTGGGAGCAGTTTGGTGGAAGCTGCATCACAACCCAAGGCCGTGGGGACAGTTCAGTGGAAACGGAGCACAGAATGAAAGGTCCCTCAGATACTGTGAGCCACCGAGGGGCAGCTTTTCTGTTGTCAGTGGAAAGCTTGTCCTCAGGGATTCATTAACAAACATAACCTTGTCTCCCCTGGGTGAGGCTTCTTTAGTTCGCTCCTCAGAGCCCTACAAGCAGGAATGACAAATGCTCCCCTGGGAGGGAAACCCAGGTAAAATGTCTGAGCAGCTCCACTGGGCTTCTGCTCCGCTGGGCTGGACAGACACTGTCTCTGGAAGGGCCCAGCAAAGAAGTGAGAGCCAGCTTTTTGGAAAATCCTTGCTGAGCTGAACAGGAAATAAAACCTATCTACAGGCATTGCTAGCCCAACTGATGAAATCTGATAAAGAGGGATGCTCTTGTCAGGAAACAATTTAAAAATGCAGTAGGAAAGGGCTTAAAACAGATGGATTTGCATGGCTAGAGCTGTGGTGCGATTTCTGTGGGATTACATTGCTAATGTCCATTCCTTTCCACAGGGTTTTCTTAGAGGGGCAAAAAGGAGTGGCTACGTCTTCCCATCCTCTTTGGTTAAAATGCCAATGGGAGAGGAAAAGATTCCATTACTCATTAGACTAATTCACGTATTACCAGTAGTCTTGCAGCAATGGCTCGGCTGGGTGCTCTACAGCCCCTGACAGGGTGACCTCACTTGTGAGCAGCCCAGCAAAATAATAAACGAATGCATCTTTTTCTTCTTTTTTTTTCTGCCCGCAGGCATGACAAAGCTTTCAGGATGCCAAAAAGGTATGTTTAATATCAAAAGCTTCCAGTCCTTCCACCCTATCATCCCTGCTCTCCCACCTCACTATTAGGAAGGGCCGGGGGTTATTGCCGTGCCATCCCCGACCGGCGCAGTGCCAGCAGCGCTCCCCGCTCGGGGTCCAGCCGCTCGCACAAACCCCACTTCGCTTCTGAGATCGATTTAACCTGCACTAATGAATAGCAACAGTGTCTTCAGAGCTGTTCCTGGGGCAGGGGCCTGGCTCTAGTCCATACAATAGCTTTTGATATTTATATAATAATCCTATATGTGTGTGTGTATAGATATATACATATATAAAATTAATCCAGCTTGTCCCACCAGATGAGCAATCAGGGTAGCCCAACCCACGAAATAAGTTCACCTTTTCAAAAGACAGAGGATTTTTAATACATTTCTCCAAATTAAAATAATCTCATTGCTTTCAATTTCTGTTTAAAAGCTACTTTTTGTAAACTATTTTTTCTGGAAGGTTGGGGCAAGGATCTTCCAGCGTCAGAAACTGCAATGGATTCTTTATTTTTATTTTTTTTTCCTGGTAATTGGACATGGAAATCACCCAAAACAGCCTCCAGCAATTAGGTACTCTAATGTGTAGAGGGCAATTTTTGTTCATTTTCATAGCAAAGACTTCATCTAAAAACAAACTTGATAAAGCAGCCTTAAATTAGAAAAAAATACTGGGCCGGACCAAAAGTCATGTGAAAAGCTGTGTGAAGGGCTTGTGATGATTCCTAATTACGAGGAATAGCTTCATTATTTGACTGAGTGAAGCTGGAAGCAAGAGAAGCAAAAGAGCGGGCAAGCAGGAACACCACACCTCGAGGCTGATACACACTGGCGCAGCCGTTCTAAAGTTCATAAATACTGCACTTCCCCATGAAGCTCAAATATTTGTCAACTCTTTTTGAACAAAGAATTTCTTATGTTTCAGGAATATATCATAATACAGAAGAACTACCTAGAACCTGCCAAAAGAGAGCAGGAACCCCTTCCAATATCTCATATTGCAACAGATATTTCTGAGAAAGACTAAAATCTTGAGGCAGTAAAACCTGCACCGGTAAAGTATAGGAGACACATTTTGTCCCAAAAGAAAAAGAGACCTTGGATGGAAAAACTGAGACCGTCTCTTAAGAACAAAAGTAACTGGCAAGAGTTTTGGCTAGAGTAAGCTGCTTCTGGTATCAGGGTGAGATTCACTCATCTTGCAGATGCTGAAACCACTTGCCCACCCCGTGAGTGCTGCTGACAATCCTAACTCCGGTCACACACCAAATCAGTGGTTTCCATCCTTTTTTGCTGTGCAATGTCCATACATTTCCCAACAGTAAGGCAGGCCCCTGCATAGTGAGTGGATTTAGACCAATGACAATGGACTTGCTTGAGTCAGTGATCTTTAGGGGACCCTTCAGAGTAGCCCCAAGACTTCCCAGGGTCCACGGGTTGAAAATCTGCAGCGCAAACTGCTGGCCAGCTGCTCGCTAACATTGCACCATGGGGAGAAAAAGGAGTAAGCTCTTTTTAAATGCAATCTTTTAAGTTAAATATTTAAAGCTTCATATTGCCCTAGGACACAAGAGTCTGGTTTTTATTATTTCTGATTGAAAAAGCAGGAAAATGTTCAGAGGCAAAACGTAATTACCCGAGATAATTAGAACTGCCTGCAAACATCCAGTTGGAGGTATAATATGTTCATTAATAGCTCTACTAGAGCCTCCAAGCTTTTCAATAAATAAATGCTCAAACCAGAAAACCCTAATTCTTTTACTTCCATTTACTAGCACTACATTGGTTCAACAGCAGGTCTCCTGCTAACAGCAGAAGCGCCTGAACAGCTGCATTTTTTTCTTCTCCTGTTGATTCCAGTTATTCTCAAATGATGGCAGAGTGGCCCGTAGCCGTGCTGGTGCTGTGTTCCGTGATGGCTCTGGTTTGCTCGTTAGCTGGCCTGCTCGTTGGAAATTTGCCTGACTTTTCAGAACCCTTAATGGTAAGTCCCTACAGATGCTACGTCAACATGAACATAAGGCAAATCCAGGGGCCGGCCAGTGATGCATTCTTTCTGCCATGTGAAATGAGCCTGTGCCGCCTTCCTCCTCTGCAGAGAGAGGCAGCGAGGCAGGACAGTAAATCAGGGAGGACATCAAAGCCATGAGCAAAAATGACCACGCTTACCAGTCATCTGCTTGTCCTTAACCCACCTCTTCACAGCATTCAACCAAAGCAAGATTCCTTCAGGACGAACACAATGTGCCAGAGTAAAGCACAGTATTTGCTGTTTCAGTGACACCACAGGAAGAGCACAGCCTGTGCCAGTGACAGCACTCACCCACCTCAGCCCTGCTTTGGGCTCACACCAGTGCCCTCACCCCGTGTAGAGACACTGCCAGCCCAAACTGGGATTGCTCCTTTTGCTCCCCTTCCGCTGCTGGCAGGCTGGGGTCGCCCAAAGGGACTACCTGGGCTGGGTGGAGGTTGGATGGAGGACCTGGCTTTGGCTCCTCCAGCCTGTATGGGAGGCTCCAGAAAGGGAGAGGCTGCCCTGTTCCCAGCGTGGCTGCACAGGGTCCTGTTTCCATGCAGGATCCTACATTTTCTCAAGTCATCCCTGTCTCTCGTTAATGGGAAAATCCTGAGAAAATAAGAGTAGACTAGAGTTTGTCCAGAAGGAGGAAAATTACTCCCATTTCTGTAAGTGGCTATTTTATTTGAAGAGTCTAACGAGATCAGGGAGAGAATGACAGCCATCCTTGCCCAAAAAGGAAAGGAAAGGAGAAATATTTTTCCCTGTCAGCTCTGGGATGCAGTATTTCCAGCGAAAATTCAATTTGTATATCTCTCCAAGATGCAGCAATAATCTCATATAGTTTCTGTGTCTAGGAGGAGGTTAAGGAAAGCTGAGCTAAAGTGCAAGCTGATGACAAAACCCTTCTCTTTGGCTGCAGGGTTTCGAGCCACGAGATACTGACATTGGCAGGAAGCTCGTTGTGTGGAGGAACATAGAGAGCCACACGGGCTACAAGAAGACCTTCTCCCTTTCTCCCTATGCTGAGAAGAAAAGGTATTTGAGTTTGGTTTGGGGGTTTGAGGAAGACGTTGGCTGCAAAGTTATAGATTTGATGTTCTGAGATATCTATGTGAATTACAACATAAATGCTACTCTTAAAAGCTATTAAGGCACTGGAAAGTTTAAAGTCTGTTTGTCTGCAGCAGACTTGGGCTGCCTATTCTTGAAACCAGGAATTAGGCTCTAAACTCTTCACTGTTTGCCTCTGAGAGACGGCAGAGGCGACTCAGCCTGCCTGCACAAGTTTCTCACTTACCCTCACGCAGTCAACACGATACCGAAAAGCTCCCACCCAAGCAACGCTCTCTCAAGACTGTGACTCTTACTGCTGGGGCAGTGTTGTTTGTGGCACCAGAGCCCTCTCAGTGAACGTAACTCATAGCCAGGTGATCTCTACTTACACAAATAATCTCCTCTCTTGCTAGCTACGACGACATGGGCATTAGCAGAGGACAGAAGGCTGCTCAGGGAGAACAAGAGGCGAGGACGCGGAGAATGGTGGAACAAATCTATGGAGCGGATGGTTTCTTTTGTGGGCCCCCAGGTGAGTGCAGTCTTGATGGGGCAGTCAGTATTACACACCCAACAGCTTACAGAACTGTCGAAGTGCTTTAGGACACAGGGAAATGTTCTGAAAGTGCTCTGAGAAATCAGTGTGTACAATACCACCCTGTGAAACCTCTGCCACCCTTCGGACAGTGATTGTCCAGCGCTTCATAACTGCGTGGTTAGAAAAACCTTGTTCTGAAATTCTGGAGGAGAATTGTTTCTCCTTAACCTTCTGCCATACTCCTTTTTTCCCCTTTAGAAATATGCCTTAAAAGCACCAGTAAAGGGACTAACATTTTCACCATTTAGCCATATCAAAAGTGAATACTCTGAAAAAAGTGGCATACGCCCCACTCCCTCCCTGTTCCCACTCCCTCCCTGTTCCTTCTTTTCTTCTTGAAAATGGAAGCGGCAGTAAAAGCTGGAGAGAAAAAAGAGGAAAATGCCAAGACACACAAAAATTGTCTCAAAATGGACAGAAGAAAGAGGAACAGCATGCAGGTATTTTTACTCCCTTCCCTGCCTCTGCTCCACCTCTGATGCCAATCAAACACCAAACCCTCAGGTCCTCGGGAGTTTCTGGCGGAACTGGAGCCCCTCTCTTTGTGGCAGGGGGGCAGAACCAGGTGGCAGCACCCACCCAAAGCCTGCCGACCAGAGAGAGAGGATTTTGAGAACGCCCCGGCACTGCTCTCCTGCCGCGGACAGACAGGCGAGGGGCAGAGGTCGGATCACACAGGGCAGACGGCACCACTCATGACAAGCAGGTCTTTGTGACCTGCTTCCCTTCAGGGAGCCCTCCAGAGCAGTCATAGAGACAGCAATATACATATATAATTTTTTTCCTGCGCACAGAGAGTCTGCTCCAAACAGCCTGCCTGATTCATCTTCATTACCTAATCCTTTTTTTAACATTTTTTCCTTCCTCTTAATTTCAGAAAAGAGCTATTCCCAGCTGGTATTTATGTCCACAACTGCTGGGAGCTTATGGAACTTGCAAGCTATTCAGTCCATGTGCCAAATTGAACAAGACAAGGTTAGTAATGTCAGGAAGAACATATATACATGCTGACTTTTCTGACTGGTGTAATCTTTAATCTCTAGCTGAAACAAAGCCAGACCAAAATAAGATAAGCTACAGAACAGGTTTCAGCCTAGAGGACTCCAAAGCATTTTACCTACTTAGCAACACACGGGGCATTCCACTTGTCACTAAAGTCCAGCTGCAAAGCAGCAGCTGCCATTGAACAAGAATAAAAGGACACTGAACAGGAGCTTGGTCCAGAAGCCAAAGGTGTCCATCAGAAGCTGCTGACAATTTTGGGCAGCAGAACCTAATCACCGAAATGGAGCTGTCAGCCTTAGAGACTGACAGCAAGTTTTGCAAGGGGGAAGTTTAATTGGATTAGCTGTGTTTGCCACAGAACCCAAATTTTCGAATCAGAGGTTACAAAATAAAAATGGGCAGGGTTTAATTTTTGCAAAAGGCTATCATGTCTCCATAGCTGCAGCACTCCTGGTTTGTCACCAGGAGGATGGCAAGCCATGGGTTGTACAGCCAGAGGGGAGGATTACTGCAGAGAGCAAGGCACACTGTGGGGCTGCCGCATGAAGCGTGCAGGGAGGGTCTGACATGATGCTCCCTCCCCTGTTTTTCAGATACGCTCCCACGTCCATTTTAGAGACCTCTGCCAACGCACCGAAGCCAACGAGTGCTGCCCAAGCTGGTCTCTGGGGAACTACATTGCCGTCCTGTACAACAGGTCCTCTTGTTTGGAGATAACCCAGGGAGACATCTCCCACACCCTGGCCCTCCTGCGCGCCTGTGCTCCAGACTACCACAAAGGCATCCTCACTCCCTCCTGCATCGGCCCTGAGGCTGTGAGACAGAAACACTCCCAGTGTGCCAAAGTCCCCGAAAAATGTACCCGCTTCAATGCCATTTACCAGCTTCTCCACTTCTTGGTTGACAGAGACTTCCTTAGTCCCCAGACAATGGAATACCAAGTGCCATCTCTCAAATACAGCCTGCTCTTTCTGCCTACAAGGAAAGGTGCATCTATGATGAGGATCTACTTAGACAATCTTGAATCCTGGGATCTGTTTGATAACTATACGTCTATCACTGGAATGGACCTGGGCCTTAAACAGAAACTATTCCAGCACTATCTTTTACTGGATACTAAGTATCCAGTCCTGGCAATTTTAGCTATTTTTCTAAGCATTTCCTTCTATTTACGCTCAGTCTTTATTACCTTGATGGTCCTGCTCGCTGTTGTCAGTTCTTTAATGATCTCCTACTTCTTGTACAAGGTGGCCTTCAGATTCACCTATTTCCCTTTCATAAACCTGACGGCAGTCATCATTCTCAGCAGCATTTGTGCCAACCACACTTTTGTCTTCTTCGACCTCTGGAACCTCAGCAAGAGCCAGAGCCCTTCTGCTGGGCTTTCCCAGTGGGTGAGTCAAACCATGCACCATTTTGCCTATCTCGTGTTGGCATCTTGCTTCACAACGGGCGCTGCCTTCTACGCCAGCTACATCAGCAATATAATAGCCATCCGCTGCTTTGCTATTTACATGGGCACCTCCGTGCTGGTGAATCTGGTCTTCATGATGACTTGGCTCCCTTCTTCGGCTGTGCTCTACGAGCGCTACATAGCAACGACCTGCGTTTACAAGCCAGAAGACTACTGGAACAACACTGGCCATAAAAGAGTCGCTCTCTCCCTCCACTACATTCTCAGGGGTCTCCAGAACACGCTCTCTGAAACCTCCAAGCTGCTGTTTGAAAAGCTCCTGCCTTGTGGGGTCATCAAGTTTCGGTACATCTGGATCTGCTGGTTTGCTGCCTTAGCGATAGGAGGTGCCTACATTTCCTGTTCCAACCCAAAACTCAAGCTCCCGACCCTTGAGACGTCGTCTGTCCAGGTGTTCAGGCTGAGCCACCCCTTTGAGAGGTACGACTCCGAGTACTGCCACCAGTTCATGTTTGAGAGGCTGGAGCACGGAGAAGGGCAGCGTATGCCCATCACCATAGTCTGGGGGATTCTGCCCGTGGATAACGGGGACCATTTCAACCCAAAAAGCAATGGCACCCTAGTGGCAGACAGCACCTTTGCAATCCAAAACCCTGAGGCCCAGAAGTGGCTACTCGAATTCTGCCAAAAAGTGAAGAACAAAACTTTCTATTACCCCGACGCAGAGCAGAAATCTACTGTGTGCTTCATGGAGGAGTTCCTCAGGTGGATGGACAGCCGCCAGTGCTCCCAGCGAGACCACAGCTTCAACCTTTGCTGTAACCAGTTCTCCTTCCCTTACGGAAGCGAAGTCTTCCTACACTGCATCAAAATGATGCTCCTGGAACAAGGCAGGGAAGGGGCAGAAACGTACGATCTGGGCCTCAGGTTTGACGGGGAGGGAAATCTCGCTGCCTTAGTGCTGCAGTTTCAAACTATTTATCACTATAGCTTCAACTACAGCAAAGCCAAACAATTCTATGAGGAAATCAACCTCTGGGTAACAGAGGAAATGAAAACTGCCCCCGTGGGGCTTCAGAACGGGTGGTTTACCAGTAAACTAGAGCTATACAACCTCCAGCACAGTCTCAGCACTGAAACAATGGTGGTCATGGGGCTCTCCATAGCCATTTCCTTCGTGGTGCTGCTGCTCACTACCTGGAACGTTCTCCTTAGCATTTTCTCTGTCACTGCCATCGCGGGCACTGTCCTGGTAACCGTTGGCCTTTTGGTCCTCTTGGAGTGGCAGCTCAACGCAGTGGAGTCTCTCTTCATTTCAGCTGCGGTGGGTCTCTCTGTTGACTTTACCGTCAACTACTGCATCTCCTACCACCTGTGCCCCCACTCTGACCGCCTGAGCAGAGTGGCCTTTTCCCTCAAGCAGATGAGCTGTGCCACAGCCATGGCAGCTTCTGCTCTCTTCTCTGCAGGGGTCATCATGCTGCCTGCGACGGTCCTGGCGTATCGGAAGTTGGGGATCTTCATCATGATGATCAAGTGTATCAGCTGTGGGTTTGCCAGCTTCTTCTTCCAGTCGCTGTGCTGCTTCTTTGGCCCAGAGAAGAACTGTGGGCAGATCCTTTGGCCTTGTGCTCACACCATGAAAGACTATTCTGATGACTCTGGGCTGAACGGAAGCTTCGCCTGTGGGGGGAGTGAGAAGCAAAACCGGTTGCGGAAGGTCCAGGAGTCCAACACTGCAAACGAGCAGTACGAGCTCCAGCCCTTGTCCAGAAAACTCAGCGACAGTTTCGACAACAGCACTTCCACAAGCAAGCTGTCCAACCGGCCCTCAGTGCTCTCTGAGGACACACAAGCTGAAGAGAGCAGATGCCCCAGGGTAGGAATGCACCCCTCCCTCGACAGAGAGAGACAGAACCTGCAGGAGACCCTTGGAGACCAGCAGGTTGGCCTGTGCCAGTGTCCCGCCTTGCAAACCTCCTCTCCGTACAAGCACAGCAGCTCAGGAGCAGAAAGCCACAGGGAGAGACTCTGCCGAGACTGTCGATGTCGAAAGTACGGCCCAAAAGCTTGGGATGGGTCTGGGCTGGACCATATCCAGCCGGCAGGCGTGAAAGAAGAAGGGCAGCTCAATAAATCACAGTGCTCCAGTGACACTGCCCAGCAGCAGGCGGATTATACCTCAGACAACAGCCATCTCCCTGCTGCTGACATCTACAAAATTCACAGATGCCTTTGTTCCCTTGGCAGCTCTTTCGACATGCTCAACATCTCCAGTGAGACGTCGATCAGTGATTTTGAGCAAGGCCTGAAGCTCGCTGAATCAGCCAGTTCTTGTCCCGATGTCTTAGAGCTGTCTGATTCTTACAGTCAGACGGAGAGAGGTTACTTGAACGGGAAGAGAGATACCCTGCGCCTGGACCTGAGGGAGACTGTCTTTGATGTCTCTCCGGCAGCGTCGCAGCAGAACAGCTCTTCGTGGAAACACCGGTTTGGATTAGGGAGCGAGGGTCCGGTGGTGTTACCGAACAGCCAGCCAGACATGCCCGACGTTTGGATCAAACGATCTAGCGCACAAAGTTCTGGTTACAACAGCTGAAACCCTGCAGAAAACAGAACTGTCCTGCTAGGGAAAGGGGAAGTCGAAATCTCCTTGGAACTGTAAATATCCATTTTTCCCTCCCGCCTCTCCTGTGTTTCCACAGAACCAGCAAATCTGACACTTGTGAGAGGATGAGATCAATCTTGATGGAGTACAAGCCCTTTGACCTCCCAGTGTGTGGTGCCATATTCACAGCCGTACCGCAAAACTCACGGAGTAAACCTGTTTTCTCATTTCCTACAAGGTGATTAGATTTTGTTTTCTTGTCGAGGTCACACAGGAGGGAAATAATGAGGTGAATCTCCCCAGATATTTAACAACTGAGAAAGAGAGCTCGTAAAAAAAAATAAAAAAATCCCAAACCCACAACTGTTCAATGTCTAGATATCAAGTGAAGAGTGTATTATTAATAAAAAAAGAAAGTCTTTCATTTTCTGCTGAATCAGAAGCTGCTTTATATGAAGTTCAGGTTCATAGATCCCATCAAAATAATCCAAATATCATTAAAAAAATTATCTTATTAACACTTTTGAGTTGATACAGTCTTTTACTGATCACGGAGGAGGCTGCAGAATCGAGCCCAAATCTGCGTTCAGTAACAATTTCAGTTGGTTTTATCAGAAGAAATTCCAGTCCTGCCAAAGATTTTCAGTGTGAGATTTCCCCTTTGAGAAAAGCGTCCTCATCCCCGCAGTGACCTGGGTGCTTTGTGTGTCGTCTTCAAAGCTTGTTTCTACTCAAGGCATTCCCCACAAACATGTAACTTTTTAAAATTTGCGCATCTGGTGAATCTTGAATTTTACATTTTAGGTTTTTTTCTCTACCAGAAACAAGCAGGAAAACAAACACTTCCTTGCCTTTATCTGTTGAAAAAGAGAAAATGTTCTCTATATGAGTTGACGTAAAATAAATGCTTATGACAAACTTTCGTAAATCTGAGTGATGCTTCATTTTCACCAAGAACACTGTGGGTCATTTTCTTCATCTTTTAAGCACCTATAACCAGCGAAAGGAAAATACACATCTTGAGAAGGCTGGCTCCCTCTGACACTCACAAGCAGTTTCCCCAGCTCCCTGGGGTACCAGCCACAACTGCCTAATTGATGTCTTCTAAAGCCAGTAAACAGTGCTTGAAATATACGAAGTATTTCAGTTTTGCGTTTCTGTGGTGCCCTTCTCATCCTGGGCCTTCAGGTGGCTGTTGTGGCCACCCTCGGGCTGGGAACCCGCGCTGACTGAAACCCTCCCCACACTGGAGCCTCCGAGGCTCTCTGGTGAGACTTCTCACCCATTCTGAAAGCTGGGTTGGAAAACACTGAAAAACCATCCAATAAAGCGGGGAAACACGGTATACAGATGTCTCCTTTCCCCTCGCGGGATGGAAAGGCGATTTTAACC
>JAHREE010000273.1:444715-459301 GCA_033628505.1 Tringa tobata
GGTCTGGCCTTTCCGCATCGGGGGAAGGCGCCTCCTCGCCATAAACACCGCACGGCGGAGCACTGCGGGGGCGGGGAGTAAAAATCCCGCTGCGTTCCCGCTGGGCCTGCGTAATCAGAAGTGTGGTCGCCAAAGAAACGAGTTAATTGAGCCTCGTCAAACGCTCTCTAAAGAAGCGCCGCAGCTCTCCAGCCTCTGCTCTCGCCCAATAGGAGCCCTAAAGATTTACCGTGGGTGAAAAGCACCTGGAGGTGTTGGTTGGTAGCTGGCTGAATGTGAGCCAGCAGTGAGCCCAGGTGGCTTGGCCAACAGCATCCTGGCCTGTGTCAGGACCAGTGTGGCCAGCAGAACTGGGGCAGTGACCGCCACCACGGACTGGGTGCTGCTGAGACCCCACCTTGAGGGCTGTGTCCAGTTTTGGAGTCTTCCTCACTAGAAGAAAGACCTTGAGGGGCTGGAGTGTGTCCAGAGAAGGGCAATGGAGCTGGTGAGGGGTCTGGAGCACAAGTCTTGTGAGGAGCGGCTGAGGGAGCTGGGGGTGTTCAGCCTGGAGAAAAGGAGGCTGAGGGGAGACCTTCTCGCTCTCTCCAACTCCCTGAAAGGAGGGTGTAGCCAGGGGGGGTCGGTCTCTTCTCCCAAGGAACAGGCCATGGGACAAGAGGGAACAGCCTCAAGTTGCTCCCAGGCGCTGTTAGATTGGATATTAGGAAAAAATCCTTCATTAAAAGGGTTGTGAAGCCTTGGAACAGGCTGTCCAGGGAAGGGGTTGTGTCATCATCCCTGGAGGGATTTAAAGCGCAGGCAGACGTGGTGCTTAGAGATGCAGTTTAGTGGTGGACTCAAGGATCTTAGAGTTCTTTCCCAACCTAAATGGTTCTATGATAATAGTTCTTAGCTGTGCTGTGTCCTCCTGTGTTCAACAGCAGCCTAGTTCTAGCCATCAGAGCACTTATTCCCTGCTGCTCCAGGCAGGCTCCTGCCAAGAAACTCTTTTCCTTGGTGTTACTCAGGTCTGGAGCTGTAGCCACACTTTATAGAGGATCATGATAGTGCAAGTGTATGGATGTACAAAATAAACTTACTCATTCTCTCTTCTTTCTTACTACAGAATTATTCTTTACCAGGTTTGTGTTTGTGGTTTCTAGCCGTATCAGTTCGAATTAACTTCATGTTTCCTTGTGCTTCTACGTTCAGCAGGTGTAAAAGGATTCTACTACTCTTGTAGTTCATGTCTGGCTGGTGAAAAAGCTAAAAAAGATCAGAAATAAACTTTCAGTAATGTTAGTTAAGCTGTGAATTAAGAACACTGTAACTGTAAAAAACTGTCTTAGAGTATCAGTGATGCCTGTCTGAGTCTATTGCTCACTCTAATTGATTAAGTTGTTTTTATTGTGGTTTTAAGCTTCTTTTTTCCTTTTAAGCTTTATGCTCAAGTTTACTGCTGTCAACTTTGTCACAATGGAAACGTATCTAATGTGGTTTGGGTTTTTTTTTTAAGTTTTTAAATCTGTGAACGGGGGAAAGCTTGTTTGGTGGTACTGGAGTCTGAGGTCTGTGCAGCCATGGAAACAATATATCTTCTTAATTGTAAAAAAGAGGCTGCTTTGATTGTGGGGGTGAGAGAAGTGTGGGCATATTTTGGTTTGTTGCTTCTGCCCCTTCTACAGGTGCTGGTTAAACAGCAGAGCCTTTCAGTCTCTAAGACTGTCCCTTCACCAGGCTTAGTTTCTGGGAACAAAGAACCAGAAGGAAAAATGGGATTATTAAACTCTACTGTAATATCTAGGCGAAGTTTTTAAATCTTCATATTAAAACATGTTAAACACCAAAGATATTGTATATATTTTCTTAGCATGCATATACACTTCTGCAGAATACATGTGTGTGAGTACTTAGATTTTAAAATTTAGGAAAAGACTTTGAGACTTTTAACAGTTGGATCACTGAGTGTACCCGACGATCAAATTTTCCCGCTGTAGAAAATAGTGGGGTAGCTAATGTAGCTCCAGTTTGATACACCAACGCTTTTGAATTAGCATACGTGCTTATTATAGGCATCTGCATATAATTAAAGGAAAGTGTAGGCAGGTACTGGCTGGGGTTAATGCCTCACAAGCTCTGTCCATGGCTGTCAAAGCTCCCTGACCGGCCCATGCCCTGCAGCCTGGTGTGGGCAGTACTTGAGTGATGCTCTCTCCTGTTGGGGTACGACTGTTACGGTCAGATGCTGAGAGGAGCTTAAGGACAGCAGTATCTTCTCTTTAAAACACTAAAAGGCCTTTTTTATGGTCTTTCCAGCCATAGGAGGGTAGGTTGATCTCATGGTCTGTGCTCCTGGGGTCGGGGTGCTGGGGCGGGCTGGCAGTGTCCTGGGGAAGCAGAGGACAATGCATTGATGAGATGTAACGTGTGTGTGTTTCTCCTTGCCTCTTTCCCCAGCTTAGACAGACCATGACAAAGTTCTGTCAAGAGCACTTGGCTCCGAAGGCCCAGCAGATCGACCAGGAAAATGAATTCAAGGAGATGCGGGCAAGTATTTCATGTGTGTGTTTGGGGTGGCTGGCAGTGACAGCCTGGCTGGGCTTTGATCTGTGCCTTAGTCCAGACAAAGAATCCTGCTCCACGCCACAGCAACACATGCATTAACTTTTCAAACTTGAAAGCCATCGAGAAAACAATTTTTTCATTTCCTGCTTTATCTTTTCCTAACAACTTTCAGCGACCTGGGGCAGAACCCAGCCAGCATCTGAATAATAAAAAAAAAAAAAAAAAGATTGATAACGGTCTTGTTTGGATTCTCATCGTGGTATTTCTGCTCTGCTCTGTTCAGATTCCTTCTCTGATATGCGCTTTGTATTCTCCTGGCTAGGGCCCTTTCTTGGACATCTGAGTTTCCTCCCAAATTTGTTACGAAAATATTGTGTGCAAATGCTGAAGCGTAGAGTTGTTTGACTGTCGAGCTGAAACTCGCCTTCCTAATAAAAACAACAAGTTCATGCAACGGGATGGTTTGATTGATGAAAACGAGAGATCTAACTATTGGTTTTCATAAGCTCCACAAGACTTTAAAAAGCTCAGAACATCTGCTAGGATTTCCCAGAGCTCTGATGTTGACATTTCCAGGGATATATGCACAGCTTTGAAGTTAAGTGTATAAATTTAGCCTGGCGCACCAGATGTCAGCCAGAGCGATTGAATGATACTTTTTGAAGTCTCTGGAGACTATTCGCTGATAATTATCTTAGCGCTGGACGCTGGGGCTGTGTGACAACCCTTCCCCTGTGTGTCCCTCGTGCAGAGGAGGAGAGGCTGCGGCAGCAGCAAAGAGATGTCCCCTCCAGCCTATGCGTGGTCCTCGTTGGTGACATCCTCTGCTACTGCAGTATCTCATGGCTTCCCTCCTCCTCCGTGGTATGGGCACAGCTGATGGGTATGTCTCTGTGCCTCCAGTCATGTGGCTGTCACCTGAGCAGTGGCATTGCCCGGGTGACAAATCTGGGTGAGAGGCAAAGAGAGGAGTTGGAGGAGTCGGGGAGAACAGCTTGTCCTCTGGGAGGTGAGCTTTGAAGAGTACGTGTCCAACTATGGATAGCTCAATAATGCCACCCGGTCCCGTGTGTCCTGGCAGCCCTGAGGACCTACAGGTTACCTTCTTGGGTGGCCCTTGTGGATTCAGCTCCTTTAGCTTCACGAATTCTCTGTTGTGGTCACCTTTTATAACTTTCCTAGTCCCACCTGTGGGGTGGGCAGCACCTCTGTCTGCCCCAGCTGTAGCATCCACTTTCTTTAATTTCTCTCAAGGAAGCTTCCTTGGCTTTACTTACCAGTTTCTGGTTTACTAGAAGAGGTTTGAAGCGTCAGCTAGTAGCAGCTCTTCTAGGGGTTTCCTGGATTTCAGTCATGGGTATGTTATTCTAACTGCTGATTGTGGCAACCACAGGCCCAGAGGCTGCCCAAGCACAGGGACAAGGACGTGTGAGGTAAAGAGAAGCAGAAATTTAGGTCCTAACATCCTAAATAATCTTTAAGCCTAGAAATGCAGATTCTGAAATCAATGGGAGGTTTTAATTTCTAAAAAATTGTCCTTAAACTGGGCAACGAGTTAAATGTTAGGACCTCTCCTTGCAGAATTCAACTTGGGTTGTGAATTTTCACTGAATTCGACAGACGGCTCCCGTGTGTCGTGTAACTAACATCCCGGGGTCTGCCTGGGTTCTTAGTCCAAAGGGTGGAGCTGCTGCTGCAGGAGGAGTAGGTATCGCTGTATTTATTTCTGAGATCTTACAATAATTAGGTAAATTGAGGTGTCCAGTGAGCTACCTGGGAAGACTTCTTACGCCGATGCCCTGACTGGGAGTCTGGACTGATTGCTTGTTCTGTGTTTGTAGGAGTTCTGGAAGAAACTCGGGCAGCTGGGAGTTCTGGGGATCACAGCTCCTGGTAAGTCTGTTCCCACCTTTTACCTTCAGCTGGGTGATTCTCCAAACAAAACAGAGACTTCTTAAACTCACACTTTCCAGTTCGTAACAAACTCATCTGTGATGTGGCATAAGTTTTGTCTGGAAGTTCTTATCTTCATCTGTTTTTAAAAACTCTATCGCAACTTTTGTTATTCTTCACTGACTCGGAATCCTTTTTCCTTGTCAGACTTCTGGATGATTACAAAATGCCTTTTACAGTTTAAAAGTGCTGTTCAGAAATGGTTTCTCCAGGTGTCACATACACAACTTGAACGTGTTTGTGCTTCTCTAATATGAAGCGTTTGCTGCACGTTTTGAAGAATGAGAGCTATAGATAAAAGTATCCTAGAACAAGCATCCATCTCTAATAGGAGAAGTTAAAGGGTATAAAACATAAAACAACACTCTGAAAAGCTGTGATAACTAATGGAGAGCTGACCACATCCAACCAGTCAGAAAAAAAAATCAGGGTAAATCTCATTCAGCCTCGTCCAGGTTAGTTGAAAAGTGTTTTGATTAATGTTATAGATTACTGAGGGGGCTGTGGTCATGCTGAATGCACTAACACAGTGTAATGAGCAGAAGCCCTTAGTGGAGAAAAGCAGCCAATGGGGCCTTTATTTCCCCGTCGTAAAGTCTGTGTTTCTGGATGTGCGTTTGCAAAGCTTCTGCAGCAGCAAGCTGAATAGCAATGCCTCCAAATAATGCCTCTGCGTTTCTTTCAGTGGCGCTGAGTCGCCTTGAAAGAGTCTGTATTTCTGCTTTCTTTCTCTTTACTCTTCCCAATTTACTGCTGCTCCTGTTTTTTCTCACTCTTACCTTCTTTCTTCTTTGATGTTGTGCCTGAGGCTTACAGCAGTTTCCCACACTATAAATAAGCCATCCCCTCATGAGTCCTGTCCTTTTTGATTTCCTCAAAGATTTACCTCTAAAACCCTCCTATGCCCAGAGTTTTTTGCCTTACTTTTGATTGTATAGTTGTGTGCACTCACTTTATTGGCATTGGTTTTGTTGTAGGAGGTGGGGACTGGGGTTTAGGATGTGAAGGTAACATGAAATCTTGTGAGGGCGTACGCACAATTAAATGGCATGTTTGGGCACCAGTGGATCAAGCCTATAAAAGGAGCATTTCAAATAACAGTACTTTTTGTTTTCTTCTCAAAACTAGGAAAACTATGCTGTTTGGGTGTAATTTTCCAGTTATTTTATAAAGAGCTAAGATAAGAAATGCAAATGTGTAGCTACCATGGAACGATAGTGTAGGCATGTCATATCTAAAGAGTAATTTTGGAAGGGCAGCCTCATTCTGAATCCCACGGTGGTTTGTGTGCTGTGTGGAGCTGTCTGGCAGGGTTACTTTCCTGCACCTCTTGCGGTACAAAGCGATCCTGGGCCAGCACGGCTTACGGCAGGCAGGTGCCTGTCCTCTCCTGAGGCAATAGCACCCAACCCGCCCACTCTGTGAACGAACAGAAAACTCTCTTCTTTTGGAATATATCAGAAATTGTTAAAGCCATCTTTTAGGATATTGACAGTAAAACCTTAAACTCTGATTTGTGGTAGAGAGAGGTGATTTCAAAGGCTAAAGAGCCCTGCAGAGAAGCCAGGAGTCAGAGTGAGTGGCAAGGGAGGAAGGCTGTGATTAACACCGTGGCTGTTGTGTTAATTTGATGAGTTGGGGTCAGTAGGCCCTTGGAGCCCAGGTTATGAGTTCAGCTCCGTGGCCACTCTGAGCACACAAACAGGTTTGCTCTTGCCATCGTTGTTCCTTGCTGACAGCGCTCACAGTGATTAAGAGAAAGTGCTCCCGGATTTATCTCCCCGGCTGCTTCCCGGTGTTTATGTCCTCCTCTCCGAGTTCTTCTCGTGGCAGTGAAATCACCTGCTTCTTGCCTGTAGAACAAAGCTTTTCATTGGGATGTGACTGCGTTTGTATGTATATAAATGTATGTGTAGGTATATATATATATGTGTGTGTGTGTATCTATGTAGGCTGTCAGCTGCTCAAGGCCATCATGCATTTCTCAGCCTTCTCTTTTTCTTGCCTTCTCTCTCCCTGTTCCACTCTGTGCCTTTAATCCTCCCCACTGCTGTTAGGCTCAGCTCGGCATGGCTAGGGAGATTCATGGTTATGGTGATCGTGCTGCTCGCTCTACTTCATCCTCTCTTGAAATCCTCATTCTTGCCGCCAGTGAATTACAGCAGTTACATTTATGGATCATTCTCACCCTGAATCGACCACCCATCAAAATGCTGCTCTCCTGTGCATTTGTGGGCTTGGAGAAGTCCCTAGTGCCCCACTTTTTGAGCAGCTTGAGGATTGCTCGCTTGTTATGGGGTCCTTACTGTGACAAACATGCGTCAATTTTACAGACTTTGTGCTCCCTTGTCCTCTCACCTAATACAGGCTGCCCCTTTGCGATTTAATCCTTGTGATCATATTAGGGTTGTGCTTCAGGATGGTTGACAAGAAGGACTTGCTATTTACAAGTGTCAGTAGCATGTTTTAGACGTATCCTTATGTGTGTCACATGTATAAAACCATGCTATACAAGCAAATAATTGATTATGCTGAAGAAGTAGTATCACTTGGCCTTTAAGTTAAGAAAACTGAAATTCAGGGAGGATGGGGAAAGCTGGAGGTGCCCAGCTCAGAACCAGTGTCAGTCAAAACCAGGCTCTCTCTTGCAGGTGTCTCTGATCTCATCCAAGGCTGAGCCTGGTGCTGGGACGTGTGTGTGATGGTCTCCACGGTGGTTAATGGGAGGTCTCTCTTCTGCTTTCAGTGGAATACGGTGGATCTGCTTTGGGGTATCTGGACCATGTGCTGGTGATGGAGGAGATTTCTCGTGCGTCAGCGTCCGTTGGGCTCAGTTACGGCGCCCACTCAAACCTTTGTATCAACCAGCTGGTGCGGAACGGCAACGAGGCCCAGAAGAAGAAATACTTGCCCAAGGTGTGTGGCTGGAAGAGGGGGAAACTGGAAAGCATTTGGGTTTTGACTGAGTGAAAGGATGAGTGTCTTTCCTGGTGTGCAGCATTTTAAGCTGATTTCAGTGACCAAAACTTTAGGATATATTGTACTTGCCAAACTTGCCCTTCCCTAGCTTGCTAATTTTTGTCCTGTTAATTCGTACAGATCCGTATCTGTAAGCAGCATAGTCCAGCTCTCTGGAGCTGTGCTCCTGAATGAGCCCTTGAGGTGACGCTGGATGATACTCTGCCAACTTCCCAGATCATTTTGAGATTTCTGAATGATGGTCACTGCTTCCCTCTTCTATGTTCTCCGTTTCTCACTGCCCAAATGCATGGTTTCCCTATGCTAATTTATGGCACGTGAAACTTCTTCATCCTTGGGGGTATTGATGTTTGTAACTCAAAAGCAGAGTTTTCGGTTTTAAACAAATTTGAGTTTTTAAATGCAGGGAAAAACTTAACTAGTCCATTGAATACCAGCTGCCGAAATTATCAGTGAAATGATCAGCGCAAGGAACTCGATTTAAACCACATGCAAAGTACAGTCACTTCTCAAAGCACTGTGCAGCCCGCTAATGCGTGACCCTGAATTGTCCTCATTGCTGCTCAGGTGCATTTTAGTGCCCTCATCCACTTCCTTTTGGTGAGACCTACTTTAGTTCTTACTTGTCTCCGTTGGTGACAGAGGACTTAGTGGTACTTAACTAGTTGTGAGCAGATCGTGAAGACTTCTGTAGAAAGGCACTAATGGACTGAATTGGTTGAACATGTATCTTAAGCACTGAGTCTGTTTTAAAAAAAATAAGAGATCAAAAGGAGAAGACAGATCAAGGACACAGGGAGAGGAAAAAAAAAAAAAAAACAAAGGAAGGAGAAAAGGGCAGGATGAAAGGAACAGTGCAGAGGAAGCAGCAGCTACACCAGAGCCTGGTAGGAGCAGGCAGAGGAGGAGGGTGTCCATCTGCTGCTGTGGTGTGGGTGGGGGGACCAGGCTGTGAGAACACTGCGAAGAACTTCGCAATCTCTTTTCATCCCCCTCGTTGGCCTTTTGTGTTTAACAACTCCTGTTTGTGTAAAAGGGCAGTCGTAAAGCACAGAACAAGGAGCTTGGGAAAGGCAGATGGCTGCCTGCGTGGCTCTTTTGGCACCTTCCTGGAGATGGTGTTCTGTGAGCAGGGCTGTTCTCCTCAGCTCAGGCACCAGTGGAGTCATCCTTCTCATCCCACCGGGATTGGGCTCCGTTCCCTGGGCACAGGGACACAAGGGAGCTCCCTGCAGGGGCTCTGCTGGGAACTACAGCTCTCGTCTGCAGTTCTGCTGCTGGGGAGATGCAGTGCAGGGAAAAAAAAAAAGGAGGCAGGTTAAGGAGGGAAGAGAAACGATGGTACTGTTCTTCCTCCCTTTCCTACGTTTGTTCCTACGTTTGTCTTTTCTTCCAGCTCATCAGCGGGGAACACATCGGAGCCTTAGCCATGAGCGAACCCAACGCTGGGTCTGATGTTGTGTCCATGAAGCTGAAAGCAGATAAGAAAGGTAAAGCCTGCCATGTGCAGCCTGGAGAGACAGCTGGTGTAAATAACATCTCCTGTAAATTGAGATTAACCTCCCCAACACCACTGGGATGCGGTGCTTAGTCTTGGGTACACCAGGCCACGTTTGCAGGAGATTCAACTGCGCTGCTTCCCAGGAGGTTCAACGTGAGGTGAAGACAGGTAGTGGTGGTTGAAGGTCTAAAAGTGGAATTCCACTTTCAGAGGGTGGATGGTTGAAGGTCTAAAAGTGGGCTTCTGCTTGTGGTGGTGGAGGCTGGTGGTATGACGGAACCGGCGGTAGGTGCCTCAGTTTGGAAGGCATTTGTTAAACTGTCTTTGGACTCCAGAAATTAAGGAAATTGAGTTGACTTGAACTTGGGAAGGTTTTGTGCATGCTGTGTGCAGGGGTCTTAAAGAACATCCTTGGAAGCTTGTTTTGAAGTAACTGGAGTGAGGATATGGTGTTACTCTGCTGTGAGCCAACAGACTGCCACTCTTTGCTTCTAGGAGACTACTTTGTTTTGAACGGGAACAAATTTTGGATCACCAATGGGCCAGATGCAGATGTTCTCATCGTTTATGCTAAAACTGATGTTAATGCTGTTCCAGCCTCCCGGGGTATAACTGCCTTCATTGTGGAGAGGGTAGGTTTAGTAATTCTCACAAGCTTATTGTAGCATGGTTTTAAAGTTAACTCCTTCACCCTAACTGGCTCATTTAGAAGCCAACTAGTTTTCTTTTTATAACTGTCAGCCCCTTGCTCAAAAAAACCTACTTTCTACCTGAATTTTATAAACTCATGAGATTCATGCTCTTCCCCAGCGACATGACGTAGTGCACCGCCAGCTGGGCACTCCTGGGTGCTGGATCCAAGCAAGTAACCAGTCTTTACAGCTAGAAATGTGGAGAGAACGGACAAAATTCTAATATAAAACTGCTTGCTTGTTGCCAAAATTTGTCAGAGAATATTGGAAGTCTTGTAAATATGTCCCACTATCCCACTGTGCGGGTTTTTTTAAGCCAAGACATCGTTAGCGCCATTAATTTCTTCTCCCCATTTTCTTGCACTGCCCCTTTGCGATCCTGATTTCACAGACAGTGAATTTTACACACAGTGATTTTATTTAGTCAGAATTGAGATATGAAATGTATTTTTACTGTTTGACTTTGCAGGGAATGCCAGGTTTCAGCACAGCCCAGAAGCTCGACAAGCTGGGAATGAGAGGGTCCAACACCTGCGAACTCATCTTTGAAGACTGCAAGATCCCTGGTGAGCTGAGTTCAAACCACGTTTCCTGTCTTCTAGATCAGATAAGTGGGATCACTAATCACATGCCTGTTCAGACTGTGACCTGGAGGGCTCTGCAGATGGTTATCTGCTCTTTAGAAGCCCTGCAGAAGAGCTGGTGAAACTGGAAGAGTGCAATCCTCTGGATTGCAGTGGGTGAGCACATCCCTCCCTGTGTCGCTTCCGTTTCACCCTCGTGGACCTGACTCTTAACCACGGCTTCTGCAAAGCCTCTGTGGGACTTCCACACAAAATTATTTCTTTCCATTAGTGCTCCCCATCTTGTATATGAGACCTTATTTGCCTTGAAGCTTGTTTTTTTTTCTCTCCAAAATCGCTGGAGACTGTCGCACAGACTCTCGGTCTGCCTGTAACAGTTCTGAGTTCTTTTGGGGTCAGGGCCTGAAAATGGACATCCTTTCCCCTACTAGTTACTGCAGCAGGGGCCACTGTAATGGCCATTTTTCTTACTCCAGAGGCTATTGGTGTTGATAGAAAAATTACAGTCTCTATTATAGCAAGTGGAGAAGATCTCACACAAACCCTACTTGTGTATCTGCAGAGCGAGTAACTCTCCTGCTCCCCGTGCACCACCAAAAGCTGCTTTGCAGGAACGGGAAGAGTTTGAGCTGAAATCTGACATTTTCTAACTTTATTGGATCCCCCCGCTCTGAAATCAGAAAGGCCAGTGCCCCAGCCTTCAGATCATCTCCTGGGTAATCATCCGCACAGAACGGTGTGTTCTCATGGCAACAGGATTTCCATTTTCTGATAACTCAGAGGAGAACATCACCGCAGTGCTGAAAGTTCACACACTTTGCACTCTGGCCATTAATGCTGCTTCTGATCTTCTGCATTGGAAGCTGAACTGGTTTGATGCCATTTCATGTGTCTGCAGGATCTTTCTCTCAGATCAAGGCATCCTCTAGCACTGCAGTTCCAACCACTTTAAAATACGTGGGTTTCACTCTCAGCCGTGCTCCACTGAATGGCTGGTGGTTTTCTCCTAGTGTCTCCTTCTCTGGAGACATTCCAAACCCACCTGGACACGTTCCTGTGCAACCTGCTCTGGGTGGACCTGCTTTGGCAGGGGGTTGGAGGAGGTGATCTCCAGAGGTCCCTTCCGACCCCATATCATTCTGTGATTCTGTGGTCCATGGATCCCTTTGGTCATGTTGTATTGGTAAAAGCTGGTTCAGAGCCCCAACATTTTGTTTTTCTGCTGTGATATGCAGCCAGCAGGTCTGCCCTCCCTGCAGTCAGCTCCCTGCATCCCTACCCATCCCTTTTCCTTAGGCGTGCAGGGAAGCGTTCAGGCTATTCAGTCCTTTTCTAGCTGCGAGATGTCATTATTCATGGACAGCTTTGTCACTTTATTATTACTGATGCTGGTGTTTGTGTTCTGTTCTTCAAACTAATGTCTGCTATTAGTATTTTTCTTCCTTGTCTGTGGGGCTTTTGAGCTTTTTCTCTGAAAGCCAAGCTTCATTCTTCCTCTTTCCAGTTCCAGTATCACGATGGCCCTGCAGAGGCTGCACTTCTCCATACGCCACATCACCGTGCTTTTCAATAAGCAGGAGATAATGCAGTCCATGAGCTGCTGCTGAAAAACAGATTATTTATTTCAGGAGACTATCTGCGTGTGTCCAAGTCCTGTCTCATTTTCACTTTGCATATCACACCTCTCAGATCTCCTGCGATCAAAGCCTGGGGTGTGTGTCAGTTCTCCTGATCGGTGGATAATCTCTGTCCATCTACAAAGCACAGTTGTTAGGTGCTGAGTTCTCTCCCGATTGTAAGAGTCGAGATGAGCCTTTTGTTCCTGATTCTTTTTTCATACCTGTTAACATCAGCACGTGTTTTAGATTGTCCCAAAGTGAAACGGTTTCTTGAGATTTTTTTCTCAGCCTGTTACCTAATATAGCTATTTTCCTGTTCCATTTTCACAGAAATAATACTTGTCTTTTCAAAACATTTATTTATAACAACTGCAATGTTCTGTTCAGGCCCCCTCACAGAAGGGGGGATAATGACTGTACGTGTTCTTCATCCCAGAAGACTAACAGACACCACGGTGTGACCAGTGGTGAGCTTTGACTGTTTGCCTGCCCAAGCTTTGGTTCCTGTGCTGGGATGGCCCCAGAGGTGACCCGGGCACATCGGACCAGGCTTTGCTTTCATTTCAGAGACACGCTCAGATGGTGACACTGTTGGTTTGGGTTAGATACAAACTAATGGGATGGGGAAGGGGCCTCCCAAGCTGTGAAGTCTCCTGTTCTTGTTGGTACAAGTGCTGAGCTGGAAGGTCTCTGGAGAGCACCATACCCTTTAGAAAATCAGCAAAAGAATAGCAGTGATTGTAGATGTGCTTTAGAACCCTTTACTGCCTTTTCCTTTCTGGCTTTGCTTGGGTTGAAAAGACATTTCAGTGGTGGGGAGTGCACGTACCGAAACTCGGTGCCTGTCCTGCTCATCCTGTGCATGGCTGAGTCTCCAGCCAAAAAGAAAGGTGAACGGGACTGAAAGTTTGAATCCTCTCCCCAGCGAGCGCAGGCCCTCAGACACCAGCTTATCCTAGTTCTGCACATAAGTAAATCACTTTCCTTTGCTGATTGCAGCTGAAAACGTCTTGGGGACGCTGAGCAAAGGAGTCTACGTTCTGATGAGTGGATTGGACCTGGAGAGACTGGTGCTGTCTGGAGGGCCACTGGGGTAAGGGCTGGTCATCTTTTATGGGTTGTGTAAGGCCAGAAGGACCCTTCACGATCACCCTAACCCAACTGGGGTTGCAGCTCCCAGCGGGATGCATCTCGGATGGAGAACTTTGATACTGGGAGAAGAGGAAGGGCTGGGAGGAGGTGGCTGGGTCAGAGCTGTGGGAAGGAGGGAAGCTGTGGAGGAGGCAGGAGCAGGGACATCCCGGAGCTGCTGGGTTTTCGTTAGAGCTGCTTGAGCAGACTCCTGCTGGAGGGCACTCAGCTAGATGCTGCCAGCAGCCACCGCTCTCTCTGCGGGTGCTCCACCTTTCCCTTCAGCTCTCCCCACCTCCCCATTCCTCCTGCAGTCTCTGGTGGTTTGAAGGCATCCGTTCAAACTGAGGGAACACCCTCTGGGGGGCAAGGGGTAGAAGCAGCAATGCCAGAAAGATGGTTTGCTCATCTCTGCCTTCCAGTGTAGCACAGGCTGCAGCCCTCCACAGCCTGCTTTTGAAAATATTAGTCTTAAAATAAACATTTCCAGAGATGGAAAATCTGCCTTGGTCCCCGATTGCTCGTGTGTCCCTACAGTGTGGGATACTCTGGGAATAACCAGCTCGCTTGCGTTACCGATTCCTTGAAATCTGAAACACTCTCCAGAGGGTCACATAGAGGGATCACTGGACTGGATGAAGGATTTGTTCTCCAGTTATTCAGTCCTTAAGCTCCCCAGTAATTATTTTTACCCTCCAGTCCTTTTGTCCTCCCAAGTGGTCCCTCTGTACGAATCCTCACGTGGAAAGACCATCTTCCACAAAGCAGGAGGAGGATTTTTCACTCTTCTCATTCGTGCCTGGGCTTTTCTGTGGTACTGGCTGGTACTCCTTGAGTTGGTTTCTGGAGATGCAGCAAGAAATGTCCTGGCTACAGTGGGGAGAAAGCTCTTCACCTCAGTCCCCTGAGTTAGGAAGGTGAGACCTTACCACAAGATGTCCCAAATGAGCAATATGTAGAGCACTGGGGAGGAGAATGGAACCTTCGCGTTCTCTTCATTGCCACGTGTGAGTGGAGCTACAGGAAGGCAGCAGCATGTCATTTTAGGTAGGAGAACCCTTTTGCCTTAGATTGTGCTTCCAAGGTTTAATTATTATTAATTAATAGTTCTATTGTTTTCCTGCATATCTGTGCTTTTCTTAGGCTCATGCAAGCTGTTCTTGACCACGCAATTCCGTACCTACACGTAAGAGAAGCATTTGGACAGAAAATTGGTCACTTCCAGGTGAGACAGAAGAGGAATTAGAAATTTTTGTCATCTTGGTTATTTTCTTGAGAAACACAAAGACAAGGAGCTCTGTCGTGGGTCTTTGCATGGAGTGTGTGCTGGGGCTGCCTGAGGGGACGAGGGGGAAGGGTTTGACCCTGAAAGAGGGGAGATGGAGCTGAGATGTGGGGAAGAGCTTGTTTGGTGTGAGGGTGGTGAGAGCCTGGCCCAGGTTGCCCCGAGAAGCTGTGGCTGCCCCATCCCTGGAGGGGTTCAAGGGCAGGTTGGAGGGGGCTTGGAGCCACCTGGTGTGGTGGGAGGTGTCCCTGCCCAGGGCAGGGGGTGGCACTGGGGGGGCTTTCAGGTCCCTTCC
>JAHREE010000274.1:3360-31684 GCA_033628505.1 Tringa tobata
TGTAGGTGTGGCAGCCGAGGAATTAGCAGGGGAATCACGGGGTGGTTTTATGGATATTTTGCGAAGTTTCTCCCACGGTTGTAGGAAAGGCACAAAGGTTTGAGAGTGGAGCTGGGCAGTGCTGAGGCTGGGGCATCATGAGCCATGGGGAGACAGGAGCCATCACCTCCACAGCAGGCATGCTTGGCTGGGAAGGACCTTGAAGGTGAAGACAAGTAACTTGTGGTTGCAGCAGCGGTGAAGAGGGCATCCATGCAGGGGTGTAGAGATGGGGGAGATGTGGTTGCAGTGGCAGGCTGAGGTGCTGAGCTTTGTGGCTGTATTCCCTCTCAGTGAATTGATTTGATTCCAGCTAAATATCCACATCTAGTAGATAAGCAATTGCTGGTGACTGAGGGTGGTTTTATTTTAAATTCATTATCTGAGCTCTGTGGCTAATAAAGTTAAACAGAATACATTTACTTCTCTTTCCTAATAGGAATCAACTGTGCTCTGCAGCGGCTTGTGGGCCGTGCTTTACCCATGCCCTATGTATCCAGCCCTCAGTACAAGGGGAAATTGTTCTTTCCATTATGGCTTTATATTGCCAATCTGATACAATATTTAAACAGATTATCTCAATGCTCTGTTTGTCCCAAACCAATTTTTGCTTTGGCCTATAAAGTGAATCTTCCTTTCAGCGGCTTCTGTGGTACAGGATGTAGTTACATGCATCAACTAGTTCAAAAGACCCATATACAGCATGGATTTAAAGCTGAATAAACCCACAAAACCCTTAGCTAGGACTATAAATGTCACTGTATTTTTATATATGTCTGTATTTTATTTTTTTAAGAGAATAGAATTACTGCATGCAGCTATAACTGAAAGTCCTTTGATAATTCAGTGGGTATTTTAAACCTAGCAATGATACACTTTCATAAAACCACACATCCCTGTTTTCTGAAGGATGCTAATAAGATGGTTAGCTTTGCTTTCATGCCCGATGTGTTTATGAGTGTTCTTGCCCATTTAGTTGCATCTCTGAATTTAATGCCCCACTCTGATTTCATAGGAATTGTCAGGAGTCTTTTTTTTTTCTTTCCTTTTTGTATGTCCCCGCTCGCTGTCTGGAAAATGCAGTCTCCTCATGGCTGACCCCATCAGTCTGTCTCCTCATGGTGCTTGTAAAGAAAACCCTCTCCATCAAGGACAAAGATGTTTTTAAACAAGCCAATCTGATATAAAACATAGTTTGCTTAACCCAGAGGTGACCAAGAAGCGCTTGCTGGCTGACTGTGCCCAGCCTTGAGTTGCTGTGTGTGGCTGCCCTTCGCAAAGGCTGTACGCGCTGCCACGCTGTGCTCTTCATTATCTGAACAGCATCTGCAGTTCCCTTCTCTGTTACAGATGCCGCAGTCTGCTTAGTTTTGTGCAAATGACATGCTGCCCTTATACTCCTCTGAGTTGTCTCTGCAGCTCCTCAGCCAGCTGACATCTCCCCCATCCTGCTCGAAACTTGTCCTGCTCCTCACCCTGGACGTCCCAGTGAGTGAGTGCCACTGGCCTGGCTGCCACCCGGGCATCCCGGGCATCCTCCCTCCTTGCTGCAGGTTAAATCACAGCATTGAGACATTTTGCTGCCAGGCTTCAAAGGCCTGCTCTTCTCCTGTTGCTTCAGAGCATCCGCTTTGCACCAGATTTTCCCATTTCGTGGCTTTTTACCTGACATTTCCCATCAGTAACACAGGGTTGCTTTCTGACTCTCATCAGCCTGAGTTAGTTTCAGTGTTTGCGCTGCAGAGAAGTGCTTGTCCATCGGTGTGTGTGCAGTAAGGGCTGCTTGTCCCACACAGTGGTGGCATGCAACAGGGAACTCGGCTGAGTTATTTTTTCCAGTCTACTAAGCTGTCAGGAAATGCTTTTTGTCTTCCTAGCCAGTGTGCTCATAAGACCAATTAAAAAAAAAAAAGTTAGAAACCCATCTGTGCATGACTTTCCTTAATCTTAAATCTTCACTAACTAGAGGGAGAATGCTGGGTGTGAGTTTTAAATAATATTTACAAAATAGTAACAGTCATAGTAGCCAGTACTATTATTTGGCTCTCAATTTAAGTTGTATATACAGGCCATGTAACCTATGCTGGCAGCTACTGAAATAAAGTCCACTTTTCGATGTCGGCCTGCTTGTCTTCCAGCCTTTTAAATCAGCTTACTTTATACCTTAGAGAATACTTTTATTTCTATATATATCCTCTCTTCTATTGGCTACCCCAGATAATCCTGTGATCAGCCATGCAGCAGTGTCACTTGAGTAGAATATGGAACGATGCTGATCGTTTTCTCGTAGGCTGTCATACTAGCCCAGAAATAGCATCCGTCTACAATGGGAGAAGCTCTATTAACATTTACAACTCTTCCTCTTCCCGACCCCTGAGAATTGCTCCGTGGTAGATAAGCAATACTTTGTAATACATTTCTTTGCGCTCGGTATTTTGGAGTTGAATTCTGAAATATAAAAGGCTCCTAATCCTGATCTGCTCTGGGATACACTGCTCTGCTCTTAGCAAGTGGTGCTGTGAATAGGATTAGCATTTCAACAGCTTCTTTTTTTAACCATGAGCAATAAACTAAAATAATAGGGCCTGATTCGGAGCTCTCTGCAGTCGGCAGTAGTGCTTTAGCTGGGGTCTGTTGGCTTTGGGTCAGGCCCATAAGAATGGGAAATTCAGTTTTTCCCTGGAAAGGAGGGAGAACGTGTGAATTTTAGAGTTCCTGCTCCTGTGGGGTCTGTCTGCACTGAGCTGAAATCCATGGGTTTACAAGCCAACAAACACCACTGTAAATTTGACTGCAGGTGAAAAGAAAATGTGTGTTGCTAGTCACGCAGTTAAACCCTGTGTTTTTTAATGATGTCAAGGGCACTTAGGACGTGTATGTAAACAAGTCGGCGTTAGAGGTATTTCTGTGGCTGTTCCTTTTCCCTTCCCTCAGCCGTGGGGAAGTCTGGACCGTCGGCGGGGCAGAACCCGGGCTGGGCACTGTGCCGGGGAGATGGGCTCTTGGGTCGGGAGGGCTCGCAGCGACTGCCCGCGCTGAACGCAGCCCTGCAAATTCATTAGCTACGGGCCCACAGGCAGAGCCAGCTGTGAGCATCTGGCCCCCGGGGCTCAGCACGGGATGTTACAGGACTGTACCCTTCCACTAAAAGCAGTTTGGGGATTTACTCTGCCTGCACCGTGCAGGCATGGCACCCGCTAGCGAGCAGACCCCGTTCCCGGTGAACAGCTCTTCAGTGGGGCCTGGATTCCCAGTTTTTTACGGGCCTGTTTAGGAGATGGGTGACACTCTGAGCCCGGGTATTGGGCTGCGAGACTGCCTTTTTGCTGTTCCCTGCATGAGCTCTGAATTTCTGAACCTCCACTTTCCACAGTGCTTTTTAAAAACACAGCAACAGTGACAATCCTGCAACTTTCTACAGGTACCCTTCCAACCCAATTTTACTTCTCACTTGTTTCTTATACCTCATGCATGTATTTTCAGCTAATTAAACGGAAACCCGTTAAGTTACTCGCAAATTGAAAATGCTTAGAGAGGTGGATCGAATATCACGTGCATTTGAATCTGGGTGTGTTTTCATCCCGCGTTACCGAAAGCTTTGGCATCGTGACCTGTAGCACCATGTCCTTCCCAAAACGCTCCCCACCTCGGAGCGGTGTGATGAGCAGCCAGAAGCCCTGCTTTCCAGTGGTGAGCAGCCAGAAGCCCTGCTTTCCAAATGGCCGAGGTGGGGCTCTCCAGGAGCTGGCAGAAGGGCACTGCTACAGCCGGGGACGCGTTGCAGCGGTGACAGTTGTGCCGCGTCCTGCAGCTCTTTATCTTGAGGACAGGTTTCTGATTGCCGTGATCTGGAGGGGATCGGGAGCAACCTTCACGGCTCACATAGTCCTTGGCTCCCAGCAGGAATATTTAGAGGGTGTAGTTCCTCATAGCAACAAAGCACTTCGTGACATTTAACTGATTCACCCTTGCAGGTCGACAAGAAGCTTTGTCTCTATTTTGCAAATGGGAGAACAAAAAAGCTTGAGAGACGGGGCCCTGTGGGCCCAGGTTTGTGCTCATATTTGAACTTTGCTCCTGGCTCTGGCTCTTCAACATGGGGATTGTCTGGGAGAGACCGAGCAGGAGTCCTGAGGGCTCCAGATAGGGCTGTAGGTGTGTTCCTGTCCCGGATTTGCTCAGGCAAATTAGTTGCAAGAGCATCTGTGTCCCCAGGCAGGGTCTCAGTGTGGTGTGTGCTGCTCAGGCTCCGAGGAACAGTCCCTGCCAAGCAGGGGGTGCAGAGCAGCACGGCCATGTGTCCCAGGACACCCAGGCAGTCCTGGACTCACTGCTGCAACTGCCCCTCTCCTGTGGGGCTGAGCTGGGTAGTGAGAGGTGGGGGGAAGTGGGGTGATTTGCATCTCTTGGTTATGCGCCAGGGACCAGAATATTTTTCCAGCCATTTTGGAGGGGAGCAGGTCTCTGAGCGGTGGCACTGACAAAAGCTTGGGTGTGCTGCTGTAACGTGCACGGTTGTAAATGAGCTGACCTGCATATTCTCTTTCCTAATCCTGAGTGATACTGTCAGCTCAGAGAGCTGAGCCTGGCTAATGACTGAAATCCACTGTGCTTTTCTTAGCGAGGATGTGTGGTGATCTGAGATAGTTGTTAAGTGCTACATCCTGAGAATCAGAACTGCACGTGCCCCATGGGTCCAGCATGTTTTAGACAGATAAACGGGGTTTGAGATGATCAGGGAGTTACTATGAAAAGAACTGGTGTCAGGTACGTAGTAACCTGCAGTTATCTGGGAGGGAGATTAAATTAATGGGGTTTTCCCTCTGATGAAGATAATGAAGAGCTCGCAAGAACTTGGTTTGCAGCTTCTACACGATATGCGTAGGCACTGTCTTCCCGGCGCAGAGAATGCCAGACAGCTGTGTGACAAGAGCAATGCAGCCAGTGATGCACCCCACTGAGTGACATTTGTGCTGTCTGAGACCTCGTCGATACTCTCTGAGATGAAGGAAAATAGGGGCGAGGAGCAGAAGAGGAAATGGGAATAGGGACTGCAGGAAGGGGTTGAAGGTGTGCCAGGATCCACTGCCATATAGAACCCATTTCAAGGGAGGAGGGCATGGCACTGGGGGGGGAGGAGAGAGTCAGGGGGAAAATAACAGCTACGATCTTTCTTGCGGATTTAGGGTTTACTGTCGATCCTGCGTAAACTGAAAAGTGCCCCAGACCAGGAGGTGAGAATCCTCCTCTTGGGGCTGGATAATGCAGGCAAGACCACGCTCCTGAAACAGCTGGCATCTGAGGACATCAGCCACATCACACCAACACAGGTGAGGAAGGCCTTTCCCTGCCCAAGGCAGTTCTTGTGGTCCCACCTGCTTTATTATACAAAGCACTAAAGATTCAGCAGAGTATTTTAGTAAAAGGGGGAGCAACTGGAGCCTGGTGCATCATTAAATTGGTGTGTTTTCTGCATAAGAGGAGGCTTCCTGAAGGAGCCAGAGACCATCAGGCCAGATCTGTCAGGTTGTGCAAAAGTGGATGAGTGCTGAGGAGTTCTGCAGAGGGCTTTTGGATCATGCTGGGGTTGCACGGATGAGACTGTTCCTATTGTCCTTGCCAAACAGGGGACATGTAGAGGCGATGCTGCAGCACTGGGCAAGTCCTTGTCTCCTTGCATCTTTCACCCAGCAAACTGCAAGGATCCTGCATATTCCAGCGCTCCCTCTCTGATGCTGGGGGACCCCTTTCTTTGAGCCTCAGGGTTGGGGGGAGGGATGTCCCCCATCAGAAGCACTGCAGCATCGCTCCTGTGTTGACCAGAGGAGGTTGCTAGAGAGCTATGGGAGATGCTTCCCCCCACCCCGTAGCTGCCTCCCAAAGCTCCCGGCCCCAACACCCCAGTTCCAAGCTCTAGTCCCCTGGGTTGTGTGGCAGCACGTTGCCAGCCCACGCCACATCCTGTTTTTCTACTTGAATGCCCTTTCAATTGGTGCTCTAATTGATGAAATGGACCCTTCAGACATGCAGCTGTTGCTCTTTTAAACCCGGCATTAGCTGTGTCGTGTCGAATTGAGCTGAGACCTCTGCCTTCGTGTGAGCTGGGACTCTCTACTCAGCTTTCACAAGCTCAATCCTGTTTCTCACAGCGCCCTTGTTTTCTCCTTATCTGCAGCTCTCCCACCTCTTCCTGCACCCACCCTGCTGAGCCCTCCCAGGGCTCTAACTGCATCATATGTCTCCGTAGCCATGACAGCGTCAACCCTTGACCCAAGAACACTGATGGTTTGGTGGCTGTGTTCACATTCACCAGCGCCTCTCCCACAGCCGATCCATCTTTGTGGCTGCCCAGCCCACCTCGCTGCACATTGCAGGCATGGGATATATAAGGTGTTAACGTCTGCTTATGAACATGCTCCAGCCATTCAGATTTATGCTCTATGTGGCTTTGTTTCTGCTCTTTCCAGGGCTTTAACATCAAAAGTGTACAGTCTCAAGGCTTCAAGCTGAACGTATGGGACATAGGCGGCCAGAGGAAGATCAGGCCGTACTGGAGGAACTATTTTGAAAACACTGATATCCTTGTGAGTATTGGCTGCACTTGAATGCTGTGTTCATGCAATGGCTTTCCAAGGTCTCAGCCAGAAATTCAGGAACAAGTAATGTAATGTCCCAGTCCTCAGCAACACCATTGCCATTGTAACAGGAGTTATTCTGAGTGAAATGGCAAGATTGGTTGGGTGCAGTAAGAAAAATACAGTGATGTTTGGAGAAACCATTCAGTTGTATGTTTTTACTTTCACAGGATGGTGCTGGCTATAGCCAGTTCCTTTCCTCTCATCTCAGTCTCCTTCAAATGAAAGAACATTAATAACTTGCTGTTTACCTATCTGTAGCTCCTTTCACTGGAGACTCTGAAGGCCTGTCATGGGCATTAGTGACTTAAGCCTCATGTGTAGAGGTAGGTGCGTATGCTGCCTTTGTTTTCTAGTTGGGGAAACTGAGGCACAGCAGAATTAAATGCTGTGTCAGATAGGAAAGCTTCTGGCTGAGGGACACAGAGAGACCCCTTGTCTTTTCTTTTACTCCTTTAATCACAAGACTCTCCTTTAATGGTTTTGACAACTTAGTTGTAATTACCTTATAATTAACTACAGATGACTACAGTTATATTTACAGTGCAGGACCTTTGTGTTTCCATGCCAGAGCACGTTACCCTGGGACCCTCCAAGTGCTGTCCTGACTAGTTTCAAAGATCACCTCTAACATGCAGCACGTGTGCCAGGATGAAGGCAGGCTGGGGGTGCCAGGATGAAGGCAGGCTCCAGGCCTCTCCCCACCCCAAGCAATGTTGCCTGTGGGAACAGAGAAAAGGCTATTCTAAGCAAGGTCTGCAGGGCTCCCATAGGAAAGCGGGAAGCTCTCTCAGAAAGATGCCCTTCCTCCCTCCTGTCACACACACACAAACTCACTGCTGTGTCAGGCACTTCAGTGCACTTCCACAGAAGCATCAGTGCAACAAGGAATAGGACTGTCTACTGCAAAGCTTATGTCAGGATCTTGAAGGGCATGGCTGCGCCTGCAGGTTTAGAAAACACTGTCCAAATTAAGCCGTTATTTAAATGGTACTAATAAACCCTCAGTAATCTCTTTTGCAGATCCTCCTTTTTCAATCTTAATTTGGAATCTGGTGTTTGAGGGCAGCCACCACAGCATAAACCCGGTTGGTTGCTTTTGCAAAGTGTAGTGATGAGATCTTCCTCGGGGGAAGATCTGGATTTGAGAAACCATCAGGACACACTTGGTGTGCTCCTCCGTGGCCATCAAGAAGGGGCACAAGGCATGGCTGTGAGGTGACTGTGCCCGTTGAGTCCCCTGCTCTGCAGCTGTGTGTGGTGGGAGGCAGTAGGTGTGCAGATCAAAGTCAACACTGCGAAGCAGCAGCTAAGGGATGTTTGCCTTCTGTGGCAGGTGCTCAGGCTGCAGAGACTCTGCAAGCACAAAACAATATCTGGAAGACTCTGCCAGCAAAGGCAATGAGCTACACTGGGCTTCCCCCTTCCCAGTGTGTGCTGCATGGGAGGTGCAGAAATAAAGGTGAATTTGAAGACTGAAGGAGATGAAAGCAGTTGTTTTCCCTGCCCTCCTCCTGCCCCAGTTAAAGCAATGTACAGGGAAAACCTTTCTTTTCATGTGAGTAGGAAAATGGGTAGATAGAAGCAGAATCAGTTTGGGGGAAGTGGTGGTGTGAATTCAGAGGGAATAACTGGTGCGTGCGTGGAGCTGAGCTCCCTTGCCTGCACTCCGTGCTGACACCCAGTCCAGACTGGGAGCTGATACCATATTAGTGCAGTGCTTTGCTATGGCCACACACACCAAAACTGGGATCAAGCATATGCTGATGGCTCTATTCTCTCTCCTGCCAGCCCTCACTCCCGGTTTACCGGTAATTTTACCCTCTGACTAACCTGGTGCAAGTTGTGCCTCTGTAAATTGAGCTAACTTATCCCTCCTGTTATTTCTTCATCCAGTCCCACCACTTGCAATTTCTGCCCAACCCACCTACTCCAGGTTTTGTTTTGGCCTGTTGCTCAAAGGAGGCACCCAGCTTTACAGGAAATTTCTTTCTCAAGATCCTTTTCCCCAACGTGCTGTACTTAATGGCTGTTCAAACTGGCAAATTGTGCTACCAAGCACCACAGCCAGAGACAGACTTTTGTGTGGCCCTGGCCATAGAAGGAAGGTGGAGATGAGATATGCTGCAGTTCCCAGGACCCCCTACTCCTATCTTCTCCAAAACTGTATTTCACAGAGCAGAAAGGACCCTCTAAAGGGTATTAAAAAGCAGGAAGTGATTGCAAATTCAAATCCATGCAGGTGCCTTTGAATGAGAGCTTGGTCTTGCATCACACACCTGTGATATTTGGAAGCTTAACCCAGGCAAATAAGGTGTGGATATCTGGCTGATTGCATATTCAGACAGGCACCTGCAGCTATTTGGCACAGTGCTTTCTGGTTTGGAAGTAGGCACTCTGCACATACTTTACCTTCTCTGTGCTGTGCTTTTGTGGCTTTGGCCCCAAGCGCTGTTGTCTCCCAATTCTCATCTTGCAAAATAGCTCCCTAGCAAGGAACGGAGTGGTGCAGGAGAAAGCCTGGCTGGTTGGGACTTAGAACTCTTCCTTGCCAGTTAGAGAAGCACCGTAATATGGGAGGTGCCACCTTTCAGTTGAGAAGTAGCACTCGACTGTTGCCTTCATATGTTGCTAAGCTTCCCTTGAGATGTCCTGAAGGAGGAGAGATGACAGTTCAGGTTCACCCCAGAGCACAACTGCCAGCCCTGCAGCTTCTTCCTTTCTTTTTCACTGAATTTCACTGAATTTTTAGAGTTGGAAGGGACCACAGAGATCATCTAGTCCAACTCCCCTGCTGAAGCAGGATTGCCCAGAGCTAGAGCATGTTACTCAGGACGGCATCCAGGCGGGTTTGGAAAATCTCCTGAGAAGGGGACTCCATGACCTCCCTGGGCAGCCTCTTCCAGGGCTCTGTCATCCTCACTGTGAAGAAGTTTTTTCTCATGTTTGAGTGGAATCTCCTATGTTCCAACTTCTGCCCGTTACCCCTCGTCCTCTCACTGGCAACTGGTGAAAAGAGTCTGGCTCCCTCCTCCTTCAAACCACCCTTTAGATGCTTATAGGCATTCATAAGGTCTTCCCTCAGCCTTCTCTTCTCCAGACTAAAAAGTCCCAGTTCTCTCAGCCTTTCCTCATAAGGGAGATGCTCCAATCCTTGAATCATCTTCATTGCCCTTTGCTGGACTCTCTCCAGTAGCTCCCTGTCCCTCTTGAACTGGGGAGCCCAGAACTGGACGCAGGATTCCAGTTGTGGCCTCCCCAGTGGGGAGCAGAGGGGGAGAATGACCTCCCTCCACCTACTGGCCACGCTCTTCCCTACACAGCCCAGGATTCCATTGGCCTTCCTGGCCACAAGAACCTGTGCTTTTGCCTGTGTTTCTTACCCCAAAATGGGATGCAGAGGGGCGGATGCCGGGGAGGGGCAGAGAGGAGCAGACTGTGGGGAGAGGCCGCGTGTCGCGCTGTGCCCACGGGCCTTTCCCCGTCACGTGCCACCGAGTGCATGCCCTGCTGACGTGTCCCCACGCAGCTGCGTCCAGCCCTGCCGTGTATCCCCCAGCCTCTGTCGGTGCCCATCAGCCCGGCCCCGGGAGGACCACAGACCCCAAATCATCAGCACAGAGCTCTGCGAGGTTGCTGGGTTACCTCCTCAGGCCTGCCATAGGGATTCTCCCGCTGCGTGTTTGGTCCCGTTTCAAACAACACTAACGCTGCTCATTAAGGGAGTGCCTACAGTTTAATAGATATTGCTGCTAGAGATCTTCCCTCCCCCTACTATTTGGTCAAAATTACCCTGGAAGCGTGGAGTTTTATGCTGAGACTGCCTGCGAGGATGCCATTTATCTTGATGGCGGGGTGCTGTGCTCATCTATTCCCTGAAAACCAGGCTGACACTTGCTCCCTGTAAGCCACCAAAGAGCATGCAGATGACATGCTAGTGGCTTCAATCACCACTGATGGGGAATGGCAGGGACTGGAAGCAAAATGCTCAGTGTTTGTCACCAGTCCTGTCCCTGTCTGCTGTCCCAGCACCCTTCTCCTTCAAAAACATTCCTCTACCAAGTAATGAAAAAGGGATACCAAGGTATTCTTGCCCGAGTGTTATACTGAGGTTTTCCATTTCTTTTAGATGTAGCTTGATACCTGCGTGCTCTGAACTGCAATAGCCTTGCTAGGGGGAAGAAGGGTGGCTGGGCTTGCTAATTACATCTTTAGGGGGACCTTCGAGGAGGCTTTTAGTCTGTGCTGACCTACAGCTGCCTTCACTGAGAAGGCTTGTTTGCGTTTACAGCAAGAAATCAGCATGTGCCGTGCTGCTTGGAGAGGGTGGGGACCCCCATCCAAGGCAGGGGGGCCTGCAGGCCAGGGGATCCACCCTTCTCCATACCAGGGGACAGGTGTCTGGTTGGGACCTCCTTGTGGACCATGAGATGTGGTGCCTAACCCTCATGAGAGGGTGGTAGGACTCTTACTGTCAGTCTTTGTGAGCCAGCTGCTCCCTGTCTTCTCCATCATCCTGGTGGACAAGCTGGCAGCTGAAGATAGAGTCTCACAGGCTGGATCCAGCCCTCCTCCTTGACCTGCTCCAGGAGGTTGCAGTAGGATTGCTACTGGAGAGGAACTCAGTGTCCCCAATATATTCATCTGTCCCCTGAGTGCCATTGTGTGCCTTGATGGCTCATTGAGGAGGTGATGCGTCCTGCTAGAGGACAGCATGGTATAGTCACACCAGTGCAGTGCTTGTACAGTTTGCTAGGGTGAAAGACCATGTCAGGTTCCCCAGGTTTTGCCCTCCTGTGACTCAGCTTCAGCTTGTAAGATACCAGATTTGAAAAGATACCAGGTAGTCTCCTGTTCTCTTCAGATAATAGATGCTGTGAAGATGGTGAGAGCATCCCCAGTACTGCCCCCCAGCTCCTTTGTGATCCTACATACTTGGTTGTCCACCCCACCAGCTTTAAAAGAGGTGGTTTATCTCCTTTTGGAACGTCATGAAGTCTTGTCAACATTTGCTATAAATAATAGCATGGGTCTTTGTGCCCAAAAGCATAATTATTAGCCTCAGCTCACTTAAGCACATGCTACAGTGGAAGAGTGTCTTCTGGGAAGAGTAACTTTTCTTCTCATGTCTTTTTCAGATCTATGTCATTGACAGTGCAGATAGGAAGAGGTTTGAAGAAACGGGTCAGGTAAGTTACTTACGCCCAGCTTCCTTTGAAGTTACTCAGTGCTTCTGAGTGCCCTTTGCTCACAAAAGTTAGGAAAGTGATTTTGTTGTTTATGAGGGAAATTTGCATTTCAAGAGACTTGCCTTTCAACATCAATGCAGATTATTTTGGTAGATGTGAAACAAGGAAAATAGGTAGCCTAATTCCGTTTAAATAGAACGGTTTTCATTAAAGTTATACAATAATAGCAAATGGAGCCTAATACTGAAAGCAAAAACTTCTCTAAGTCCTTTAAACCTTGCCAAACCAAGACCCTGAGGAATCCTATTTTCTTATTTACAAAGTTAAAATGGAAATCATATTGACTTGATTGTCTTTTGGATGTAATTGAAAAAAAAAAAAAAAAAACAGCTAAGAACTTTGTAACTAGGACTGGCCAGAAAATAAGATTTCCGTTTTGCAAAGTTTTGATGTTCTGTAACATTTTGTATTTTAGGATGGAGCAAAAATAGTACTTTTGAACTTTCTTTTGTAAAATTCAGAAAGTGACAGTGTCCCAAAATAACTAGCAACAGATTTACCCCCCAGAAATGGAAGACTTAGTTTAAAGCCCTCTGTTCTGCCTTATTTGGAGGAGGTACTTGATCTTTCACCTCTCAAGTATCATGGATACACCCTAACAGCAGGACTGCTGGTTGTTCTAGGGGTGGGGGGAATCTTTCCCCTGTTGGAGCTATTTCATTTTATATCATTGATTAAATATTCATTGGGCAAAAAAGAGGGAGAGGAAGTAGAAGCTTAGAGCACTTGTCTGAGTCAGCCTGGACCCCTCATATTTCCACAAACACTTTTGGTTTCAATAAATCAGCCTTGTCAGATGAAAGACCTATTTTGTTGAAAAATTCCCAGCCAACTCTGTTTATAACTCCATTCTCTCGTCCTGGTTTCCAAACCAAACATTGCTTTTGGGGGGATGGAGTCAGATTTCCGCTGCAGTTTAGCATCTCCCCGACTGCACTCTAATCCAAAAGTTTCTAGTCAGTGGATAAAAGATGTTAGGACAGCATCTGAGAGCACGAGACCTTTCCAGCTAAATGAGGAGCCCACAAAAATCTCATGTAGTCGTCTATCTGCAAAGCCAGCAGTCCCTACAAGTTCAAGTTCTGCTGGGTTTGTCATATGTTCACGTGGGGAAGTGCCTTGAGACTGTGTGCTTGTTTCACATGAGGCCGTTGCACAACCCTAGACATGAAGTATTTTGGCCATCGTTGATCCACTGCAGATTCAGATTTGAGCTATTAAAAGAACCTCTTTGAGTCACCCGGTTTTGAACGAACAAACCCATTTCTCAAGATGCCACCCAATGTGTGCTGAGCCCTAATCCAGCTAGTAAAGCTGACCTGGCTTGTCTTCAGCTAGCCAATGCCTTCAAAAGCATCAGCACTTTCTTGTGGGAGGGAGATTTCCATTTCCGGGGAAAAAAAAAAAAAAAAGAAGTCCTTTCCCCCTCAAATTGCAGTGTATAAAACTTGGAACAAAACCCTGGAAGTCATTATTAGCAAAGATATCACGACTGGTGTCAACAGCTGCTCAGGTGCAAATGCCAGTCAGGCAATAACTTAAGACAGATTCTTCCTACTGCCGATCTACATGTTTTTTGCTGTTTCATCAGTTTTTGGTCTCCTGGGAGCAGGGAATGGTAAAACACAGAGTTGTAGCCTTTAAGGCAACTGCTAATTTCAGACCAAGATGAAGATTTTTGTAACCTGTAATTGGAAGAAATAGCTTTTGAACCTTGGGCAGAGATGATTGTATACATTTTTGCTCTCTTATAATACGATCTAGGTTTCACTGGAATACACTCTTCCAGTATTTGCCCTAAATATATTTCTAATTAGAGACAACCACTGGTGGTTGAAGGTTTTCTTCCCTCTCTCCATCTTCCCCCTCACCCCACTCCCTTGTAAATGATATAGGAGCTGGCTGAGCTTTTGGATGAAGAAAAGCTTAGTGGAGTCCCCGTGCTCATATTCGCTAACAAGCAGGATTTGCTGACGGCTGCCCCTGCTTCGGAGATTGCCGAGGGACTGAACCTACACACAATCCGGGACAGAGTCTGGCAGATCCAGTCTTGTTCAGCTCTTTCAGGAGAGGGAGTACAGGTGAGGCTCTGGAGAAGGCTTGCTGTGCCAGCAGGCCATCTGTAAGAGATTGTTGGCTGTTGATCTGCAGGGTGGGGCTGGACCGGCTGCCTCGCAAAGGAGGGTCAGTGCAGCCAAACACTTGCAGTGCAGAACACGGGGGGCACGTGTCTCATCACCTGTGCAAAGGGAAGGGGGGGCTGTGAGCTCTCGGGACCTCTCCATCCCCAGGAAAGGGGAGAGCGATCGCCTCTCCACCCAGGACCCCTTGGCTGGGCCAAATGAAGACATTGATTTATTTTAAAGAGACTGCTGTCAGGTTAATCATTTTCACAAAACAAATCGTCTTTTACTATTAACCCCTTTGACTGTTAGGAGTGTGCACTTTAGAAATCTGATTTACCTTCGCTGCTAATGTCGCTTGGCATTTCGCTCAACCCAGGCGCCAGAGAGAAACCGATCAATTTTGTCTGATCCAAAGAAACGCAGGAGTTGCACACGGGGCAAAGAGCACTTCTAATGGCAGCATGTGGGGCAGCAAAAGCCCACCAAGGGGGCTGAGCTGTGTTTGTGTGCTGAACTGTAATAGCTGTGTCTTGGGCTTCTGTGCTGTAGCCACTTCCTGCAGTATAGTAGCTCTTTGTAATGTAAATGGGACCTAGGTTTGTTTATTTCACTCTTAGGCTTTCCTGAATTAATGAAATATTTGCAGTGCTCGAAATCTGAGCAGTCAGGAGTACTCCCTTCACTCATATTTAAAGAAACAGAATGGTGAAGACATTTGTCTTCATTGCAGATTCAGTAAAACCTTATTTTCAGATGCTACGGAGCTGTTGGGGATAGTCAGATCTCAAGCTGAGTATGAAGAGTCGCGGAAGCAGCCCGCACTACTGAGTGGGCAGTAAAATGGCAGATGAAATTCAGTGTTGACAAGTGCAAAATAATGCACATGAGGAACAACAACCCTAACTACCCTCATATAATGATGGACTCAAAATTAACTGCCATTACTCAGAAGCAGATCGTTGGGAACAGCAGGTTACTGCTCATCACAGGCCGGAGAGGAAAATCGAATGCTAGAGAATTATTAGAAAGCAAACAAGAAACATTCCAGAAAACATTTCTTTTGTAGGAAGATAAAGGCATGGTGGGCCCATACATTGAATGTGAAATTTGTTTCTGCCTCTGCCCCATCTAAACAAATTTTAGTAGCAGTAGAATCATAGAGTCCAACAAAAAATTAGGTTGGAGGGTCTTCAGGAGATCTTCAGACCAACCTCATGTTTAAAGCAGGGATAAACACGAGCCTAGAGGAGGTTACTGAGAGCCTTGTCCAGTCAAGTTATAAATATCTCCAGCCACGGAGATTCCACAGCCTCTCTAGGTAAGCTTTTTAGCACTTAACTACCCACATCAGAAAAAATATTGTCCATATATCTGCTCAGAATTAGGAGAGATTTGAAAATCCTCTGTTGAGAACAATCAGTAGCACAGAGTGGCATCTGCACACAGGGATAAGAAGTAGATCAGGATTTGCAGCTTGGAAGAGAGGACAGAGTGGGAACATCTTCAGTATTTATAAAATAAGGTATAAAAATGTCAGATAGGCTATATACTATTTTTCATGTTGCTAGAGGCAGGGCATTCCTAATGAAATAATCAGACAACAGCTTAACAGAAAAAAAAATAAGTGCATCTTTGTGAGTTGCATAATTAAATTGTAGGTCTTGTTGGCATGGGATGTTGTGAAGACCAAGGATATCAGTTGGTTCAGAAAAATACTAAGTGAATTTCTGAAAAAAGAGATCCACGGGCAATTAACTGACTGCTAAGATCTGGAGGCAGCTTTTGCATCAGGAACAACTTGGGCCATGGACTGGGAGGAAAGAACAGAGCAAGGGAGATCTTGTTCCTACGTGTTCTTTCCCTTGGCATCCATAAAGGACATGCTGGCCTTGATGGCCCATTGGTCTAACCCAGTATAGCAGTTCTTCTGATTTAAAATTCTTCACCTGATGTTTAGACCTCAGTCTAGTAGGTGGTGTCCTCCAAAGGGCCTTTGCTTGGCTAGCTAAGAAATGAATTCAGTTGAAAGGCTTTGGCTCTAACCTTTGTGTTCAAGTGGTGGTGGTGGTAGAGGGAAACGCATTCCACAATGGCAGCGTGCATTCAAGTCCAAAGAAATGTGATCAAGAAAGTGAGGCTGCAGTTCACAGGGTTGCAGCCACACATAGGTCACCTTCTTCCCTCCTCCAAGCCCTCCTCTAGTTTATAGAAGTCCAGGTTAGTTCTCCAGCTGCAAAGAAAGGGACAGTAAAGTGGCAGATGAAATTCAGAGACACGTTTGGATGTGGAAGGAACTAAATGATAGAAAGTGGAGCTTCTCTGTTTGTGAGCTTTAAAACATGTCTCCTTCTCAACCTGATCTGTGGGCTCTCTGGAGAGTGACCTGCACCTACATCTTTCTTTGTAGTGCTCCCTTGCTGTGCCTTCTTCTTGAAATACAGTGCCTCCCTGTGCATTCAATAGGGTAAAATACGTAGCCCGATACCCTCTACCAGGGAAATGAAATCTGCTTCTGCATTCACTTCCAGAAAACAGAAGACAAGAGTTAAATAAAAGTATTTGCAGGCCTATATATTTTGTTCATCGTGCTTATCTAGACAAATTAATTTAGATGCAGGCCGGATAACGTACTGCTTTGTTGACCGCAGTCTCATTGCCCTAAATACTGCAGCTTATTCCATAAATGATTTTTGCAGGAAGGTCAGGGAAGTTGCAAACTCTCTACAGCTTATAGAAAAAGACTGCCTACATTTCTCTTGTGCTATAACTCCAACCCTATCAAATCGGGCAGCAAGAGTGCCGGGCTTTCCCTTTCCTTGGAAATTCATTGAACAAAACGGTTCGGGAGATGGCTTTTAAACAAGGATTTTAGTTGCAGCTGGATCATCCCAGCAAGAAACAGCATCTTCAGTCCTGAGAGTCTAAGGAGAGGTGAACATGCTCAAAATTTAGGGGAATTGAAGAACTTAAGGAGCGACATTACGATAGTTTGGAGGATTGTGGTACATGATATCTCTACCTATGGCTCAGAAAGGGAGCTCTCTCCATGTAGTTAAATCTCAGGTCACTGCTTTAAGGACTTCTTGGAGAAACGACAATGAGTGACAGCAAAATAAATGAAGACGTGGAAGCATCAGGTATTCAGAATGAAAGCCAAGGAGTGAGCACGCTAACGGTCGCTGCTGATGGAATATATTAGCTAGAGCAAAATTGAAGACATTGCTGACGGATTTTGTAAGGAAGAGCTGTGGCATATCTAGTACCAAGCACATGTAGGAACAGAGTTCATAGGGGAAGATTTTTGTGATGGCTTGAAGGAAGAGCAATGAGCAAAGATAAATAATGCCAATACATGAAGGAGAAATAGTTTGAAGGTCATTTAATTAGTTTAGCTGCTAGCACCATGGTGTATAGAATTGGGTAGTTAAGACTGGGGATTTCAAGGTTAATGAGATTAGATTATGGTTAATAGAATGATATAAATTTAGAGAATTTAACTATTATTTGAAGTGGGTTATTTAATAAAACTGTTAATTAAGGAGGGAATCCATATTGTCATCTTCTCTTTTAAAATTAACCATTGAGGACTCTGGAAAAGGGGCCCAGAAATGTCCTGGGTGGGCTCAGAAGGGAGGTGACTGGGTTAACTGGAAAACCCATGTAGTGTTGTCCTGAAGCCAGCTGGTAGCCCCTGTTATGCCAGCTGAAGACTTCATTACCTCCTGACTGCTGACTGTAACCATGGGCAGAACTTGTCTCGTTAATCAGACTTCATGGTGCCATTGAGGGAGGGGTGACATCCCTCGTGCTTAGAGGCTTTTTCAAGCAAAACGTCTGCTTGGGTCTGATTTTATCCTTCAGCCCTAGTTAGGAAGGCAGGAAAAAGCCTTTTCTCCCCACCACAGCCAGTTGGGCTCTGCCTGTGGAGCAGGGTCCTGCACCGAGAGCTTCACACCGAGAGCCTTGCGCAGGGTTCGGCGAGGGAGGGAGGCGATTGCTGATGTCAGCAGAAAAACAGAAGGGAACCGTTGCCCCACAATGGCCCTCTTGGGGTTGTCTTTTGTGACCAGATCTCCACTTGGGGTGCTTGGCGTGCAAAAGCCGTGTACGTTCCACCCTAGCTGGCTGGGGTGGGGTGAAAGCAGGCAGGACTCCTCTGCTTTGCATCCTGCCCTCTTGCTGGAGGTGTTGTTTTGGGGCCAGGGTGCCTATTAAACATGACTTGAGGCTTTGAACCGGTCCGTGCTCTGCAGCTTCTTTCTTGTCTGAAGCAAGAGTCTCCAATCAAGGCAGCAGGAGCTCAGCCTGCCCCGAGGAATCGTCCTCCAGAATGATGCTACAGCGTATTGTGTCCAGAGTCTCCCAAGCATAATGGTCCCCTGGAGACCATTAAAAAGCCAGTGGAACTGAGAGTAGCCACTAAACTTCTTTAATTTATGCCAGTGCTGGGCTGGCCCAAAGGACTGTGGGAAGGGCTGAGCCGCCTTCCCCTCCCTGGCTGTTTCAGCCCAGTTGAGAACGAAGCCCGAGACCTAAGTTTCACTGATGCTGCGATTCAGCACTTTTCGTAAGGGCAAGATTCAGCACAGGACCCCCCGGCAATGTTGTACCCTCAGAGCTGGCTTTTGTCTTAAAGATGCCTTAGCCAGGGCAGGCTAGATGGGGATCTCCCACATCTTAACGAGGTTCCAGGGCTACTCGTAAATGTGCTTTAAAACCAATTTTGATGACTGCAGCTCTCCTGGGGCAGGCAGAGGCAGTGCTTCTTGAGGAAAAGCAGCCATGTTTCCAGATTACAGGGCAAAGTCTTGTGATTATTTTTTTTTTTTAAGCTGGGTAAGGAGAGAGTCTACAGTGCTGCATCAGGGATACGAGGTCTCAGAGGACAAAAGAAAAGCTTGCACCCAGGCAAAAAACAATGGGTAATGTACTTTCAGGAGCCTGTAAAAGCCAGCCTGTATGATGACTGGAGGTGCAAAGAAATGACAGATAATGAAGGCACAGTCCTAGCTGTGCAGAGGGAGAAGAAAGTGACAGTTAAAATAACGCATACCAAAAATGCTAGAGATGGAGAATTTTGCACTCGCCTGACCCAATTTGTTATGGCAGACAGAGGATTACATGAAAGGATTAAGCTTTGCTGTCCTTAAGGTCACGTTAGGGGTCACAAGTTTGTGGCCTTGCCTGATCCCTGTCTTGCAGGGGAGCAGAAGTCGGGAAGCTTTTTATGGGGTGGAAAGGACTTGTTCACTGTGTTTGAAGTCAGATTACTTCACTCCCAATAGCTGCAAAGCTGATAATGCAGAGAATAAGCAAGCGGTGGGCTAATCTCAAGCAGGACTTTTTATTTCTCCCAGGGAAGGCTCTACCAGTCCTTTCCCAAAGGGTGTTAGAGTACAACTCCCTTGGCACAACAGCAGATGTGACTGCAGCAAGGCGGGGTTGTGCCAAGCAGCATTTCTCTGCAAGGAGCATTATCCTCTTCCCTGGAGTTCTCTCTCTTTGCTTTGGTAAAGTTTACTAGCTGCTTGTTAAGGAGCTAAGAGAGGCAAAGCTTGAAAGATCTGAAATCCTTCTCTGGCTAAGTTTTCCCAGGGTTGACTTGAGGCTGGAATACTAATATTGTATCCGTCTCCATCCTCAGAGTACCTGCCAATGTCTCTGTGTCTCAACAAAGCAGCCCAAGGACATCTATCAAGATCTAAATGGTACTGTAGGGATTGTATTTTCTGCGCAGAGCCATCTTTTAAGCATGCAGATATAGGGACAGAGCGTGTAGGGACAAAGGATGACAACAGTTGACTCCTTGTGGACTTGAGACTGTTTCAAGCACCGTTTCCTCCTTCCTGTGTGCCCTCCCCATAGCAGCTCTTCGTGTTTGTAGCAGCTTCCCTGGATTTCTCTATTTTACCAACCCTCTGCCCGGCTTCAAACCTTAGGTAGAAAAACTGGAAACGTACCTTGTAGTTCCTTTTGCTTTCCATTGCATCTGCTATTCTCCAAAGCACCCGGGGACGCTGCAGAACACGTCCCCCAAGGAAGTTGCACCAGAAGCTACGGATGTAGCCGCGCTGTGGCTGAAGATGAGGAAGGTGTCTGACACATACCTCTTTGATACAGCACACGTAGAGCTGAGCATGTTCATCTTCCCTTTATCACTGTCAGGCAGGGAGATATTTACAATTGGATGTGATTTTTCCTGTCAATTAACTCATGCCAGAAGAGAGTTTTTAAAATCTATTCCTGCTTTAAAAGTTCCGTGACCTACTTACGTATTTCAAGCCTGTTTGGAGTTCACCTTTCCTCTTGCATTTTGCTATGTCATTCTTTTGCCCTCGTTCTATGCTTGATGTAGCCAGGCTCCCAGCCATGGTAAATCCCATCATAAACTCTGCTTTATGACCCTCGCCGCGCTGGTGCTGAAACGCTCTGTCTTTCCCCTTCCCCAGCTCCCTGAAAGGCAGCAGGCAGAGTTTTAATCACTGTGAATTCAGGTTGTGGTCAGATTAGGTAGAAGATAGGATGCGTGTTTGTTGTTTTGCAGTGATGTATTGTTTCTGGGATTACTGTGCTGAATAGCAGAGGGTGTCAGCTGATATTTATTACTTTAAGCTGTCTCAGCTGTTCTGGTTCAGCAAATAAACCTACATTCAAAATGAATGAGGAGCTCTGCTTGCCTTGTATGCCATGATGTGTGCAAATGTGATTATTGCTTCCGAGGCAGGGGAAGCTGAAATCATTGTGGGAGCATTTTTAGTTATTTATTTATTTTCACTCTTTGCAGGCAATCATGCAGATTTCTAAAGCACACAATCAAGCCAAAGGCTTGACACTTCTCCTCCTAGCCCCATTGTTAAGCCCTGGCATTCCTCATGCTGGGAATCGCTGGCTCCCTCTCTCTCTAAAGTGATAAGCTTTAAACCATGCTATTGATTGCTTAAGGCATTACATGTTTTACACCTAGGTTATCAGTGTTATTGAAAGGGGAAGACACAAAGCTACTGGGCCTTAAAATGAATCTACCTCTCGTCTTTTCCCATTTGCTCTGAGGATTTCAGACAATTTGTTTTACACTGATCTCTGCCGTGGAGATAAATAAATGAAACTGGAGACATCAACCCTCCCCAAGGTTAGAGTTAGAAGTGTTATTAGTGTAGGGCCTCGTGTGCACCCCAGCACAAGCTGGGCTCACTTATTCTTTATTTAACGCAGCAACAAGGGCTGATTTCAGAAGTTGCTGCTCCCCTTCAGATAAGAAGTGTCACATAGCGCAGCTATCAAGGTGAATTGGTATTTTCAAGTGAGAACCTCTCTGCTTCTGATTAAGCCCTGAGGACTCCCTCTCCTCTCTCTTAACTCTTTAGCTCCCCTCCGACATGGCCACCACCTTCGTGGCTGAGGGGCAACGTGGAGGCAGAGCGGTGGGTCTCGGCTCACCCCACGGCTGTGCCTTTGTCCGTCTGTCCTTGGGGCCCCTGAGGTCCTTGGCAGCCTTTTGTCAGTCTGGGGACAAGGGTGTGGGAAGCCAGCAACACTGCTACCGTGGGGCTAAGAGTGATGCTGGCCCAAAGGCTCTCATCTTTTTTTAGGCTCTGACTATTGTTTTAATGAATGATGCAAAAATGACCACTGGACATAAGACAGTGAAATCCACCTCCCCAGAACTCTAAGGGGATGTTTGCACGATTTCCAAGCAAAAAGATGTGCTGTTGTTCCCCTCTCATCTCCAAAACCCCACCTGCCTTCTTTCTGCCCGCTCTGCCTGTCGGCACAGATACCTCGTTGGCAGGGTAGAGGTAATGGATTTGATGGGACACAAATGTGAGGAGACTGTCCATCTTGCTCTCCATTGTACACGTCTCCTAGCAGATAAGTGACAGGAGCAGATAAAGTGTTGCTTTGCCCTTCAGTAGCGTATCCCATCCTGGGGTCTCAGCAATAAACTCACAAATTGAGTATTCATCGCAGAAGTGCTCCAGTCCTGCTTGCAGTGCTCGGAAAAGCTGCGCCTGTGTTTTTCTGGAGATCCTCTAAAGAGCATAACGGTGTCTTAAAATACGACCACATTGCTTCTCAGTGAACCCCTGTGGGGTTCAGAATGGGGTTCAGAACCCGTTTTCCGTGGGGGCCCTGAGGAACAGGGAGAAGGGTCCAGATCCAGTTACTGCAGTGGTTTGCATGGCTCTGGATTTCAAGGCTTGCAGCTGAGCAGAGAATGAGCCGTATTCTTAAGAGGGAGCTGACTGTATAACAAACAGCCCCCTAAAATCCGCGGTCTCAAAGATGAGATGACTTGCCTGAGGTTACACAAATCATCTCGAGCTGAACCTGGAGCTGAGCCCTCGTCTGCCACTGACCTACCTTGACTGCAGAGTGATCCTTCCTCGAAGGACCTGCGCGTAGCCACGTGATGAGACGATGATACTTTTTATGGCCAGATGAAAGATTTAATAACCTTTGTGTGTCAACATCTACCGAGCGACGGAGCACTTGTTTTTTAACCCCCGGCGGTTTTGGACGCGGAGGGCAGGTGGGGGGTGGACGAGGAGGCAGAACGCGGCGCTGGCGGAACGGCGGTGGGGTGGGATTGGGGGGATTCCTGTTCCCTTCACTTGACTAACATTACCTTTTTCTGTCTGAAGGACGGCATGAATTGGGTGTGCAAAAATGTCAATGCTAAGAAGAAATAAAGCGTTCTGAGCTGCATGGAAATGGAGGAGCGGTGGGAGCAGAATTCTAGCCTGAAAACACTAATTTGCTGCTTTCTGACCAAATGTTTTTCCATCTGTGCACAGCTACAGCTGTTAAAAGAAAAAAAAAAAAAAAGAGTGAGAAAAAAAGGGAACAACATCAGTTAAAACCTACTGCTGGATTTGGAACTTGACCTGCTCTTTAGTATCGTTTTTTTATCCCAATAAAGGAATTGTATATTTCCTCCCTATGCATAAATAGCATTAAATGTCTGATTAGCAAGCAGGTTTGTAAGCAGAAGCAAGACTGTGATTCAGTGTGGAGCAGAGGGAGTGGTGAGTTACTGTAGTTGCTTAGATGCATAGGACCTGCCCTATATGTGCGGGTTTGCGGTTGCTGAGGACACGCTCAGGTGTCAGTCACAGCTTCCCCTCAGTGACAGATAAAATGCGGTTGTGTTACCAGTTGTGGGTAGTTTCTTAAAATAAAGCTGCTAAGAAGTCATTTGTGTAATGAGGGTAGAAGACTTCCCCGTATTCCTAGAGCCATAAAAGAGGAGTTTGATCATAACGAGGCACTGTTGCATTGCGACACCGCCGGAGAAGGGAGAGAAGGGTTATATGTGTATAATTGAAGCTCTTTACAGTTGGAATAATGCAGGGTGAGCGTGCCTAGGGCTTTTCTCGCAGCTGAAGGAGAATTTAGCCCAGCATTTCACCTTGAGCCAGCAAAAACGTGGTTCCTACGTTCAGTAAGTTCCATATGTGAGATTAGTCTTGATGTTGAACAATCCCTGTTGATTTTCCCTTGGTGTTAAGGCAACTCTGCAGCAAAATGCAATTAAGTCCATGATTACTTTCTAGAATGAGATACCAGGTCCCAGGTTTCCTTTTTGAAATGTGCAAAATAGGTTCTCCCACCCACCTCCCCTTCCTCGGCAGGCCTCGCTTAGCTCTTTGGAGGGCTCGGGGGACTGCCCCGTGGTGGGGTGGCTGCCGGGGACCCGAGGTCCCCCCAGCCCGGTGCTGGCTGCGGATTGCCATGGTGGAGGGTGAGGAGCAGATGGGAAAGCGCCCTTTAAAAGGAGGATTCGTTCTCCCCTGAACTGGTTTTCCTCTAAAAGGATGCAGTTGCTGGAATGGGAAAGAGAATGCATTTTCCACCTCCTCGTCCCCGATTCAGATCTGGCCCCAGCTGACGGCGAGCGGCAGTCATTAGCACGCCAAAGCAGCCGTGTCCTGCGTGAAGCGAGCTTGGTGACTCCTGGGCCAGTTTCTAATGCACAGATGGTAAAATAATCCCACTGCCCTGCTTGCCAGCTTTGTTTGCTGCCTGCCTGCGAAAGGCCAGAGGATGACTAGGGACTGTGTTACCCCTTCCACCTCTTGGAGAGGGGCGGGCGGGCGGTGTGGGGAAAAGCTGCCTGTACTAAAGCATGTGGCTTTACCACGCGTCAGCGAGTTGACTCACGGACCCGGGCAGAACGGCTGACACCCCTGGAGCTCCCAGCACTTCGCTCCTCCCTTCCCCTGGACGTCTCCAGAAACATCTGCACTGTACGTGAAGCGGCCCCTGTCCGCCTACGTGCTACAGCCCGGCAGATTAAAATCATCTGGGGTTGATTCGGGGGTCCGTCCGTCCGTCCCCCCCATACATCAGGATGTACAGTAGCAGTTGAGGGGTTGATCTGCCTGTAGTTCAGCTGTCTTTGCTGTGGCTGGGGGGCAGAGGGACAGCTGGGACAGCAACTGCTTTAGTAATCCAACTTTAATCTGCCTGCGTCCGTGAGTCAGCACCCTGGGAGTGCATCTGTCTGCGGCAGGGAGGCAGGACGTGCATGCCCGAGTAGCACAGCCTTGCTTTAAAAAAACTGGGCGCCTGGGAGGGGGAGAGGAGCAGGCTCAAGTGAGCTGTTAAGCAATCGCTAATGACACGAAGTGACACGGCTCCGGCTTTGCATGGATTGAGTAAGGAGTCATAAGATGAGGAGAGCTGTTCATTTAAACGCGGCTCGTTCAGTGACTCCCCGGCTGCATCGGCGTCTCAGGAAGTTCCTGGGTCAGCCCAAGGAGCCGAAATGCATCCCGGCATCGCCCTTTCCTTGCAATTAATGCATTTGCCTGATGCAAGCGCTGTAAAGAATGGCAGCCCTCTCTTGAAGGCGTGCTTTGTGCTGGCTGAGTGGCAGAGCTTGGTGGCAGATCCTCCCAAGCTTTGGGTTTGCCCCCACTGCATGCCGGGGGCAGAGTGAAGTGCTTGGGTACCCCTCCTCTGGCCCGGGCAGGACAGAGCAACGTCCCCTCGGGGGCTCGGACATGGATCCTTCTCACTTGCAAAGGAGTTGAGTTGGTGTTTCCCTGCTCCCTACATTTTTACCAGCAGCAAACTGGCCCCGTGAGACCCCACCTGTGCCAGGGTGAGCTTCCGGCAGCCAAAAAGCATCCCGGAGGGTAATTTGTTTTTTATAGGCTCGCTTTGGTTAAACTTGGAAACGTGCGTAAAATAAATAGACAGTAATTTTCCTATGGCTCCAGTTTGGAAGGAGGAGTTGCCTTACTGAACTCAGGATCCAGAAGTGTTTGCTGGCTCGTTCCTTCTGCTTGCGTGTGGCTACACGTACTGGTTGTGGTGCATCTGCACCAGCCAGAGCTTCACCTGCAATCCAGTAGATGAATTTGGTTTAACCTGGGCCAGGTAGCGAGGGAAGAAGACTGTGACAGAGCGAACTGTGCCTGGAGGATGGAGGGGGAGGGTTACAATGACTGTGACTCCAGCAGATCACCCTGCAGTGATGGCTGTAGATGCTCTTTGTATTGGAAACATCTCGCTGTGCGTCCACCCTGGGGAAAATGTGAAAGGATTTGAGATTCTGTTCACTTGCTGCTCCTTATCTGAATGCGTTGACATCTGCTGTACCCTCCACAGGGCTCTTGCCCGTCCCTGGCCAGCACCTGGCTGAACACCACCTGTAAAACTGGCTGGGAACAGCCAAAAAAACACCCGCCACCGTTCAGCGAAACCCCGACCCCTCTCCCTTCCACAAGCTCCTCTTTATGGCTTATAATTGCGTGCGCGAGGCTTTGTCCTTCCAACTCTGTCTGCTTCGCCCTCCTTTAAGTGAGACTAGGGGGAAGCGAAGGGTCTCATTGGTATGGGTGGAGCTCTGCCACACGCTGCCTCCACTCATACATCTTCAGAGCCAGAAGGGACCAGTATGTTCCTCTCTCTCCTGACCTCCTGCCTAACACAGCCCATTAAACGCCACCCCGCCGCCGCGGCTCGCGGTTGAATTAGAGCCCCTCTGGTAGGAAGACACCCGGCCTTGATTTAAAGGCTGGGGGGTGGCAGACAGATCCACCACCGGCCTCCAGAAGTTTGTGGCAGGGGGTTAATTCCCCTCCCTGGGGAGTTTGGCTTCACTTTCACCTTATCGAATCTGGTTCTAGCTTTGCAATAGGTGAGAGACCCCCCCCTCTCCTGCCCCTTGGTGTTCTCCAGAGGGGAGAGGTGATGGAGAAGTGAAATCCTCCAAGGGCACACCAGGCTCCGTGGGTCCAAGCCCCTGCTCTGACCACGAGCGCTGGTGTCCTCCTCCGGCTGCGGCTCTGCCGGAGAATCTCTCTCCTTGTCCTCGGAGAATGCTCTCCAGAGCCTCATGCCAACCTTCTCCCGTTTCTCCCCCGACCAGTACTGCTTCTTGCATGTTAATGACCTTTGTCAAAAAGATAATTTGATCACTGGACTGGTTTTATGCCGTGTAGTGGGATGGGACCATCCTGTTGGATCTCTCCCCCGGCCCCACAGGGCTCCCTCTTCTGCGAAAGCGAACGGTGGCGGCTGTTGCATTCCCTGGACCAGCCGGGTCCACACAAGCTCTTTCTTTTATGTTCCCTTTTTGAATTTCACCAAAAAGGGGTATTTGCAATATCTGGTCATGTTGTTACTCAAGTGTATAATTTAGATGTCTTTGTCCAAAAAAAAATTAAAAATAATAAAAAAAAAAAAAAGAAAAAGAAATAAATTAAAATTTAGTAGAAAGACAACTCGTGTTTGGGGGTGATCCTTTTTCTTCCACAGGTTTGTTTTTTCCAGCAGCCAGTCGAGGGCTGCCTCTTCCCGAGGAGCTGCCAGTCGGTCTGTGAAGTTCCTCTTCCACCTCTTCCTCCCCGTCGGAGACCAGAAGCCATCAAAACCGTTGGAAGAAGCCTTTTTTCCCTTCGGCTTTTTGGCTTGTCCAAAAGCATCAGAAAAGGCAGCCAGCGAGAAAGGCAAACTTTGGGAGGACCTTCTGGTTTCAAAAATCATTTCGTAGGATAAAAAAAAAAAAAAAGCATGTCATGAAACACCTTCCCTGCTGACCTGGCAGGAAAAGGGAAGAGGAAAAAGAAACGCAGCAAATTATTTGGGTTTGGTTCAGTGAAGTGGGGTTTGGAGGGGGAAGAGAATTCTGGGGTTGTTTCTTTCCAACTAATTTGACTCATTATTGTTCCTGCAACACCAGGATGAGCCAAAAAGCAAGAAACTCTTAGGGCTCTTTAAAGCATCAGCTCCCTCCCCGCACGGCCAGGATGGCTGGAAGGCTGTCAGAGCCGCTGGAAAAAAACATTATAGATGGTCACACTTAATTTCTTTTCTCTTTTTTTTTTATTTTTTATTTTTTTTTAAGGCACGCTTTCTACTGAGTCCTGATTTTTTTTCAGCAAAGTAGGAAATACTTTTTCATCTTGTTTGCCTAATGGATTGGATGTGAGAAATACTTCTCTGGCAAGTGAACGCCCTGAGAGTTGTTTGACTTGTCACGGCGTTATGGATCGGCCCCCGCGGCCCCCCCCTTGCCCCCGGAGCCGCTTTCCCCTCTCCCTCTCGCTGGTTACGGTGGGACAACGCTGTAATTTATGGGGAGGCTGCGTGTGACCTTGCATGTGTCTTCCCCGGGCGAACCGCGGCGCCTTTCCCCGCACGAGCCCCGCTTTACGTCCACGTGATGAATTTAGTGCTCCCGAAAGGGCGAGGGACTGGGTGGATTGGGGGAAAAAAAAAAGAAAAAAAAAAAAACCAACAATAATAATAATCATCATCATCATCATCCCCAGGCTGAAGGAGAAATAAACTGAGATTTTTTTGTTCCTCGCATGTATATCCCATTTTTTTATGGCCTTGCACCCAGGTCACTGCCTTTATTGGAGAGATGCCGGAGATTTCACCTTCTGGCCGCGGGGGCACCCCCAGCCCTGCCGTGCTCTGCCAGGGCACGTGGCGGCGAGGGGCAGGTGGACCCATGGCCACGGCGATGCTCCAGCCACTTGTCCACCCACCCTGGCACCCACCCCGGTGCTGCGCTGAACCTTTTTTAATCTTATTTTATTTTGTCTTGTTTCGTTGAAGGGGAAACAAGCTCAACACCGCAGCCTTGCCATCGGCTCCCGGCGAAATTGCACCTTCGGGCTCAGTTGGCTGAATTTGGGCTTAGTTGGGGGGTTTTATTGCAATTTGTTCCCTTATTTCCCTTCCCATCGGAAGCGGAACGCCCGTGAAGCTGCAGTGGGGCTGGAGGATGCTGGCGGAGGCTCGCCGGGAACGGCAC
>JAHREE010000274.1:34606-52452 GCA_033628505.1 Tringa tobata
CGTCCCCATCCCACAATGGGGATTGTTCTGGAGCCGGGGGCAGGATGCGGCTCCACGCCTGACTCACATCCTCCTCGGCCGGGAGGCTCCGGCATCGCTCCCCGCGGGGCTGGGACACAGGACGGGGGCTGCTGGGGACCCCCTCCCCGGCCGGGACCCGCCACCACCCCATCCCAAAGCTGCTCCCCCCGGAAAAAATCCCCTCCAGGGGACCCGGGGGAGAGGTGACTCCCCAAAGCTGGTGGGAGCTTCCATCCCCAGGGGAAGAGCTGGAGCAGAGCAAGGCCGTTTGCACTAAGTGATCACATTTATTTGAATATTTTTTTTTTTTTTTCTCTGTGTGTGTGTGTGTGTGTGTTCTAAAATCGGTTACAGAATAAATACCTGTGCCTTATAGCAGGAAGTCCACTTTTTTTTTTATACAAAGTGCTTGTTACAGGAAGTTGCATCAGCGATACGCAGGAGGGGGGGTGCATCTCGGCCACGCTTCCCCTCCTGAAAACTAAAACAGATTTATTTTTTTTTATCTATTTATTCGTGTTTTGTTTTTTTTTAAGTTTCTTTCCCTTTTTTTTTTTTTTTTGTGCATTAAATTTCCTGCCATTGTGTATTTACAAATCTCTGAAAGAAGGAAAAAAAAAAAATGCCAATATGCATGAGAAGTGGCCTCGTAACACAAAAAAAAAAAATATCAGCCTTTAAAAAAAAAAAAAACAAAACAGGTAACAAACCCAAAATCTACAAGTATCGTTTCATACTGAATCAATCATAGATTTTTTTCTTTTTTTCTTTTTAAAAAGGGAAAGAGAGGGGGCAGGGAAAGGGGAAAAACTGAACCAAACCAAAAAAAAAAAAAAATGAAACTGGGAGAAATGGAAGGAGAGAAGGTGCCATTGTCCCTTCTGTAGTTTTCCAAAGGCAAAGAGGAGCGAGGAAGAGCGCGACGCACAGACCCAGACGCCCGACTGAAATCCCCATCAATTTCTTCTCGATAATTTCTCCCTCGTCTTTTCCCAGCGAGGGGCAGGAAGGACTTTCCAAAATTAAATTAAAAAAAAAAAAAAAGGAATTAATAGGAAAACAAAAAAAATTATTACTTTGTTTTAAAAGAATTAATAAAAAAAAAAAAAAAAGAGAGATGAGAGAACAACCCTCCCCAAAATCCTGGAGGGGCGCAAGGTGGGGGAAAAGTTGGGTTTGATTTTTAAAAAGGGGTGGGAAAAAAAAAAAAAAAAAAAAAAGCCAAACCAAACCAGACTTTTCTCTCCAAACGTGTCATCGAAGGGGACTCTCCGGAGAGTGTGACGGTTAACTGGTGACGTAGTGTTTCGCCGAGGGCTGGCCATAGACCCTATAGAAATCCTGCCGCCCGTGCTGCTGGGAAGCGTCAATCCATTCCCTCACGGCAAGTCCCGGGAGCGACTGGGGGACGGCGGGGGCGGGCGGCAGCGGGTGGGAGTACTCCTGCGAGGAGACCGTCCAGGGGAAGTGCCCCGACCGCGGGTAGGGCTGGTGCCCGCCGTGGTTGGAGACGGAGGAACAGTAACAGTTATCCACCGAGCAGACGAGGATTTTGCGCCCGCCGTACTGGGAGAGCACGGACTGCTGAGATGAGGTGGTGTTGGGGTAGTGAGATGGGTTGAAGACGGAGCCCGAGTGCACCGGCTGCGGGCCGCTGGGAAGTCCAACTATGTGCTGCGTGGAGCTACAAGGCACCATGGCTTGTGCGGACTGCCCCTCGCCGGCCGAAGCGCCCTGGCTCATGTACTGGCTCGTCACAGTCCCGGACGATGGCTCGAGGAAGCTGCCCTCGGGGAAGGCGGTGGAGTGCTTGCGCTTCTCCGCGCCGGAGTTGCTGACGGTGCAGGGGTACATGGGGATGCTCTGCAGGAAGGGGACGGGGGTGCTCAGAGGACCTGCGGAGGGGAAGAGGAGAGAGGTGGGGGGCTGAGGCAACGCACGGCACGGCAACGGCTCCAGGGCGCTCCGGCCGCTGGTCCCAACCCACAGCCCTGAGACCAACAGAGGATGGAGGGATTGGAGCATCTCCCTGATGAGGAAAGGCTGAGAGAGCTGGGACTCCTCAGCCTGGAGAAGAGAAGGCTGAGGGGAGACCTTATGAATGCTGACAAGTCTCTAAAGAGGGGGTTCAAGGAGGATGGAGCCGGACTCTTTCCAGTGGTTCCCCGTGACAGGACGAGGGGCAACGGGCACAAGCTGGACCATGGGAAGTTCCACTCCAATGTGAGGAAGAACTTGTTTGGGGTGAGGGTGGCAGAGCCCTGGCAGAGGCTGCCCAGGGAGGGTGTGGAGTCCCCTTCTCTGGAGATCTTCAAGCCCCGCCTGGATGCAGCCCTGAGTGATGTGCTCTGGGCAACCCTGCTTTGGCAGGGGAGTTGGGCTGGAGGATCTCTAGAGGTCCCTTCCAACTCTGACAATTCCATGACTCCATGACCCATGCTCCAGCCCTGTGCAAGCAGAGGATCCCCCAGCCCGTCCCACCAGCGGTGAACTGGGCACGCAGCCCCAGGCAGATGAATTTGCAGGTTCCGTTCTGGGACCTCAGAGCAACCCCAGGTGCTGCCATGCAAAGACGTGCACAGGCTGAGCCAGTCACTGAGTGATACGGGGTTGGAAGGGACCTCTGGAGATCATCTAGTCCAACCCCCTGCCAGAGCAGGACCACCCAGAGCAGGTTGCACAGGAACGTGTCCAGGTGGGGTTTGAATGTCTCCAGAGAAGGAGACTCCACCACCTCTCTGGGCAGCCTCTTCCAGGGCTCTGCCACTCACAGGAAAGAAGTTCCTCCTCATTCCTCCTCACAAGCCTGTGCACAGCTCATGACCACAATCCGTAACAGGATTGGAGGAAGACAACCTGGGTGACAAACCCAAATCCCCCTAGAACAGAGGACTGGGAAGCCTCTCCACGACACTGTGTGCTCCCAGGTGTGGGCTGGAGGCTGCGGGACCACACTGGCCCCTGGATGTCCCTGCTCATGTGCTGACCCCCATCTTTCCACTGACTTTTCCTGCTGATGGCCAGCCCCCCTGCTGTGTCACCCCAAAACACAGCCATTTCACAAGCCACGGGAAATGTCCTGGGCAGAGCCAGCAGCTGGCTTCACAGCATCTCCATGCTCCCACTGACCACAAAGGGGTTCCCAGGGGCCCCTGCACCCCAACAGCTCTCTCCACCCTCTTCTACTGGGATCTGCAGGGCACCCAGCTATGGATACCAGTGGTAGCGAGGTCCCGAGCCCCTCCTCATCACCCCTCAGGCTTCACCCACCTTCCAGCAACTTCCTGAGCTGCTTCTCCTTCTTGGCGATCTCGTTCAGGAAGAGCTTGGAGTTGAGGTGGCCGATTTTGGGTGGGGGCAGGCTGCCACCTGTACAGTTCTGGGTCCTGTTGGGGACCACGGGCAGAGAGGAAGAGGCGTGAGGGACAAAGCACACTCCGGGGAGGGTCAGAAAGCCCCCACACTCCTTCCCGAGCAACTTCCCAGGGCCGAACCCCTTCCCCAGGGAGGCAGCACCGAGGGCAGTGGGGAGCTGGCTCCCTCCAAAGGGTCAGTCCCTCCCCAGCAGGACCTTCCCCATCCAGCCTTGCTGTGGATGTCCTGTCCCAACGTGCACCTCCTGCAGTCCCTGTACCCCCCGCATCGCCACCCCAGCTCACCCCAGCTCTGCTAGCACTGGTTTTAATCCTGAGGAGAAGGGGAGCAGAGCTGGAGTGAGCCCTGTGCCCCAACCCAGCTGGTCCCACCCTGGCTGGGGTGCTGGGTCCCAGCTCTGCTCCTCCACAAACACACCACCATTTCCCCTAGACCAAGGGGAAGACTCGACTCAGTGGCCACAGGAGGGGATTTCTCATCCTCCCAAAGAGGGACACTGAGGCACGGAGCATGCCCCTCCCAGGCCCTGCAGCACCCCCTGGCCCTGCTCCTCCTCTGGACATCCTGCTGCTGCCGCCCCCACAACAGTTCCCTTTCCCCCCAAACCCACCCGCCCCTCTGCGCTTACCTGTCCATTAGGATTTTCACAGACTTGGTGTTCTAGGAGGGGAAGGAGAAGCTCTGGTCAATAACGTTGTCCCTGCCCCAGCGGCCACCTCCCTTTTTGGTGTCACCTTCAGTGGCCCTCCCAGGAGAGGACAGGCTGCTCAGGGGTGCCAAGCCCCTTCTCCCCCCCATCACAAGCTGCCCCAGCCCCATCTCTGGCGGAAGCACCTCCTCATTCGAGGCCAGCACTGAGCCTGTCCTGTTCCTCCTCACCTTCCTCCACTGCTGAGCCCTCTGGAGGCTTCAGCTATTCCTGTCAGCGTCCCCAGCCCGCTCCCTGCCATGTCCCACACCTCCCCGATGCTCCCCGCACAACCAGGCCTCCCCACAGACCCCATCCCACCCCCAGCACAGGCAGCTCATCTCACCTTCATGAAGTTGATGTCCTCGGTTTTGTCAAACATGACCTGGACAGAGCTGAGGAGCTTCTTGGCCTCCTGCATGCGCTCGTTGAGGTGGAGGACCTGGGCCGCGTTCTCATTGCAGAACTTGGCCTGGGCCTTGTCCAGGATCTCCATGGTCTTCCGCAAGTCCTCATCCAAGATTTGGTGCATCTTCTCATACTGCAGGCGCACCTCGTCCTTCAGCTGGCTCACCTTCTCCTGGGAGAGAGGAGCAGGGTCAACCCCTCGGTGCCCTCCAACCTCCGCCGTGATGCCCCAGGACACCTGAGTCCTTTCCCCAGCAGGGGTGGGTGTGAGTCCAGTGCTGCACCACAGCTCTGCTCTCCTGCAATGCCCACACAGACCAAACCCTGCCATGAGCTACCATGGGGGACTCCTGGTTGGGAGGTCCCAGCCTCGGCTGTGGAGGTTTGGCTAATACAGCAGATGCAGATCCCCTGGACCCACCTCCTGGGGTCTAGATGGGGACCACCTCCGGACAGCTAATACCCAGCAACAACCTGCTGCATCCCTGAGAGGGGTGTGCTCCCTTAAAAAACCCTGCCCATCCCCATCCTTGTCCTTGTCCTTGTCCTCCTCCCCACTCCAGAGCCCTTCCCTCCATGCTCTGGGAGGCCGAGGGGCTTTAAGGACCACGAGCTGATCTTGTTTCACCTATGTCCCAGCAAAACACAAGCTTGCATCTTTTCCACCTCCGGAGTATTTTAGCGGTTTATTTGGGGATCTTCCACCTCCAGACCCTCCCCTCCCATTTGGGATTAAGTGGGTGGACTGGAGAAGGCTGTGCTGAGCCAAAGGCAGGATGGGACATCTGATATTTAAGGACAGCCTTGTTCCTTGCCCCCCAACTCACCCCAGGACACATGAGGCTGTAGGGCAGCCCCAAACACATTTAATTCCCCAAAAGGATGACTGCCAAGACTGGAATGGAGACAACAGGTCTGTCCGGCTGCTCCTCCCCTGCATGGCCTCCCTCTTCCCTGTCCTCTCTGCTCCAGGAGCCTGTCCCCATCACACCATGGGGTGACAGTCCCCAGGGCTGGCCGCAGCAGGGGGAAGCACCAGTTACCTCGACCAGCCGCTTGTCCGACTCCAGCTTATAGAGCTGCTCTTCGATGTCTTGCTCCCGCTCCTCCAGGCGGTCCTGCTGCTTCATCAGCATCTTCTGCAGAGATGGGAGAGAAAAGCAGCCATCAGAGCCCGGCGGCCACACGCGCCGGGAAGCTTCAGCGCCGCCCGCACCGGCTCTGCCCACGCGGTTCGGGAAGGACAGGGCCTTTTCCCAGCGGGATGCCATCGTCGAGCTGAAAGCCCACGCATGGCTGGTGGAGGAGGAAACCTCACTATTTCAATGGCCACACAGAGGGGCCGTGTGGCTTGGGTGCCTTATCAGCTGGGGACCTCGATTTGGGTCACCCGGATGGGGGCAGCCCCTTGCTGAGCCCTGGGGACCCTCGGGGGGGGACACAGAGAGGCTCATCTCCCACCGTGGCAGCACCATTTCGAGGCCCATCACCCATCGCCGGCAGGCTCCCGCGAGACATGGCCGCCCCCCTCGTGCCCCCGTACGCCACGCCAAATCCTTTCTCCCTTCCCCGCCTCCGTGACAAGCCCCAGAGCCAGCGTCAGCGTAATCAGGAGGGACAGAACAGAGGAGGAAGGGGCCTCCCCCCACCACGCTGCCAGCCCCCGGCCCCCACTCCTCGGGGGCTGGGGCTGGGCCATCAGCCTAATAACTGGGACAAAACCTTATCCCCGGCAATCCGGGCGAGCTCCTCGCTCCTGCGCCCTTCCCCGGCCAGGATGAAACCCAGCACCCCTGGGAGAAGGGCTCCGTCCCTCCCCAGGGCTCCGTCCCCAGGGCTTCCCAAAACACCCCTCAAAATCACCTCCAAATTTTCCCCTTCCACAGTTTTATCCCCAGGAAAAGGCCACCACACCGGCGGGGCGAGAAGGGCTTCGCCCGGCACGGAGACGCGGCGTTAGAGACTCTCAACAACAGGGGCGAGGATGGGAAGAAACCAGCAGCTAGGATGAATTTCGAGGGGATTATTGCTATTATAAACCGCCGCTCGGGGATTTATAATCAAGTAATTAATTCCTGGACGAGGCGGGAGGGGGAGGGTGGCAGAGGCACTGCCGGGATTAATTGCATTGCAGGGAAAGGCTGTCACCTCCGACTCAATTCGGGAGCAGGAATGCGAAGCTTCCTCCCTCCTGTTGTTTTTCTTAAGGTCTCGGGCACCTCCAGCCTCACTGCCACCGGGCTCCTACCACTAATAATAACAACAAGGAGCTGAGAAAAAAGCCCCCAGCTTCCCACTCGCAGCCACACATGTGCCCAGTGCCCACGGGTGAGCACCCACCCACGCCACATGCAGACGGACACACAGACAGCGCATCCCCTGACACAGGGTCTGAAGGGCAGCAAACAGCAAGGCAGACCCTCTGGCACCGGGGGCAAACAGAAAGAGAGGGGCCCACAGGCATCCAAGGGCATCACTGCTGCTGTTTATAAAACCAGCTGAAGAGGTGGGAGGGTCCACACGGAGAAAAAATTGATGAATATATTAAAAATCTCATTTTTTTTTTTCATTGTAAAAAGCTCGTTATTTGTGCTGCTGGGTGCTCAGCTGGGGTTTGGGGTCCATCCCCGGGCAGAGCTGGGGGGTGGCTGGGCAGCAGCCCCGGGTGGGCAGCAACGTGGTCAACACGACCTGCTCTCGAGCACCGCTGGCTGAAAACATGGTTTGCCACATCTCTCTGCGACGGGTCTGGTGTGGAGCACAGCCCACCCGGCTCCGGATCCTACCCCAGCATTCCACAGGCTGGAATTCCCCCAATGAAATCGCAGTCAACTGATGGGAAAGCTTCCTGACTCCAGGGAAGGAGATGCTTTCCTGCATCCCTGCTTTCAGGAGGCTGATCGAGCCCAGGAGCTGGGGCAGGCTGAGCTTCTCGCTTTCCAAACTGGAGAGCCAAAAGACACAGGGAACCTTCAACCTGAGCCCTTCCTTCCCTACACCTCCCTCCTCTGCCAGAAGAGACTCACCCTCTCCACCTCCAGCAGCCAAACCCACCTTGCACCAGCCCACCAGGAGAACTGATGAGTCCGGTGGGGCCCCTGGGAGCAGCTGGGACCCCTGCCCCCCCTGAAAAATATGGGACGTGGCTCACAGCCACGGGCACAGGGGCCAAATCCTCATCCCACTCTGGCATATGCATCAGGCATCCAACGTGGAGCCACCCAAAGGCAGCCCCTTTTCTTCCCCCCAATGCTCTTGGGATGCTCTTGTGGGGAAAAGCAGGGTTTCCCATGGCTGGCAGAGGCCAGGAGAGCAGAGGCCACCCTGCCAGCCCCCCAACCCCGGTGTGAGGGACCCCCAGGGGATGGCCCAAACAGCCACGGACATGCACAACCCCCTTCTCAGCGCCCTGCAGCTGCCGTAGCAGAGCTGCCAACCTTTGTGTTTTGTAACAAACCTCAGGGTGCTCCACTCCTGGAATCATACAATTACGTGAAATCACAAATATATACGTAAATATATATAAATAACTTTTTGTACATATAAAAGTTAATTTAATAGCCCCTCACAGCTGGCAAAAGTGACCAAAAGCCATAGAAATCAGAGAGAATAGAGGAGACATGCAGCATTTTCTTTAAATCTCACATTTGAGCCACTCTCTTGATTTTAGGGCGATTTAAAAACCGTACGTGCCTGGCATTGCAGTGGGATGGGAGGGCTTTTCACCCACGGGAACTGAAACCTTAACAAGACACAAGGGTATGAACTACCCCTTCTGGCACCGAGGGGCGAAATCTCATTGTCTTCGCAGCACGGGCTGAATTCCTTAGGTATTTTGAAAAGGAAAATATATCCCTTCCCCTTCCATCCCCTCCCAAATCTGGTATTTCTGAAGTCATGAACTCCTCCTCCTCCTCCAGGATCAGAATTTCTCAGGGTAATTTCTCATATTTCATGCATGACCTTGATGCTGGGAGAACCACAGCTCCCTCGGTACAGGCGCCCTTCCCGGGCTCCGAGCAACTCCATGATCCCAGTTTGTCTGTTCCAAGACATGCCGCCAGTTTGCAAAAAAGGCCACCAAAAATGCTCTGTATTCCAACACCAGCTGCAAGTGAACTCATCTAACTAATTAATAAGTTAATCTGTGGCCGAAGCAAGTGGCTGGTCCACTCTGACTCTGCAGGCCACAGCGAGACAGGGCTAGTTGCTGGCCACCAGTTTATTCTGCTGGAGTTCTATGGAGTCCCCTCTCTCTTCATGGAAAAAAGCTGAGCCCTAAGCAGAGGCTAGTGGGGCCCTCTGAAAACAGGCCATGGGCATCAAGCCCACGCAGGAGCAGGACTGCCAAAGGTGGAAGAAGAAAGGAGTGGAAATTATCCTTTGCTTACTGATCAGGAGCCCCACTGCTGGCGGAGCAGAGTGGGACACGTCCTTTCCCCCCAGGCAGGGGACAGGGGGATGTCTGTCCGGGGACAGGGCTGCCCTGACAGAGCAGAACTGCAAGATTAAATGCCTGGAGCCATGAGACAGAAAGATGGTAATAAAGAGTTTAACATCTCGGATGACACAGGGCACCCGGGCTCCTCATCCGAGAGTCATCACACAGCTCCAGCCCCACAAGCGTCGGCTGTGTTACACACACGGGTCCAGCTCAGCCAGCTGGGCAACCCCCACTGCAAAGGGGGCCACTGGGGTGTGGGACGGAGCTCACATCCACCCCAAGACCTCCCAGGCAGGGAGAAATCTGCGGGCGAGATGTCTCCCTGGTTTGTCTTAGGCTGGTCTCACCACTGTCCTCTCCCAAAGGACAGGGCTAAGTCTGGAGCCACTGCTGAGCCCCCGATAACAGCTCCTGCCCTGCCTGAAGCCCAGCACTGCCCTCGTCCCCCTTTCAAAGCCTCCAGCAGCAGGTCCTGGGGGCCGGCACTGGGGCAACAAAATCCCATGACGTGCCCCAAGGCTTCGCCTGCTCCGAGGATGGGCAGGGTCCCCATGTGCCTCCATGGAAGAGCCTGTGGTACCCCTTCCCCGGGGGCTTGAGCAATTGCCAGCCCCTGCCTGACTCCCAGCGGGATCAGGAAGGAGCCTGGCAGCTTCCCCAAAGCCCCGCGACCCGCCGAGCAGCTCTGGTTTGAAATGAGAGCGGGAGCGGTGAAAAGCCTTACTGTGTTCACGGGGGAAATGAAGCCCTTGGAGCTTCTCTGATGTCTAGGCGCTGTGCATCCTTCAGGGCTGTTTCCCCGGCAAGACCAACCCCGTCCCCGCACGCCGACCTGTGAGATGCCTGCGGGATGCTAACTGCCCATAAACTGGGCTGAAACTGGTTTGGAGGGTACTACAGGAGGGCAGGTGGACAAACCACGAGAGCGCACAGCCCTTGTGTTCCCCCTAGGAATCCGGGGGGAGCAGAGAGAGCCAGGCTGCCCCACAGAGTGCCTTTAACCACAGCTGGGGCTGGCCCAGGACAGGCGCGCTCCCTCCTCTGCCTCCCTCCTTCCTCCTTCTCCGCACCCGGGCCTTCCCCTCGCCGCCAAATCCCAGCCACCCAGTGAATAAGGACATTGTTTGCAGCCACCGGAAAGCCAGAACGGAGAGAGCAGCTCGTAGGACGAGGGGGAGGAAGGGCGAGGAGGAGGAGGAAGGTGGAACCGGAGCGAGGAAGCCGCGAAGGGCAGATGCCCGCCACGGGAATGGCTCCAGACACCTGCAGCTCAGCCCAGGGACCGGGATCAAGGGCCCCCATTGAGACCCGCGTCCCGGCACGTTGCTGGAGACGGGCCTGAAGTCACAGCCACTGAATTTTAATGCACCGAAAGCCCTGGACCGAAGAGGGAAGCGCAACCTTTCGCCTCCCTACACCTCCCACTCGCAGGCTTCCCGCTCCCCAGCCCCACTCCGCCATCAGCTGGCCAGTTTTCTGAGAAAAACCCACGCAATGAACTATTCTCAGCCCTCCTGAAAGTGTCCCCCCACCTGCCAACACACCGGCAACCTTGAGACTGCACAGCTCTGCGACATGGCAGCCCAGTGCCCCTCACAAACAGGATCCCAAACCACGAGATCCCGCACTGCCCCAGCCCCAGGGGACCAATCCCAGCAGCCCAAACCCCCTAGAGCATCCTTCCCACCCCACCACGGTCTCCTGCTGACCAGACCTGGGCAAAAGCAGCTCTTTCAAACTCCCCACGGCACTCGCAGGAGGCTGATCCGCTTACAGGGACAGGAAGGAAATGTTTTCTGCTTGGGGTTTCATCTTGCAGACATTTACAGTAAGCAGCAGGCAGGAGAGGAGGTCTCGGGCTGGAGCAGGAGGTCTCACCACCCCCAACCATCCCAGAGCACACGCACGCCGCTCCGGGGTTTGGCTTTTCTCACGGTGCTCCCTGTGCAGAGATGGGGCTGGTTTATCCCCGGCAGGGGAAGGAAGAGGGGAGGGGAACAGCCTCCGGGATATTAATAGCTGCCCTTGCTAGGAAGGGGTAGGAGCAGGCAGCTACCCAGTGCTGCAGGGCATCAGAGACCCCCCTTCCTACCCCCTGAGCACCAGCAGAAAAGGGCTGGAGGGCAAATATTCAGCGCAGGCTTGGGGGAACAGGATGTGGGGTGCCCTCTTCTCATGCCGGGGTGGGTGGAGATGCTTCCCGCTTGTCCCCATCTCCCTGTGAGATGCTGCCTGGTCTCCAAGCATTCCCCAGCACGCCAAGGAGGAGAAACCAACAGGCTAAGCCCCATGTCCCACCTCTAATGGCTACCATGGAGGCAGAGCCCCATGTTCCATGTCCTATCTCCAGCCCCCACTGCAGCACGGGGCATCCTCACATTGTGGCCAGCACACAGCAGAGGAACGCTCCCCCCGAGCCACGACCCACGGCTGCTCAGCAGTATTCAGGTCACCCCTCGACCCCGTGGCACCCCAGGACAGCGGGCACAGCATGGCCTTGTGCCAGCAGACCCCGGACGGCCGTGGGGCTGTGCTGGTGACCACAGCCCGGGACAGCTCTTCCCTTTGTTTACACCCAGCAGAAAGGAAGAACTCGTTAGTGAGGGGAAAATACAAGGCATTGTGTCGCGTGGAGCCAGCAGTGGTATTTCTGGAGGCCAGGAAACGGGGACCTATTCTCTATCGGAAAGCGACCTTCAGAAGGACCTTGAGGATGTTCATGTGCCTCCCCGAGGCCTCTGTGTGCCCCTCTGCTCCCCGTTGCCGTGGCAAGTCACTTGTGGCTGTGCCTCTCGCACAAGTGGGGGTAGGAGGACGGGGGTCTCCGTGCTGCTTTCAGACCCCAACTTCACTCCGTGGCCTGGCCACCACTGCTGTCAGCATCCTCTGAGCTGGGGTGAAGAGCTGCTTCAAGGGGAGAAGGGAGCTAAGAGGAATTAAGGAGCAGGGACATGAGGCAGGTGGCTGCAGAAGCACCTCTTCTGTGCCAGTAGGTCCCACCTCCTGATACGGGGTGCCCGGTATGGGTGACATGCACCCCAAAACAGAGGCACCCAAACACTTTGGCAGCATGTTGAAGGGTAGGAGAGAGGCCACACTGATCACGGGCCAGCGTTGGATGAGCTGCCCCTCGTGCAAAGTGCAGCAAGAGGCACTGAAAGCGGGGCAAACTGCCTCTACCACACCTGGGGCTTGAGACTGACTCACAGCGTGGGGAGAAATGGAAGAGAGGAGCTGAAAACACACCAGGAAGATGAATATGGGGATGGAGGAGCTGGTTTCCATGCCGAGTGTGCAGCCAGGCGAGTCCTGACTGATGCTGCTGGCTCCACAGGACAAAGATGAGCCATGGTGATGCCCGTGCCTTTGGCTGGCGCAGCCGCCTCTTGCCCGGGATCTGCCAGGAGAGATGGCACCCGGCTGGGGAAAACATGGTCCCGCGCTGTGTCCCAGCAGCTGGGGGACAGCAGATGCTTTTGGGCGGTGCAGGAGCAAGATGGAGAGACCAGCTCTGAGAGCTGCTGGGGCTGCAGGCACAACCAGACCCTCAGGGCAGGGGGGAGCACAAGAAATCGTTTTTCTCCCTGCTGGGAAGGGAGGGAGAGGAGATCCCCACCCAGGCCTGGGCGCGGATGCCGGCCAGCAGCCCTCCCCGGCCAGCTTTGGGGAGGGAGGACAGGACAGGATGCCTTTGCCTGGGAGCAAGAAGAACCAGGAGGAGTCACAGGGCTCAGCTCTGTGTTTATGAAGGACAAGGTCCGCATCTCCTCCGCCAGCATTGATGTGAGGGAGGAGCTCTTTTCCCCCTCTCTTTCAGTTTTAGGGGGAAAATGTCCCGGTTTGGGGCTGCTTATAAATCAGTGCCATCTCCGGCACGGGGCTCCCAGGCCCAGCACAAGCCCATTCTGCCCAGCATGACCCAGAACCAAATGCCCTTTGAGCAACCAGCTCCGGAGCACCGACACAAGGGCATTGCCAGGGCACTCCGGGAAAGCGCAGGGCTTTGCGACATCCCAGAAAGTGTCAGACACCCAGACCCCAGCGCCTTGAGCAACCACCTCCAGCCACTTGGGACCACAGACTGACACCAACACCTAGAGCACAACTAGCCCCGATGACCAACATCGCCTTGAGCTTCCTCCCCACCATGCCAGAAAATGAAATCTGGGCCCTGCAGCTACATCAACCAGGATTCACCATATTCCACAGTTTTTGGGAGCCTAAGAGATCGTGTAAGAAGTCCTGCCCTTTCCGCCTTCGGCGCGCTCTGTGCTTGTGGTTTCTTGAAGGTTTCAATCAATTTACATGTACGTTACGAGGGCCCTAACCTCCTTTTCTCCCTCTCCTGTCTCCGTTTTCATACATCTGCCCCTTCCCAACCACAGATCCAGATGAAAAGTTAAGCCAGTAAAAAAAAAAAAAAGCAGTCTCTTTTCAGCCGGATCATCTCCCCAAACCAGCTCTCACAAGCACTCTGCCAGCACCAGTGGTGGCAGCCTGGGCAGAAATGGGACATCATTCAGTGCTGAAACTCAGTGGAATCACAAAATTCTGCTCCTCACACAAGCCCTGTTGCTCTGACATATCATCTGTGAGTCGTTCCTTCCATAACCTCCACAAAAAAAAATAAAAAATAAACAGGCTTTGGCAACACCCCCAGTCCTGCCTGTTGTCCCAGCCTCATCTAGCTCTGATGAATCCCAAGATCTTCCCAACGTGCTGCAATCTTCAGGGTCCCGGCCAGTCGTCCCCAGACTGTGGCTGGCGGGATGCCTTGCCTTCAAAAGCAGCCATCCTGCAAAGACCCACTCCCATCGCTTGGCAGCAAACCTACCCCCATCTGCAGCCCCTGCAAAATTGAGAAACCCTCACTCCCTCTTCCAAATAAACATCTTGGATTCAAGATCCAGCTGGCCTGTGTGATCTCAGAGCTTTCTCCCTGCAGGGGTGAAACACAGCCAGCCTCTTCCACCCTTCCTCCCATTGCAGGCTGAGCAGCCTCTCCCCTGCCCAAAGACCTCCGCTCCGCACCCACCAGGGCTCAGCCCTGCTGCAGGGAGAGCCCAGCTCTGAAAAACAGCCCCTTTGGCTTCATATCCCCCCCTAATTCCTAATTTCTGCTCCGGAGGGAGCCCGGCCCGAGGATCTGGATGCATAAGGAGGTTTTTTGGGGGAAATCAGATATCACAGAGGAGTAAAGCAGCTGCAGCGATACCCGCATGCACCCAATGTCCCTGCCGTGAGACCATCAAGGCAATGACCACCAGCATCTCATCTGGTGACCCAGAGACAAGGGGTCCGGCTGGGTGGGTGGCACAAAGCCCCTCTCTGGGCTCAGGGCAGCACTAGAAAGAAACCCCTGCTTTGATTTAAAGGCCACTATTGTATTTTTTTTTCCCTCCCAACTGATCTAGTTAAACTTCCAACCGCTCAAGGCTATTTTAATTTGTACTGGTAAGTTAAATCAACACAAACAAGGGCAGAACAGGTTTATATGCACCTCTATTACTGGCTTGCACCAACTAGAGTGTAGCTAGGTTTCTCCAGGCAGCTTTTCTTTTTTTTTTTTTCTAATAAAGATAAGGGGGGACATTTTTTGTGCACCTCCAACTGACAAATGGAGCCTGAAAGTGAGTTGGGAGTCAAAGCCTTGGGAAAGTCAAGGTGACTTATGTACCACCAGCCTGGATTCAAAGAGCTTTGCAAAAATGCAGATCAACTAACAAGATTTATAAAACCCGTTAGGGGCTTAGAGGCCGCTTAATTCTCGAAGGTGCCAAGGAAAGTGGCTGACTCACAGAGGGATGGATGGGGCTTACAGAGGTGGCTATCTCAACCAGAAGGTTGAGAAGAAAAGGGGACGCAATTTCTCTCGGAGACGAGATTTTCGACGTGCCGAGATGTTGACTCCGAGCCTTGGCTCCTCCATCACTTACTTTAAAGGAAAGGAAACCAAGTCCTGCTGCTGCAGACAACTGCTACAAACATCTACCCAAAGCCACAGCAGAATCTGCTGCTTCAGCTCGCCAGCGCCAGACACCACCCAGAGGAGTATGAGACTCAATCAGATTCAACACACAAGCTGGAAAAAATAAAAAAAGGGGGGGGGATAAGAAAAAAAAAAAAAAGGAGGACTTTGCACTTCTACAGCTCCCCAACGCCTGGCATTTTGCAGGTTGGAAGCACTTGTGGGCAGCCAAGGTGACGTGCGGGGAGCCCATCGGCCACTCCGCACCCAAGAAGGGACTGACCATGACCATGACCTGCTGAACGCTGAGGAGCCCTCGGCCACCTTCCCCGCTGGGTTTTCTCTCTCCCCCGTTGTTGGGTTTTTTGGGTTTTTTTTTTCACGAGGCGGCTGTTGAGAATCTGAAAGCCCGGATTATAATCTTTATGAATCCCATAGTTAGATCGCGCTGAACAGCAGCCCAGCAATACCAGATGTTCAAACAAAGCTGCCAACCGACAGCTGTCTGCAGCTTGCAGCGTGTTTTTACTTTAAAATGCAAAATGATACCAATCTATATTAAAAGAGAGACGTTCGGAGCCTTGCGATAGCAGCTGAAGCCGCGGATATTGCTCTTTCACGCAGGGTGTGGCGGCAGAAGGAAATATCTCAGAAACTACTGCTTAAGCCACCCTCCCGGCCCCCCCCCCTCAAATCCTGGCCCCTTTCCTAATGGGAAAGAGACTCACGTTACCGCCTGAGCGCCGTGAATGTACCAGTGCGTGTCCAAACAAGCCAGCAAAAAGAAAAATGCAGCATGAACAAACACCGTCTAACGAAGGATGCCAGAACGAATCTGCAGAGCCCGCACCTGGCTCTCAGCGGCGTGGGGAGGACAAAGCCACGGGTTGGGGGGGGACAGAGGGAGCCAGCCCCCCGGGGTGGGGGGTGCGGTGGTACCCTCCTTGTCCTGTGCCAGTGACCAAACTGGGGGTGCAAAGGTCCCTTCTGGCAGCAGAGTGGTGGAAGCAAGGGGTGGAGAGGCATCTTCCAGAGCTCCCACCCATCCACCCAGCGTCCTGCCTCGGGTTGTCCCATCTCCCTCTAAAACACACACGGATGCTCCTCCAGCGCCGGCCCCACCAGGGAAACTCGGCTGGAGCCCCCTCCCAGACTCCATCTGCAGCAGGTTTTGAACTTGTTTCGCATTGTACCTTTATTTCTGAGGCCGGCTGGGACCAGGCACAAAGCCCTACACCCTGCAACTTTTTCTGCACGCCCGCAGCTGGGGAAGGGAAGAGCCAGAACTCAGCCTCCCTCTCCGTTCTTCTTCCCTCTGCAAACCCAAGCCACCAGCACCCACTGCATTTTGAGGGTGGCCAAGTCCCCAACATGCCAGGCACGGCACGGCACGGTACTTCTGGCTTGCAGGAGTGGCGCAAGGAGGGCTCTGACTTAGTCAAACGTGACGTCCCAAATTCCCCACCAGCTTCGCGATCACAGGAAATCTTTGGGACCGGTCCCAAGGCTGCCTCATTGTGCTCCGAGCAGCAACAGCATGAATGAATCACGCTCCTTCAACGTGACACCCAGCTCCCAGCAACGTACCCGGGACCAAAATATTTACATTGCGGATGAATAAGAATAGGACCAGATCCCTTCCCTCCCCGGCCCGGTGACATAAAAAAGCCAACTTGGTCTTGCATCGAGGCAAGTGGGTGGCGGGAGGGTAAGAAAACAGGAGGCAGAGACCAGCCCAGTGTCTCGCAGCCTGGCCGTGCCCAGCCATGCTGAACCAGAGCCTTTCTCCCTGGCACAGAAGCCCCGCAGCAGCGAGCACAGAGACTACAATCCCCGTGGTACCACGCTCCCACCGGAGCGCTGCGGCCGGGCCGACGTGCGAGGGAGCATTCTGGGACCTGTAGTTTCCAGCCAGCCAGCTGTAAAACGCCATCCGTCAGTAAACACCGGCTCGAATTAAAGGGATTCCCATGTGTTGCATTAGCCCCTTTCCAAGGAGTGGCCAAGACCCCGCACCCCGCTAGCCCCCTGGCAGCCGAGCTGTGCCCTGCCCTTGCCAAAGTTGACTTGTCTGCGTGAACAGCAGGATGCTCCCAGAGCTCAGGTGCAACCACGGGCCGCAGGAGATGTCAGCCTTCCTCCTGCCTTGCTGCGAGCCCCTCCAACTCTGCCCCGTGGCACTCTGCAGCAAGACCCCGCAGCCAGCACTCTAAATAAAGCCCAGCACTGCATCCCTAGAGGGGTCAAATAAAGATGCCACTGGAGCAATCAGAGTCACGGGCAGCAAGAAGCAACGTACTGGCACGGTGCTTTCAGGCAGGGCAGCACAAGCTGGCAAAGCTCTGCCAAATGGGCATGGTGTCAGGGTTGGGGGCAACCATCTCCCTGCAGCATCCCGGCCGGGCACACAGCTTGCCCCCCGAGCTTTGCCACTGCCACCCTGCACTCCAGCGAGGCCAGGGCTGTATTTCGCCCCTTGGGGAGCGTGGCACCCCTCTACTTGCCCGCTCGCCCTCCCCGCTGCGGAGGAAATCACGGCGCCCGGCTGATGTCAGGAGACATCACTTCACACAAAGGCCAGGCTTCCTGGTGGGGAAGGGGTGGGGGAACGGGGAGGAAGGGGAAGAGGAGCCTGGGGCAAAGGCAACCGGCACCTCCAGCTCCCCCCACGTGCACACACGAGGGGCAGTGGCAGGAGATGGCATGGCCCCTTCTCCTTCAATAGCCCTTGTGCTCGGGAAAGAGAGGCAACATCCTATTTCCCAGTGCCCTTCGCAGGAGCCTCAGCGTGGCCCTGCCTCACAGAGCCACGATGGAGCTTGCATCCCTTTAAGGATGCACAGAAATAAGGGACTTAAGTTTATTTTAATTTGCTCCTGCAAATACATCAATCCCATCTTTGTCACCATGGCTGGACTGGGGCTGCTGCTGACTGGGGGAAG
>JAHREE010000274.1:79386-89475 GCA_033628505.1 Tringa tobata
CCCCCCCCTCCCCTTTCCTCTGCCCCCCACCCCGGGGGTCTCGTAGCCCGCTGGCTGCCGCAGGAAGGGCAGGGGAGCTTGGTCCCCGGCACCGCGCCGTCTCTGCGCCCATCCTGCCCGCGGCATTGTCCACACAAGGCCGTGTTTTTTGTAGGACCTACCGCACACGGCGACGGCCGGGTCCCTCCCACCCTGGCTGGTGCAGCAGAGGGTTTCCGGAGCCGCACTTTCGCTGCAGTTGGGCCCCAGGGAAAGGAACAAAGGAGCCATTTTCATCTCCAGCCTCGCCGGGAGCGCGGGGAGAGGGCGAGAGAAAAGAGCAGTGTTTGCAAAACACAACAATCGGCAGGAAATTTTCCTCCGGCTTTTCGAGGTTGGGTTTTTTTGGGGGGGGGGGGTTCTTGTTTTTTTCTTTTTTCTCTCTCTTCCTCTTTTAAAAGAGGGGAGACACAGCATCGGGATGGTTTAAAACCACCGGCCATCCACACCTGCCACGTGCAGCCCTTTCTGGGCTCATCTTCCTCTCCCGATATCCCAGCCCTCCCAGTCAAACAGGGAAGGAACCCGCAGCCTTTGGGCCAGGGAAAGGGAAGGGGCTGCCTCCACGGCAGGCTAGAAATGATGTTTCTGGACTGATGTCCCCCTCATGATGACTTTATGGTCTGTCGGCGATTTTTTGGGGGAAACAGAATCACAGCAGAGATGAAGAGGTGGTGAGGCACCATAGGTGACAGGTTCACTGCCCGAGAGAGACGGGGTTGGGTTTAAAACACATTCACAACCTCAGCCTTATTCTCCATTTGAAATTTTGGACTCACGTCGAACACGAGGTTTTGTTTGTCTGTTTTGTTTTTTTTTTAAAAATAAAAGAGAACAAGCAGACACCGCACTACAGAAAAAATAAAAAAAAAAAAGTTATAAAAATAGTAGGTTGCTACCGCGCTCGTTAAAAACGGCCGTGGTCCCCGAGAGCTAAACCCAGTTTCAGAATCTTGGGAGATGAACCCCACCGTCAACCGTGCGTTCCGGGATCGTTTTGGATCCAGCCCGGTGTTCATGGATAGGGATGGATGCACAGAAGGGGATTCCTGGCCACTCGACAGCTCCCCTGCCCTCGCAGCTTCACTCCCAGGGAGAATTAAGGCACAAAATAGGCTCTGAGCAGAGGGCATCCCGCAGAGGAGCAAGTCCCCGGGAGGTGGAGGGGCTGTGGTGGTGCTGGGCTCCCTCCTCCCCCGGCACAGAGGGCACGGGGGGCAAAGCCCAGGACTTCATCCCACGGAGCCACGGGGTGGGCGGCCGTGCCCTGGGCTAGGGGAAAATCAGACACGAAGGTCTAAGGGTTTCCTCTGGGCTGAAGATCTGCAGATCCCATCTCCCCACTGTTGCCCCGGCCAGATACCATCGGGCAAAGTGGGTGATGGACTCCTGATGGCTGCCCAGGAGGAGGGAGCAGTCGCCAGGAGAGATGAGCCACCGAGCAGCCACCATCCCATGCTGACCTGTCGTCTAACCCAGCAAAGCACATGGTCAGCCAAACATTTCCCAGTGAAGGTTTTTGTGAGGAGCTGGAGGGACATTTCAAGAAGGGAACGGACGGTGGGTGAGCAATAAAGCTCGCTGGGTGACCAGCCTGGAGGTTCTCACCATGGGCAGCGGAGCAGGAGCTCCACTCCCCACTAATTAAAATAACAAATGAGACTGAAGCAGCCACGTTGCCACTCCCCATCTTTGACTCAACCTCAGATGCAGCCATTTGCAGCCTCCACCATCAGCCCAGAGGGTGACCACGCACTGGGATGTGAGTGGCCGGCTGTTCACACCCGTGCAGGACCTCAGTGGGTCCTGGCATGGAAATGAGGGCTTGCCTGCAGGGACCTCAGTGGGTCCTACCATGAATGAGGACTTGCCTGCAGGGACCTCAGTGGGTCCTACCACGAATGAGGACTTGCCTGCAGGGACCTCAGTGGGTCCTACCATGAATGAGGACTTGCCTGCAGGGACCTCAGTGGGTCCTACCATGAATGAGGACTTGCCTGCAGGGACCTCAGTGGGTCCTACCATGAATGAGGACTTGCCTGCAGGGACCTCAGTGGGTCCTACCATGAATGAGGACTTGCCTGCAGGGACCTCAGTGGGTCCTACCATGAATGAGGACTTGCCTGCAGGGACCTCAGTGGGTCCTACCATGAATGAGGACTTGCCTGCAGGGACCTCAGTGGGTCCTACCATGAATGAGGACTTGCCTGCAGGGACCTCAGTGGGTCCTACCATGAATGAGGACTTGCCTGCAGGGACCTCAGTGGGTCCTACCATGAATGAGGACTTGCCTGCAGGGACCTCAGTGGGTCCTACCATGAATGAGGACTTGCCTGCAGGGACCTCAGTGGGTCCTACCATGAATGAGGACTTGCCTGCAGGGACCTCAGTGGGTCCTACCATGAATGAGGACTTGCCTGCAGGGACCTCAGTGGGTCCTACCATGAATGAGGACTTGCCTGCAGGGACCTCAGTGGGTCCTACCATGAATGAGGACTTGCCTGCAGGGACCTCAGTGGGTCCTACCATGAATGAGGACTTGCCTGCAGGGACCTCAGTGGGTCCTACCATGAATGAGGACTTGCCTGCAGGGACCTCAGTGGGTCCTACCATGAATGAGGACTTGCCTGCAGGGACCTCAGTGGGTCCTACCATGAATGAGGACTTGCCTGCAGGGACCTCAGTGGGTCCTACCATGAATGAGGACTTGCCTGCAGGGACCTCAGTGGGTCCTACCATGAATGAGGACTTGCCTGCAGGGACCTCAGTGGGTCCTACCATGAATGAGGACTTGCCTGCAGGGACCTCAGTGGGTCCTACCATGAATGAGGACTTGCCTGCAGGGACCTCAGTGGGTCCTACCATGAATGAGGACTTGCCTGCAGGGACCTCAGTGGGTCCTACCATGAATGAGGACTTGCCTGCAGGGACCTCAGTGGGTCCTACCATGAATGAGGACTTGCCTGCAGGGACCTCAGTGGGTCCTACCATGAATGAGGACTTGCCTGCAGGGACCTCAGTGGGTCCTACCATGAATGAGGACTTGCCTGCAGGGACCTCAGTGGGTCCTACCATGAATGAGGACTTGCCTGCAGGGACCTCAGTGGGTCCTACCATGAATGAGGACTTGCCTGCAGGGACCTCAGTGGGTCCTACCATGAATGAGGACTTGCCTGCAGGGACCTCAGTGGCTCCTAGCATGGAAATGAGGACTTGCCTGCAGGAACCCTGAGCTGTGCCGAGGCCCTGATGATTCTCACTTTGGTTTTCACCCCCCCTGCACCCGTGTCAGCTCCCCTTGCAGCACCCGAGGTGCGTAAGGACCAGCCCGAGCGGTGGGGTTGGCAGGAGAGGGAGGCTGCTGACCTGCTCCCCCACCACGCAACCTCTCCCCAGCAACCTGCCCCCTCCAAGCCAAGCCTCCCTTTCAACTGTTTATTTTTGAAAAGCTACGTCCCCTAAATATTTCTACGGGTCGCAGATGAAAAACAACACAACCCCCACCTCCTTCAAAGACCATTTGATGACCCGATGGTGTCATTTCAAACGCCATCCAAGAGCAACTGCATATTTGAAGTGAAGAGCTTAAGAATATCTTTTCAAATCACTGTTGGCAAACCTATGTACAGTGAAACCAATATATCACCATCCTCAAAGACATTATACACAGCAGGCACCACCGATCTAAGCCACTGAAAATATCACTGTAGGTCACACCAGCTACAAGACTGACTGCTCTGCTCAGATCGTATCCCACATATTTTAATACTGAAACTATATGTTCCTTTTCTCCTGTTTTTAATCACGAGTCAAGAGGCAGAAGAGTCCCGGGGTTGGGACTTCTCTTGTTTCAGAACTGCTGTCACATGTTGGATTTTCATGGCATTGCAGGTCTGCCATAAGGTTCTTCATCTTTGGAAACATCCCTATTGACCTGCATCGCAAGATTTCTCCAGGAGGGAGAAAAAGCCCCATACTTGCTGCTTCTAAACCGCGTTCCTTTCCACCCAGATCACTCTCTTTAGCCAACACAAGCCTCACAGGGTTTCGGTTTCATACGATCCTGCTTCAGACCTTCTACACAATCTAGAAAAAACCAGCACCACCATTTAGGAACCCCTCCTGGACCAACAACGGGACCGGGATCCCACCGTCTCAGCAGGTTTGGGCTAGAAAAATACCGTGGCGCTTGTTAAGACCGATGCATTTCCCCTTTTCAAACTACTTGCTCACCAAAAACACAAAGGTTTCTTTTCCATTTCCTACACACGCAGGCATGTCCTCTTTCCCCACGATGAAAACATCCAAACTCGGGATCTCGTTCGCTTGCCAACGAATAAGCCCTTGGCGCGGCCGCAAGCTGGATGTGAATGAGGGGAGGGGAGGTCCTGAGGGTGCTCAGCTCCTCATCACACCAAGTAACACACAACTCCCTTCTCCTCAGACAGCTCTCGAGAGGCAGAGACATGACCTTGGAGCTCAAGGGCCAACTTTCACCCGTTTCTCTCTGTTGGTCTAACAATAAGACAAGAGATTCCTATTTTAGCAGTTATTCGCCTAATATTTTTCCCTTTAACTAAATAGGAAGATTTCACTTCCTTCCCTTCAAACCTTCCCCTCAATTGTTATCTGGCTACCAGCAAAGAGCTGTGAGAAAGTCTCTCAGAAAGAGAGATTTCTGGCAGGCCACCTGTTCATAACTCAAATACGCACAACTATATATAAATACATGACACGGAACAAAAATACACACACACACACACACACACACACACAAGGATACCGGGTGGATTTTCAAATGCATTCAGCTTGCTCCCTCTGAAGTCAATGAAAACCCAAGGCAGAGCATCTGATGAGAGTAAATATGGTGAGGAAAACCCACGGATAAGAAGGGCAGCCCTGGAGCACGAGCCAGCTCGGAGGAGGCCCTTTCCCTGCGTTCGGCACCGCGTCCGCGCTGCGAAGGCCCAAAGAGTTCATAGGGCAGGAGGTCCTAAGCTTTCCAGATGTGTGTCAGAGCCCAGAGAGGGTCTGATGGACTTCTCTCTGCCCCGTGCTGATCTCTGCAGGAACAGCAACAATTGACCTTCCAAACGTCCCTTTCTCCACCAAGATGTGGATTTTAAGCTCCTTTTAATGAGAGCTAGCATCTGGAAACAAGGAAGAGCAGCCAGCATGGTGGCAGCGGGCCAGCCCTGCTGCAGGCACCCCCAGCAAGCTCCTACAAGAGCAGTCCATGGGCTACTGTTGGCGGATGGCTGTGGGACAAAACTGTAGTCGCTGCCCCTTGCCTTTCTCCCGACTGCCACCGTCGTCTCGTTTGTTCATTATCTTGCAGTTGGGACAACTTGGGCCACGTCATTTTGGAAGCTGGGCTGGTACATTATCCTGCTGTTTTCTCACCCACGCTGTCCCCAGCACACACATCTAGAGCAGAAAGGGATGCTCGGTGCTAACCAGGACAATGAAAACTGGCCAAGAGATCCCACGGATGACTGCAGTCTGCCACTGCACAGCACTCACTCTGGCTGGCACACACAGATATCTGAAAGTTTGTTCTTTCACAGCAGGATTTTAAGATGATCCTCTGAGTTCAGACAAAAATGACAAACTCATTTACATGTAAATTGCTTTCGTAGCTTTGCAGAAAAGAAGGTTCTGCCGAGCAGTGTTGGACCCTGCGTTTGGCCTGCCTTAAATTATAATATAACAACAATTATAATAATACAAATACTACTTTGTACACAAAGCACGCCCTCCCCTGCAAACCCTGGCATGCTTCGGTAGGTCCTACAGCCCTCTAGTCAATAATCACCCTCTCTGCACAGAGAGACATTAAGTGACTTGCCTGAGGCCACAGAGGAATTCTGTAGCGAGTCCAAGGAAAGCTTTGTGGCTCCTAGCTCTGCTTCTTGACCAACATTAACCAGCCTCAAATATATGCAAAAAACATCAAAGCTGACTGTGCCAGGAAGAAATTAAATCAGAAAACAAACAGAAAAGCAACCCTGGGGTACTGCGAGGCCTCCTGGACTTTGCTGTTTAATCAGGGGAGTTAAGTGTTAAAAAGCTTTTGTTATACTTGTATTAGGCTCACACGGCGATTGCGCACACAGCACCAGGTCAGCTTGTAGGCAGAAAGGGGTGGGAGGGAAGCTGCACCTCCCCTGCCAAGGAGTGAAGAGTTGTCACCAACAGACAATGGGGCAGAGGGAGGCTGGGGAACACGCAGCGGGGACAACCTGCAGGAGGTACAGCCTGCAGCACAGCTCCCAGGGGCCAGCATCTCCGTGCAGAGACACAACCTGACCCCGCAGAGCCCGTCTCCTCCGCGCACCCACGCCTGCTCCGAGGAGGAAGCCAACAGGGATTTAGACAGAGGGGCTTTTCAAACCTGATTCTGATGCTTTAGGGTTCAAAGCTATCTGAAAGGAGGGACGTCAGCACCAACAAGAGCCACCGCAGCCAGGCTAGAGGGGAAAATGGAGCTGCACTAGGGCACAACCCCGCTGGACCAGGGAGAAGAGTTCGCTTTATTGAGGCTGAGTCTCCTCTCTGCTCCGCCAGGGCAGTGGAGATCTCCATTTCATAGGCTTTCAAGCAGCCCTCTGGATCCCACAGAACTGCTGAAGTTGTCCCAGTGAACAAATGGTCCTTTCTAGCTTCTCAAATTCTGTACAATAGCAAGGAAAAAATACTTGACAGTATCTCTTTAAAGATAAACACACTGTAAACAGGAGATCTCCCCCGCCCCGGTAGCTTTCTTCCTCCTGCTTGTGCAAAACCAGAGGTTGTGACCTTCCCTGGGGTTCAGGCACAAGGACAGGATGCGTGAGAATAAAGTTGCCTCTGTTTGCAGCGATACCATAGCTAATAGCACCAAGACCAACACTTAAAACATGCCTAATTTGAGGGCAGGGAGGATCTGGGTTTGTTTTTCTTGACTGAACTAGAAAGTTCATCTTTAAATCTGTTCAGCTTCAAGCATGTGAGCTTTTGGCCTCCTCTAAACAGGGGAAATACCATTCCGTTTCTGAAAAGAAAAAAAAAAATAGCACATGGAAGAACAGTTCTGCAGTCAGTAAAAGTTTGGCTAACAAAAGGACTCCAGAGTCACGTAAAGAACATTTAATCCATGGATTATAGGCTCGCACCTGGCAGAAACGCATGTGTAAATACAGGCGTGCAGAGCGTCTACACCCTGGGCTAAGGCAGAGGGGAGTTCTGTAGCTAGGAGAGAGAAAGGATTCTTACTACTAATTTTCATAGTTAAATATTTCTCACTCACACTCACACATACGCAGGCTGTTCCCAGAGAGCTCAGCCTTGGGAAGGAAAAAGGAAAGGGCTCAGTTCGGTCTGGGCTGGTGCTGAGTAGCTCCTCTTCTGTTTGCAGTGGTTGTGCAGCAAACTCTTTTCTTTGCAGGCAGAGTTTTTACTGCATTAATTATCCTGTGAGTCACTGGGTAATGGACAGTAACTTGGCTCTCCCAGTTGTTAGGAGGGTGTAATTCAGCTCTAATGCAGCGGGTTGTCGAACACAGCATCTGGCAAGATGGAAACTTTCAGTTTCTTTTCAGGCCAGCTGTACTCCTTTGGAAGTTTAAACTGTAAGACAGTAAAGAGAACCAGTTAATGTATATCGCTGCAACCTGCACAGAACCCTCCTCCCCCCCCAAATCCTTTCAAAGGCACGCAGCTCCATGTTATTATTATTTTTTAAAACAAGAGGCCACTAAGAAAACATTTCCCCATCAGTATGTTTTGGACAGCAGTGGACATTAGATAATGTGGCCTGTGGCTCAGCTGCCAAAGTAAAGTTCTGAGATTTCAGCCCGAGGGCTGTTTATTTCATCAGATGGATTCTGGAGGGTTTCTGTCCCCAACACCATTTCCCCTCCCAGATCTCTCTGAAAATTGGCAGCCCGGGTATCTCCCCTCCTACCTGATCACAACCCTTTCCTTTCATCTACCTGAGCCCCCCCAGCCCCCTGTTTGATTTAAAGGGAGACTTAGGGCAGCTTTCTAACTCTGCCTCGTACCGGGTGGGACGTGAGGGAGCTAGCAAGGCTCTGCTGGGTGACAGGCTTGAAAATGGCCATCACCTCTGGGAGGGCAAACTGTGCCACCCTGGTTTGGGGGCAGCCAGCGTGCCTGAACAGCATTTCTGCTCCAGCCCTGCCCACCTCGGCCACAAAGGGCTCCGAGGAGTGCCTCTACAATGCCCCATCTTCACACAGGCTGCTCAGGCTGTTTTGCAAACATGGATTGAAGCAGAGGGGACAGAGATTTTTTTGCCCCAGTCCGGTTTACACAGCACTGTCTCTGGCCAATGTTTGCCAAACAAGGCAAGCGGACCGGTCCCGTCCTGATGTTGCTCCAGGGCACCCCACCTTAGGCTGGGAAGTCACCCCAACATCTCCGATCCCAACCATGGCCGCGTGGGGATGGAGGACCATGGAGCCTTACCACCAACCCTTCTCACAGCCACCTTTGACCAGGGCCCGTGCATCCACCCAGATCTCTCAAAAACAGCTCTGAGGGGGGGTGTGTGTGTGGAAAGGGAGCGTGGAATCTCTTAGGCTACAGATCTGCCCCAAAGCTGGATGGCAACCAGTTCTGAACAAGCATTTCACGCAAACCCTGTGCCCAAGACTGAGGGTCCAAAACCCATGGAGGGGACAGCTCTGGAAGCCAGTTTGCAGGATAATTTTGTTTTTAAAACTGCCCTGCACCCATGGTTGTAGCACTGCCTGACACCCCGAGGGGACTCCCACGGAGAAATCTCACCAGGATCCCACACCACCAGTGACAATTCAGAACAGTTACAGATACAGTGGTCCTCTCCTAGGAGAGTCCTCAGACCAAGGCCAGCAGTGCCCTAAGCTTCCCAGGGGTTTTGTGAATTAGAGTTGATGCAAGGGGACAGTGACCTGCGAATCATCCATCCATCCATCCATCCATCCATCCATCCATCCATCCATCCATCCAATTGCTTGCAGTTTTTCCTGTAAGCTCCCTGTTTCTGAAGGACATTAACACATGCCCAGTGGCAGGTTCCTGCTAAAGGAGATCCCTTCAGTTGCCTGCTCTACAGCAAGGGCAGCTCTAACATGAATTTGCTCCCGACCTTGCTCCATCTGCAGCTGTGTACAAGAGTAACCTGCAGTTGGCAACCATTGCCCTTGGTATGCTGGGCTGGTGCTTCAGGGTCTGACCCACGATGTAGGGGCATGGCAGGAGGATCCTTTGGATAGTGGCTACCACACACTCCCACTCTTTCTCCTCTAGGAAACACAAGCAGCCCAAGTCCCACTTATGGTTGCTGTTTTTTTTTTAAACTCAAACCCTGTGTTGAGCTTGTACCATACAATCTAGTGACCCTACCCAGGGGATTCTTCTGAGTTCAATGTCTAGGGTATGTGAAAAACAGACTAAGGATACTCAGACAGATCATTTCACTTAATTTCACTTAATGCAGGTGACTCTTTATGCAGCAAAGAGTTTCCTTGCAGAGCTTCGTTCTATCACATGGATATCATCAGCAACAGCCTGTGCTGCTGAGGAACGCCTTCAGTTGGCCCAAACTGGGATCCTGCAAGTTACAAATCCTTGGAGGAATCTGGATGCTGAAAGATCACATTTCATCTCAAGTATTTTCCTTTTTATAAACAGGAGTGGTTCCAAAGCAATCCTCACGGAGAAGTCATCCTTTGCATTTGTTTGTTTTTCAACTTTTGAATTTAGCAAAGTCAGAGTAACTCGGGACCGAGTGCCTGGTCGTTGTGCCAGGAGCTGCCATGCCCATTGCCTCTGCCTCTCAGTGCAGGGCGAAGGGACACGAGCCGTCCAAAGCCTAAACTAAAGGGCCTTCAAACCAAAGTGCTCCTGGGCTTCCATGTCACTAGCAAAAAAGAGCTTTGGATTAGATTTAACTGGCTAAAAGCTGGCCCGAAAGCCACTGCAATGTGCTCCCCTCGCTCACGCAGCGAAGAACACCCTGGCATTAAATCAACTCTGGATTATACAATTGGAGCCCTGAGATTTTTC
>JAHREE010000274.1:89545-126561 GCA_033628505.1 Tringa tobata
GCCCTGAGATTTTTCCTGGGGGGGGGGGGGAGGAGGGGAGGAGGGCAAGGGATGGGAGGGCTGCTCTACCAGCCAACGAAAGTTTCTTTAGAGTCTGCAGGGAGCTGTAAAAAATGGGATTAAAAATATTACATGTCATTTCTACCACTGCTCTTTGAAGTCAAGCAGAATATTTATATGGCATGCATGGGAGACAGGGTGTTAAACGTTCCCCAGGAAGAGATCACATGGCAGGGGGAAGTTTAGCACCGCGCAGCAAAGCTTTATAAAGCTCCCTTGGCTGCTCCTCTAACACTTCCAGGCTGGTGATGGTCCTCTGCACGCTGTGCAGGGGCAGCAGGTGAAGGCCAAGTAGCAGATGTGAAAAAGCCCCCGTCTGTTCCCCGAACCCAAAAAAACAGGCACCTACAACAGATTGTTCAGCACTAAACGTGCTGCCACCGCTTCCGGCCTTTCTGAAAGTGGGGAAGGTCATCGATGTGCTTGGAGCTGCTGCTGAGGACACCACGCGTGGCATGGAGGACACCCCACCACCTGGCCCAAGGGCTGCACCGCTTGGATTCGGGGCGCTCAGATACCACATGGGGAAAGATGCTGGTGGAAAGGAACCGCTAAGCCTCCCTCAAAACCCATCCCTGCCCTGTATTTCTTGCAATCCCTTCTCCCAGTGCCTTAGTTCACAGCAGATGGGAAGTTTTAGCAAAGCCTCGAGTCTACGGGGCAGGGCTGCAGCCTGGGAGCCGAGGGGAGGATCAAAGGCAAGCTGCTGGATGGGCTGAGCTCTCTGGGACAGTACATGAGAGATACGGGAATGACGCAGCCTTACTTCCTCTGGAGAATTCAGATCTTCCAAATCTTCCAGCATTCTCTCTACGAACTCTTCAGTCAATAGGATCTGCAAAGGAAATACAGTCAGTTTACGCCTTCGCGCTCCTAGTTTCAGCTAATTGCCAAGAAACAGAACAACTTTTGCAGAGAGCAGACTGTACCAGCTCGCTCCTTCCCCCATGTCCTCCTTTCCCACAATACAAAGGTTTGAGGGCAAGGAGCTCCTAACTTTGCTTCCCCCCCCCACCACTGCAAAAAAAAAAAAAAAAAAAGTTAAAATTATACAGCAATCTTTCTTGACCCTCAATTATCTTCCTCAGTCTAAAATTAGAGGCTTGGCTTTAGACAGACAGAGTGGGGAAGGAGGAAAAGGGGTCAAGATAACAACTGTTGGAGAGACAGTGGGGGACAGAGGCGCTTTCATCTGATCCATTGAAGTTGAGCTCACAGCTTAACCAGGGAACGGCAGCACGGGAAGAGCCTGAGCCCCGGCACAAAGCGGGTGCTCTGGGGACAGGGAGGGCTCTGACCCCACTGCAGAACCAGAACCATGAACCAGATGCTGGCTACAGCCAGCAGAGGTGCCCGTGGTAGGCACCTCCACGTTGTACCGCACGTGCCCATCCCTCCTGCCTGAGCTGGGAAAGCTTTTGGCTCATCTCAAGGCCAGGCTGGCAAGCACGAAGCTCAGGAAAGCGGCTGCCGATGGGTCAGAATTCCCAGCTGAGGGCCACCACCTCGGCTCCATGGAGCTCCCCCCACCCCAAATCACACAAACCAGAGACACCGGGGGGGAAAGCAGCCCTGGGAATTCAAGGGGAGGAACTGACAGCCTCTTTCAAACCCGCCGTGTGATAGCCAAAAGCAAACACGTCCTGCCTCTCCTCACAGCGGCCGCAAAGGCCAGAGCTCCAGGCAGGCCAGCTGGCTTGGCAGAGGAGCAGAGACGGCGGCGCGGGACCAGGCAAACATCCCCACACGGTGAGGGGGCGTTGGAGCGGCATTCCTGGGAGTTGGGTTGCAGCAGTATCCAGCCCATTATCCCCATTTCAGCCTACAGGTTTGTTTCTCCCCCCCTGCTCCTCCTTTCCTTCCTTCGCTCCACCCTTTCCTCTGTCTCTGGCATTGCTTTCCATCCTGAGGCAACCACCATCCCCACGGCCCCTGTCTCACCCTTCTCTTCCCCTCTTCTCCCCAGCCACGAGCTCCGTGCTCGCTCCCAAAGAAGGGACCGCTCCAGCACCAGACTCTGATGGAGCAAAGTGCCCAGCCCCACTGCCTTCTGCCATCCCCTCCAGCTCCTGTCTCGAAGAGGGACAGCCAGGCTGTCCCGTCTCCCTGTTGGAAGCCACCTCCCATGCCCACCGGCTCCTTGGTGCCAGTAACATCAGCTGGGACTGAGTGATGGCCAGGATGCCATGGGCTATTCTGGCAAGTAGAAGCTGCTGGGCTCTATTTTGGTAACACACAAGCAGGGCTGCTGCACAGAAAGAGAAAGGGAAGACTCTGGTCTCCCTTTCTTCCTTTGGTTGGCAAGAGAATCACAGAATCCCAGAATGATATGGGGTTGGAAGAGACCTCTGGAGATCATCTAGTCCAACCCCCTGCCAGAGCAGGTCCACCCAGAGCAGGTCCCACAGGAACGTGTCCAGGTGGGGTTTAAATGTCTCCAGAGAAGGAGACTCCACCACCTCTCTGGGCAGCCTCTTCCAGGGCTCTTGCCACCCTCACAGGAAAGAAGTTCCTCCTCATGTTTAGGTGGAACTTCTTATGTTCAAGTTTGTGCCTGTTCCCTCTTGTCCTGTCCCTGGGCACCACTGGAAAAAGCCTGGCCCCATCCTCCTGACACCCACCCTTGAAGTATTTATAGGTGTTGATCAGATCCCCCCTCAGTCTTCTCTTCTCCAGACTAAAAAGCCCCAAGTCCCTCAGCTTTTCCTCATCAGAGAGATGCTCCAGGCCCCTATGAAGAAGATACTTGAAAATACCAAATCCAGACCTGAGAGCTACCAGGTGTCTGCGGTTCTCTCCCCTTCAGCATTGCCACCCTGCTGCCATTGCACACACATTTCCCAGGGGACGAGGGAACTGCAACCTCCCCTTCTCCACCACATTCCCCCCTTTGCCTAACTTCAACCCGCAGCAGTCTCCAGGCCAGGGTTTACGACCGAGCTGCTCAGCGTGGATGCAGGCACCTCCATCAGGCCTCTCTCATCATACCCCCAGCCTGAAAAAACCCTACTTCAGCCAGGAGCCAGGAGCCAGGAGCTTGCTGCTTTGGACAGGACTCTGCAACCTGGCACCAACCCGCAGACTGGCAAGCTGAGGAACGTCGCGCTGAGAGGCGCAGCACCACCGCAAACCACCGCAGTCTCCTTGCAGGAGCCGGTGACAATTCCGCCTGTTGAGCTGGAGACACCCGTTTGCCGGCTGTTTGAGGGGAGGAGGAGGAGGAGGAGGAGGAGGAGGAAGCCGCCTGTCCCCCGTCGGAGGCAGGAGGGCAACCGGATGGCTCAGCTCGGGAGGAAGAGCCGGGGCTCCGCGCGGAGCAGATCGGTTTCTGCGGAGGTGCAGCCCGCGACGGGGCGAGGGAATGAAAACAATTTGGCAGACATCAAAAATCTACAGAGCAGCCGGAAAAAAAAAAAAAAAAAAAAAAAGGAGGAGGAATTGGTATTCACAGCGATCAGGCAAGGAGGAAATGAATATTCAGCCATCCACGGATGAGCAAAAATGCCAGAGGTTGGGATGGGTGAGAGAGCAGGAATGAGGAGCCGCAGCTTTGGCAGGGGGACAGGAAGACAAGCGCAGCAGGAAGACCCCTGGGCGCTCCCAAGGTGCCAGGGGCAGGACAGAAATGGGAACCACGTGTGTGAGGCAGCCAGCTGCTCCGAGGCTGGAGGAAAACAAGACAGAGTATGCAGGGATAGAAAAACAAAGGGTGGAGGGAGCGATGGGGGGGGGACAGGTCAGGTCCCAGCTGAGCCAGACTCCCAGAAGAAGGACAAGCCCATGTGGAGCACTGTGGCTAGGACTGACCCAGGGTGCAACCCCCTGAGATGGCTGAGCCCACCTGCAGCTCACTGCCCCCTCTGGATTTGGTAATCCAGCTTAAAAAAAACCACAACACCCAAATTCCATTGATTCAGTGAGCTGAACTGGCTCCCTAAAGGGTCTGAGAAGTGGAATGGGACAGGAGTCCACAGCTCAGCTGCCTCGTGGACCGCGTTTGTGGGATCAAAGCAACGGCAGCCTGCTCTCTGCAGCGTGCTGAGGAAAGATCACAGTGCTGTTCTGCAAACCCCGCACAGACAGTTAACTTTGGTGGAGGGCAGGCGTCACAGGCTGCAATGACAAACTGCTGCAGTGACATTCACACAGTTGTGTCACTCGGAGCCCGTCCTTAACGGCTTGAGGCGGAAAAAAACCCACCCCAAACTCTACTACCCCGCGCTGCTGTGGGACCTGCTCTCCTCCCTGGAGAAGAAGGGAGTCTCTGAAGGGTGGGTGTAAGGAAACGGACACGGAGCCGTGTCCCTCAGCACAGGAACCTGGCACTCGAGCCCTCCCGAGGATGTGGGGGGAAGGCATGCACCCACAGCACACCGGTTGCCACAGAGGGGTTTGAAGTGAGAAGTGTTGTCACCCTGGATTCGCATCCGGGCAAGATTCCTCCTGGTAGAAGTAGCCCAATCAAGGCTGCCATCCCCACCCGCAATCAGGAAAACCACCTTCATGCTGGGGAGCGAGCCTCTGCTCCTACGGGAAAGGATGAGAATAAATCCAATCCCATCCCAGCTTCCCTCACTCACAGTATTTCAGGTTTCCAGTTCTTGTAGCACGCCTGCTCCTGCACAGTATGATACCCCATTACATTAACACACACACGTTATATGTGCATGATATTAAAGGTGACATTCCCAGCAAATAAACATGACAGACTGCCATTGCTCTAGGCACCTAATTTAATTTCCTCTGGGATTTAAACCTTAGAAGCTCAAATTAAACAAATAGGCCCCCTTCACTTTATATTTCAGACCTGAATCTAGAGTTTTCCTCCGATGCCGTTAACTGATCCTATCAACAGGACACTGCACAGAGATCACAATGCTGAAGCAGCTTATCCCCTTCCCGAAGGAAAACAGAGCCCCACTGTTGTGCTGCAGCCATGGGAAAAGCCGAGGCGGTCTGGAGGGCAGAGGAAGCCATCCCATGTGCACTGAACCGGCCTCTTCTCCCATGAAATCTCTCGGTTGGTGTTGAGGGAGCAAAGGAGGTCTCCCGAGCGGTGGCTGGTGTCCCGGGTGCCGCAGTGGCTGGTTTTCCCAGCTCTGTGCAAACACGGCGGCCGGCCCAGCCTGCCGAGGCTGGTTACGGGGTGTAGCTCAGCCTTTGTGATGGCTGTTTGCAGTATGAACAGGGACCGGCCTCACCAACCAGCTGTGGGTATGTGAAACATCTCCTTCGGTGCCGCACGGTCCTGCTCGCACCAGGATCTCCCTGACCTGACCCAGACACGTGCTACCCCACCGCCAGCAGATCTAGATTCCATTGGTTGTGTTCTTTGCAGCTGGTAAGTCACGCTGCAGATGCTTGGAAGACAAGGACTAGTGAAAGGTAAAGTCCCTGTTTTCCATCACACGTACCTACCACACAACCGAGGTCTGGAGTCTGGGTTCTGACTGCATGACTATCAGCTGCATGTGTCCAGACACGCTACACAACACCAGGCTGGGCTGTCTCCTTCAGGTGGATGTTTTCAGGGATCACACACAGGGCTACGTGCCATGATGTCTCCCTCTCGTGGCAAGCCTCACCTGAGCTTGATGGAACCTACTTCTTACCTACAGGGCTTACCTACGGGTCAACCGAAGGAGCGGGCATTGAAGCTTTCAGTGTTGAAGCTTTCACACCCGCAGATAGTTGAGAAACCTGTACCGTGACTGGTTACAGCTACGTGGTGTCAAGTTGTATGAAAACAGGCAAGATCTAGAACATACACAAGGTCACGGGGCTCCAGATGAGTTCGGCTGACTTTGAAAGCAACCGGTGCTTGGTAAAACATTAAAGACTTTATAGTCGGCTTATAGGTACCACCCCAGGGTAACACCCCATCTCTCACTGTAGGGTACAACCCTACCGCGAGGGCTTGAAGGTCTCAGCTCAGGACAGGCTGGTTGGGGCTGGAGGTCACACCAATGTCGCAAGCCTGGCATGGGTGGTGAGTCTTTGATCAAGGAAGACCCTCAGAAGCTGAGCTAGGAATCGAGCTGCAGCTCTGTCCTGCTTCAGGACACAAATACGCTGTGTCCAGGGCAAGACACAAGCAGTTGGCCCAGGGACAACTAAGCAGAGGTGCTTTTACTGATAATACCCAATTTTCTTGCCTACCTAGAAACAAACCAAACAATCCCACGCTTTGCCCTAGTGCTTTGTTTGCACTAAACACCGCCGCTTTCCTTTCTAGCAGGTTTGTCAAAGAAAGGGAACCAGGTTTTATTAGTTCTGGACTTAGTACAGAGCTGGCTCGCACGGCTCAGGCAGAGAAGGTGGGGACCCATTGCAATAAACCCCTGTGAAACCATCCCAACCCTTCTAAGAAACTGCTCATCCATCCAGGTGCTATGCCTGGAATGGGTGGAGCAGTTGCGCCCCAAGCCACGTGTCCTCTTGTTACATCTGCAAATATCCAGCAACTTTTAGGAGCCCTTTGCCCTAAAAAATGTTTCAGCTTAATTCCTGTGGACCAGCACAGCAAATGGTGAAGTGCATCAGCGTTTCCCACTGAAACTAAACATTGATGAACCATGCTTTGTGCCACAAGCATCCCCCAACCCATCTCTCTGCCCTCCCTTTGGCTTGGTCTTTGTGCTGCTTTGCTTGGACTCCAAGAGTCTTTTGACTCTTTTTCAGTGGTGCCCAGGGACAGGACAAGAGGGAACAGGCACAAACTTGAAAATGAGAAGTGCCATCTAAAGAAGAGGAGGAACTTCTTTCTTGTGAGGGTGGCCGAGCCCTGGAAGAGGCTGCTCAGAGAGGTGGTGGAGTCTCCTTCTCTGGAGACATTCAAACCCCACCTGGACATGTTCCTGCTCTGGGTGGCCCTGCTTTGGCAGGGGGTTGGACTAGATGATCTCCAGAGGTCCCTTCCAACCCCTTATCATTCTGGGATTCTTTAAAAGGCTCAGGGATGGTCACTGCATCCTTCCACGTCACGCCCAGCCCTAACACTGTCTGAAGAGGCCATCTTTCTACCTGACTCCACCACAGCTCTCCTTGTGGCCTCAAAGGTACCAGTATTGCAACAAGCACCTTTGATGGGAAATTCCACTGTTGCTCTTCCAGGAGATTCACAGCTCTCTTTGTAAAGGAAAAACATCCACTCACAGATGCCTCGGGGACCCTATTGCTTCACACCACGATGTTACAATCCCAGAAGAGGAAGTACAGGATGACACTGAAAGATTTTGACCTTGTGGGATCTCTCCATGACATTCCCAACTACAAGGCTGATCCCGGGAACCTGGGTTCCTCAGAGCCCAGCCTGATGAGATCTGTCTTGTGGACAAGGTTGCTTTGAGTGAACACACTGTTTGGCTCAGTTGGGGAGAGGGCTGGCAAGGGAGCCAAGACAACGGGCAATACCAATTCTACCAGAGTGAAAAAGCAAAGGAAGAACAGGCATTTCAGGGAATGCTCCAAGTGGGTGGAAGAAAACCTACACAAAGGAGGAAAAATGTGGTTTGAGGAGCAAGGGAGGGGCATTAGGTGGCAGGATAGTTAGTCGGCTTAAGAAGGATGAAATAACTTGACTCATCCAAAACTAGCCTGGACAAAGTCCTAAAGAACATGCTGCAGGAGAGCTGATACAGGGAGGATCGTGATGACCTAACGGGACATTTCCACCCTGGTGTAAGTTTCTTCCAGTGTCTCATTCAGCAGTCAGAAATAGGAACACAAAGGGATAATGCAGAAAGGTTTTGGGGAGCGTTTGGAGAAGACAAACTTACTGGCAAAGCGTTAGCTTAGATTTCCTAGACCTGCTCAAGAATTTGGGGGAAGTCACCCAAAAGACTCTGGAAAAATTTTTTTCTTGGAGTAGATGCACAAAATTGCTTTGGAGAAGAGCAGGTTGTAGTTATACACAACTTAAACCAGTTTGTGGGCACTGTCCTTAACTCACCATGCCAGGCATAACGCATCTATTCAAGTCTGAGGAGACCAAAACCCAATCCCTACCTCTTCAAGAGAGGACTCAACCCATAGCTGCCACTTAAAAGCCAACATCTCCAGCACCAGAGTAGTTCTTTCAAACGTTGCTTTGAACCTCTGCTGCTGCCATTATGCCAATGTGCATAAATGATTTAACATGTGTTATAGCAGAGAGAAGAACCAGATGTGCTCATTTCCAGGGGAATGTCCTAACTCTACTGGAACAGAGTCATTCTCTTGTGCTCTGTGTCTCTGTGACTAATTCAGTGTTTTATACGATGTGGAACAACTCCAATTGGATGAGCTGAGGAAGAACCGAAATCCCCTATAGTTGGGGGTTCCCATGAAGCCAAGGAGTAGAAATTGGGGTTCAAACAAAAGGGAAGGAATAAAATACAAGTTTCTCATATCCTACATGTGTGTTTTCTCTCTCAAATACTGATTACAGAAGACAAAACTTCTAACAACTCCAGCTCCATTCTGCAAAACTGGAGGTTTTTTTTCTGTTTTTATTGAAGAAAACCTTCTATTTCTGGTTTCATTCAACACAAAAAGGATTTTTTTTTTTTTTTTTTTTTTTTTAGCTTTTGGTCTCTTTAAGGCTTTTGTTTCAGCAAGAAAAACTTAGAATATTTAAAGATTGGGCTCAGCCTGATCTTCTTTCCCAGATTTCTCACTTAGGTTGCCAAACCAAAAAGAACGGATCATCCCCCGTGACCCTGCTCACAGCAATGCCCCCCGCCAGGACTGCCAGCACAGATAGTGCATGTTGATAGCTCCTGAATGCTGGATGCTTCCCGCAGCCTCCACGCACCTATCCTGCCTACAGGCACATTTAACATTTTCTATGAGAAGTTTGACCTTGCTGTCCTAAGCCTCAACTTATTTTTCCATGCTGGATGCCTCGGTTTTGATTTTATTTTTTTTTTTTTGAAAGGTTTTTAGGGGAAAAGGAATCAAGTTATCTCAGAGAGGTGTTTTGGAAAAAGTATTTTTTGACAGTACTAACAAATGCGTCTGATTGTTTTGATGCGAAGCACCAGAACTACCCCTTATGAGGAGGGCGATGAAGATTAGCAAAAAAAAGTGCTCTGAAGGTCAAGGGAAAGTCTTCCTCCCGCTCGTGAAAACTCTTTGCCAGGTCAGAGGCCTCTGAAAGTCACTGTTTGTCCAAAGCCTGTCAGAGAAAGGCAGAAAAATGTACCCAAGAGCCCTTCCTCATCGAGCACGTCCCAGCCCAAGGCAGCTCTGCCCCAAACACAGGGCAGAGGTAGCGAAGGAGTAGTTTTCCCTCGGATCATTCCTCTGAGCAGTGAGGGATTGCTATGGCACCAGGCACACCAGGACTGAAGGCAGGGAAACTCTCCAGCCCTCTCAGCATTCCTGCTGGAAGTCAGGCCCGTGTGGAGGAGGAGGAGAAGGAATTTGCCAACTTGACTGAAAAGGGAGGGGAGGAAAGCAGAGACGGGCCAGGACGAGGGGAAGACAGAGGCACAGAAAAACAGGATGGAGGGCAGATCAGAGGCCAAAGCCAGAGGCGAGACAAAGGGCAGGGAGACTGGAGGAGAACCCCATTTCCACAGCCTCAGCGCCCACACGCTGCCTGCAAGACCTGGTGAACTGACTGGCATGGGAGGTGAGCAGAGAGCATCCTACAGCATCCTACATCCTGCATCCTACATCCTGCATCCTACATCCTGCATCCTACAGCAGCGGCTGGTGCCAGGGGATAATACTCCACCGCTGCCACGAGCTCCACGTGGAGACACGCACCTTGTGCTGAGAATCAGAGGGTGCCAACCACAAACGAACCACAGCCTCCATCTGCCTAACAACACTCCTTCTCAAACCCAGCAAGTCACCTGGAAAAAAAAACAAAACAACAACCTTCTACAGTCAGAGACCCCCTGAGCGTAGGGTGGGCATGTGGGTTGTATGCCCTGAGGTTGGGCATGCAAAGCTTTGGAAATGGCTGCACAGGACTCGCCTGCCCAACGTTAACTCAGCTGCCAAAACAAATCTGCAATCGCCGGACCGCCTGCCGTTCTTCTCCCACAAGACCTCTGCCCTGCTCAGTCCTCGGGATAGTTCTGCTCACCGAATGCAGCCTTAGTCATCATTCCTCTTCATTATCCTTCACGTTGTTTTCCAGTTCCCTCCTACTCTCTTCCCCTTTATTTAGCCTGCTCCATCCGACTACTGCCGGCACGGATTACATCGGAAGAACCTCATCTTACTGTCCCTACCACTCTCGCAGCCTCTGACGTGCTCAGCCTTCCTGCAAGGCAGGGAATTGCTCCTCTCCAAGCAGCAGAAGGGGGAGGGAGGCTAAAAGAAGCTGAGAGACCTAACAAAGTCACAAGAGAAAATCTGCCAGAGCAGGGAGCCCTCGACTCCCAGTCTGACCTCTTACCCCAGAGAGATCCCCTCTCTCCTGACCGGCAAGGATGAATTTTAATCTCTTCCTGAAATTGTTTCTGGTGTTCATCTGTGGAGCTGGAATGCTTGGCAAGCACTGAATTAATCTTCACAGGGTGACTGGAAGAAGGTTTTACTGAACAGACGGAGGGAAATTAGTGAAGAGAAAACCGAGTCTGAAGGTCCACTTCTTGCAGGTGCCCATCCCAAGACTTGCAGGTCCCCATTTTCCAGCCCACTCAGTGGGTACAGGGGTACCCGCAGAGGAATTCCTCCCGGCCTCCTCCTGCTGCTGGGAACACAGACCAGACCTCAGGTCTCGAGCTGGCCATCCAGAAAACAAGGAACACAAACTCACTTGCCACCTGGGAACATTTCAGCTTAAGACTCTGGGGAAGAACAGAGTAGGAGAGGCAGGGACAGGATCCAGTTCTCTGGGGCAACGTTTAACAGGCTTCGCCGTGAGACTGTCATGGTCTTTCTGCCATTACCTGCCTCATTCACTACACAAATGAAGTAGAATTCCTATAGGCAGGAATCTACTTTACTCCACACTCCCAGTTCATCCCCCAGACACGCTGCAGCTCTGTACACTGAAAGAGGTGGGCATGCTTTGTAAAAAATACGTATCTCACCCTTCAGTTAAACACAGTATCAAAATACACATGTGTAACAGAGACAAGGCTAAGTGCAGAGGTATTTCTTAAATTCTGTGTGCTAGATTTTGCAGTTAACGAGGACTCTTTAACTATAGGTTTGTTTTTACTGCACTGTATTGGCTCGTATGTCAGAGTCTGCAGCAATATCTGATGCATAACATGTACGCTGCACATGATCAAAGACTTGAGTGTCATCTTCTCCCCTAGAACAATGACTGCCTAAAGCAGCAGGAGCAGAAATTATCTAAAGGTAGTGTTAAATAAACCTCCTTCTCCCCTCTGGGGAGAGTAAGCAGTCCAGGTGAGCAAGGTAGGAGGGGAGAAGAGACTGCTTTGTGCTAGACGGGCAGAGAGCTCCACATAAAAGCAGAGGAGCTTTGCAGAAGCATGTCCTGACTCCCATCACTGGAGACTTAATGATGGTAATTCCCAAAGGATGATGCATGCTGACAGGCTTTGACACAAACTACCCCAGGATAATATTAATATGTATTAAAGGCTCAGGCAACTTTATTGGGACGGGCTTGATCAGTAACACATTTCAACAGTGTCTCTATCATCTGCCAGAACATAAGTAAGGGAGGGAGGGAGGACACACGCACAACCTCACCTTGCTTTGGGCAGGTTTCAGAGACAAACAAGGTCGGTCTGTGATGAACTGCACGCTTGGCACAGCTCAGATGTTGGACCAAGAACCTTGGACACTCCACCACGAATACAAATGTGACTGTGGGGCAGTTAATGTCAGAGTCTGTCAGCAGGACCAGCATCCTTAACCCTCCAACACGGGGGCCACACAACCCTCCTCCGTGCATCTGGAACATCTACCCCTTGGAAAGGAGAGGAGAGGTGCTCAGGAGGCAGCGTGGGGGCTCCGCTGTCACAGCACTGGGGGGAAGGGGGAGTGGAAGAAAGAGCCGCGGAAGCCTTTGATCATGTGTAATGTTAATGCAAGTGTTACACATCAGAGACTTTGCCAGGGTAACTAGCATATAAACAGGAGCCTAGTGTTAACAAGGAGGACTTCTTGAATATGTTTGTACATTTCTGAGTCAAAGCAATTTCCCTATTCAACAATACATGACACAGCGGAAGAATATTCAGAAATAAACCAGGCTGACATGCTTAGAATTTAGCTTCTTAGAACTAATTAAATGTTACTTAAATGAAAAAAAAAAAATTAGGAAAAAAAAAAATTTCAAATCCTTGGGAAATCCTGCCAATTTGACAGCTCTGGAGAATGAAATAATCTAATCATCCCCCGAGCACGGGCAGCAGGAGGACAGGCTTCCCCTACTAACATGCCTTGAACGTGACCTGGAAAGACTGCTGATAGAAATGGGGCGTTCAATCTCCGTGGTTTAATGGCTCCTTGCCTTTTCTGCTGAGGCTGCTAAAACGGCTCCCGCCGAGTACCAGCTGCGGTGGCGACAGGGACACCTGGCTGGTGGGAATGGCACTGGGACCTGCCAAACTCCTGTCATCTGCTAACCCTCCGCTGGAGCCCAGCGACTCTCAGCTCATTGCTCAGCCCGGGCTGATAGACCGTGCAGCGGCTCTCCTGCCTGTCCCACCTTGGACACGCTCCACTCCAGCCCACCAGATGTAAACAGGAGGTACTATGTTTAGTCTGCAGGTTTGGGCTTCCACTGTACCAAAGCTCAGGCTTAAGAGAAGCCACTCTCTGGCTGCTGCAGAGTTGAGGCCAGGATTTTTCAACCTCTTATTCACAGAATCATAGAATGGTTAGAGTTGGAAGGGACCTTAAAGATCATCCAGTTCCAAGCCCCTGCCCTGGGCAGGGGCACCTCCCACCAGACCAGGTTGCTCAAAGCCCCATCCAGCCTGGCCTTGAACCCCTCCAGGGATGGGGCATCCACAGCTTCTCTGGGCAACCTGTTCCAGAGACTCACCACGCTCACAGCAAAGAATTTCTTTCTAATATCTAATCTAAATCTCCCTTCTTTCAGTTCAAAACTGTTGCCCCTCTTCCTACCACTACACTCCCTCATAAATTTTGTGGTAGTTTCTGCCTTTCTTTTTAAAAACTGAAAGATCCTAACTTAAGCCATGCTGGCTGGGAGATTTCTATGAGAATATGATGAAAATACAACAGAATGGCATTGCTGATTTAGTCAAACTTAAATTGAAATTATTCTTTAAAGTGAAAAGTTTCCAAATGAATTTCAACCTAGAGAACAACTAAAATTTAGAGCAGGGTGCAAAATAAGAACACGGGATATAGCTTAGCTTTTGGGCAACCATAAAAGTGTAGCAGTACTATGCACACTAACTAGGGGAAAACTGGAAAGCAAGAGAAACTAAGCCATAAAATATTAACCTGGAAACATAACCATTGCAGCAAAGCTATACTAACTAAGGAAAATGTAATCACATCTTGATATTAAACAGTGAGTTAACAATTTGTCCCTTAAGAGAGGGAAAATGTCCACGGGAGGAGATGCTGGCCATCTCTCTTCTTCTCCACGGTCCCTCCATTTATACTTGTCTTTGCAACGAGCCCCTGCATTGCAGTGATCTGCTTTCAGCCGCCAACTCTCCCCGGAGCTCGTCGCTCTGCCTGGGGTCCCAAGCGAGGGAGGAGGAAAATCCTCTCTGGGCCTCGCTGCGAAAGCTTTGCGGGCCTTGCCAACTCGGCCAGCCCAGGCTGCGAGGGACTAAACCAAACACACAGCTCGCCTCCTTGGAAATTTTATGCACCACAACTTCTTTTCCTTCTGAAGCAAAGCCACATGAACCTCCCTCCTCCGCTTCCAACACCACAAGGGACTGCTGAGCACGGATCAAGCCTCCCATGGCACATGAAGCCAAGAGCCTCAGACACTCCCACATGTATCTCACACAACCGGGTGCTCCTCCTCTTGTCCCAGGCTGCTTTCAGCCTTCCCTTCCTCCCCCACCCGGTCTGTCCTCCTTCATTCTCATCACAGGACAGGGCAGGAGCCAGCAGCAGAGCTGGTCACCTCAGATGAGAAGATCCAAGAAGCTGACCTTGTGTAGGAGACAAGCCAGGGAACTGGCTTCTCCCTCCTGTTCAGAAACCAGCAGTTCTCCTTCTTCCCCTCCCACCTACTCCAAAAACCTTCCTGAATTTTCAGCACCAAACTAACAGGCATGGCAAAAACCAGGTTCATAAGGGTTAATACTAGTTACATGTCTGAATGGTGACCTAATTACTGCCATTCTTCACTGTTTAGAGGTTACCTGGCTCCTCTACATATCAATACGTTTGGCGATGTGATGTAAATGCAAACAAACACTCTTTATGTTTGGAGTTAACACAGTCACAAGATCCTGTGTGGGGTGTGTTGGCAAGCGCAGGAACCAACAGCAAACGACCCACCCTTAAACCTGACCCTTCGCTGTTAATCATTACAGGAGCGCTGAGCTTTCCAGTCCCTACCATCAAAGCACGCAAGCCCTTTGAAAATCCCTCCACGCGGGGCGATTCCAGCCAAGATCAGCTCCTTTGCAAGTCGTACAGATTTCGAGGTACGATGTCCTTCCAGACGTATGGATAGGGGCAGTGGAATGCCTTGAAAACAAGTCACTGGAAGGTTAACTGCAGCACTGCAGCGCTAGAAGAACCCTACAAAGAGGAGGGGAGGCAGGAAAGCCCCAGTACTAGTGAAGGCAGAGACGTACTGCGTGCGTATAGCTCCTCGGAGACAGGCTTTTCCGTATAAACACATTCCCCAAAGCTTTTTTTGTTTTTTTTTTCTTTTTTCTTTTCGCAATATGTTTATAACCATGAAGAAATTCAAGGTTAGGCTAGGGCTGCGCCGTGGAATCATTAGTGGGGCTGACCCCCCAACACCAAGCAGATGGGGGCTTTCCCAGGAAAATCTGTGATACGGAAAAAAAAAAAATCTGGGTGCAGAAAACGTGTGGGTGCTTCAAGCAATAAGGAGCTTTTGTCAAAGAATCGATAAGAAAGAGCTCAATCTGAAAGAAGCCATGCTCTCTGTGCCTCTCTCCTGGTAGGGATGATGTAAAAGGGAGAGCTTGGCTCTGTAGGATCCCGGTCCCACAGTGAAGTCCCACAGCTCTTCCGATCTGGCTCCGTTCTTGTTTAGGTCATTCCACTCTGCCCCCCCCAAATTCCTTTCTGGAAGAAATCAAGAGTAAATACAGCCTGTAAAGCGTTCGCTGACTCCAGGAAATGGACACTACTGTATTCACAGATGATTTTTGAACTTTCCAGCCGCTGCTTATCAATTGGAGTTCCATTAATATAAATAGTAACAGTTCACCATTAGTTTTTGAGGCTGTGCATACTGAAAGTGTTACGCAAGAGCTATGAGAGATGTTGCAGTAGAAAACACGTTTGTTACACTTTTAAACCCCGTAAGCCCTTCGCAGGATTGATTTTAGGACACAGTAAAGGAGGAAAGGGGAGAAAAAGGAAGGAGGCTCTCTCACTTGTAACCAGGGTCCGTGCGCTGCATAGGGGTGCTCTTCTGTTGCAAAGGCTCCTTCTACTCCCGTTGATACAAACGTGATTGCTGTGTCCCCTGTGATACTTTTATATGTAAAGTGCCGTCCGTGTAAGAGCCTTCCCCTGGGGAATAAAACATATGTTTGTGAACCAAGAGGGTGTGAGCAGCATTCAACAGAATAATGAAGATATATCACTATCGCTTCTGCCATCAGCTCGGGAAACCATTTTGAAGGCAGCAACTATTAATTTTTCAGGAATATATGAATGATTTGAGCCACAAAGCAGGTCACAAGCCTCCTTCTGAGGCAGGAAGCCCCCCTTAATCTCAGGGCCTTGTTAGAGAACTAGAATACATCCAAATCCCCACTGTATGCCTATCCCAACAATGAGGGGCTGATGTCTGTAAGGGCAGGGGACTGCCAGTCTGTCAGTGAGATGAAAACTGCAAAAGAGAATCCAGATTCCACATCATGTGGGAATATGAAGATGCATTTCTAATCAGTCTCATTGGTAGGGCCACATTTACCTACTGTGACAATACCAAGTCATCCATTGCCCTGGTGCTTGACAAATGTAACCTGTAGTACTTCAGCAAACGCCTACAAAATATACATACATGACCATCTATGGTATCACTTCCCCTTTTTTCCTTCAATGCTTTCCACGGGGAAAATCATGGCTCCAGTATTTAGGCTCAGAGAATACGTGACAGGCACGCATGGCTCCCCACGTGCAAGGGGGAGAACTTCAGGTAAGATACATAGGGCCTAAAGGAGTCATAGGTGCTTGATGAGTTACTGCTGGTCAGGAGAGTAACTGATCTGGGCTGTGGTGACTGATCAGGACAGACTGTTCACGTATTTGTGATGTAAAATAAAATACATTTCTCAACAGGCACAGGCGAGCGTGCACCTGCTGATGCTGACTCTGATACCACAGACACGTAACTCATTAAGCTAAAATAACTCAATCACCTGCAATCATTTTGTCTCTACCCCACAGTTCATCTTTATGTTAAAGACTACATTTGCCAGAGGTATTTTTAAAAATAGCACCGACTGAAATGGTCGAAACCTAGAAAAGTCACTTAGGGTGGTACATACAGTCTGAACCTTCAGAGGACAATGTGCAGAGTATGCACGTAATGTTTTGGTCCTTCGGTCATGCAAGTGACATAATTTGTCTAAAAAACACGCTTGCATGCATAAACTGATTGCAAACAGGCTTTGCACAACCACTCGTATCTGAGTCCATAAGCCAGAGTTAACCACTTAAGGGATTTCTTTGACAGAATGTGTTAAGCCATCCCTTCTTTATCACGGAGTTGCCAGCATCAGACTAATAAAAACACCCCTCTACTAACCCTGTCCTGTTTCAGCACTCAAAATACACTGGAGGACATAAAGGGAAGGGGAAACAATCTTACCATGATGAACACACATGCAAAGAATCATCTGTTTCTAATGTGTTTTGGCAAAATATCTCAGCTCTGGCCTTTAAAGACCCATTGCATGCGTGTCTGTATGGTGAAACACCGCCACAAGGCAAAGGCAACGTGTTAGCACAAGCTGAGGAGGAGAAGAAGGAGGAGGAGGAGGAGGAGGAGGAAGAGGGCTTCACTCACCTTAGACAGAGGGGAATGAGAGCTCCGGACTCCTGGTTGAATTTCAGGTGTACGCTCTCCAGCTGCCTGGTGCGGATTAGCTCATGAGGGATGATGGCTGCTGAGCTCTCGCTTTCTAAACTGTCCTTACGGCTTCTAAGAGAAGAGACAAAACACACATATTTAGGATCCCAGGGCTGGGTGCTCTTTCTGCTGCCTTTCAGAGCAATCATACCAATACTGAAGGACACGGGAGCAAACTGTTACGACGACACATCTGAGTTTTCATCTCCCCTACAGAGACGCAGCCTCCCTCAGACTACCAGACCTAGTGCGCAGCTCTTCACCTTGATTTGATGATCTGGGATCTGAATTGCTGCACACACATGGTGCATCCCTTCCCCATCCCTTCCCTACACTCTCCAAAACCCCAAACCACTACAAAATGGCTTGGAAGAATTACCAGGTGTGCCCTCCCTCCTGCATCTGCTTTATCTTCAGGATTTTTGAGGCAGTGGCCTGCAGGAAAGCGTTGTCCAGTCTCTTGAGCCCTTTCTTGAATGTCTTTTAGGTCTGAGGCATCCCTACAATGGTCTTCAAATCATTTCTTCGCACAGTTCAACCAAAAGCTTTTGAGAACCCTCTGCTTCCATCAGTATCAAGTGCAAGAGCCAAAAGATGGACTCTCTATGTGATGAGCAGGACATCCACAGGCTGTTTTCCCTTGTAAGTCCGGCTGCTTTAAGACAGTGCAGCTTTGCTTTCTTGCTCATTCATTTCTGCAAGACCAGCACATTGTGAAGCTACGACTAAAGGTTATGTTGTTATATGATTAGGAACTTTGCCAGACAGAATACTCTAGATGATCAAACCAGTGTATCTCAAAATACTTGACCATAAACACTTTATATGTTCAAAGAGCATCAGCGTGATCCCTTACTTGATAGTCCAGCACAAAGAAGGAAGGACAGGGGAGGTTATGATTTTTGCAGATGACATGGATTGATGGGATGTGTCTGATATGTGGTTTATGTTTTTGTCACCTGGCATTCCACGTGGACTTAACAGAGGCAAGACTTTGTTCAGATAGCTTCCATAGCACAGGATCACCAAAGATGCCACATGGCAATGTGGTTCCATCACGCCAGACAGACCAAAAGCCAAACAAGGCTATGGGGCTGCAGTTCCATTTGGGAACATTGTTAAAACAAGCCTGGATCCTTCCTCCACCCAAGCGGAGCCACCTTTAAACATACATCTGGAAATGATTGTAAAGAAACAGCTTGACCCTCACGAGCTGACTTAGATCACACATCTACTTGATTTTACGTTTGGGTGCTGTCCCAAAATTACTCCCATCCACCACACACATAGTAATACAAGTTCAGCGTGGCTTCCAAAGCAGAGCAGCCTACTGCTTCTCCCAGGTTGCTCCCAGGTGAGCCTTTCACCCGGGCTGCTGGGCTGCCCACTCCGAAATGAGGGTACAAGCTAAACTCTGATACCTCACAGTGCCTTCCTGCAAATACTCCGCACGGTCAGGTCAGAGACATGCAGGAAAAAAATAAAAAATCAGAGTTGCTCAGCTCCCTGCGAGATAAATACTGTAAAACGTGCCCAGTGTCCTGCCTTAGCAACACACAAAAGCAGTAATGGACCCAGCAAGGACACGGCAGGTCAGGATACAGCTTCTGCACTGGGTGGGCTGGTGGACTGACAGTCAGCAGAGTGTCAGTCTGGTGGGTTAACCCTGGAGCAAAGACACAACATGCTTTGTAGTCTATAGGTGGCACTTAAAGCTGTGTTTAATCTACTTTCAGCAAACATTTTACAGCTCTTTGTAGGTGGGGTCTTCAAAGAGCGGAGTGGGCCAGCATTTTGCAGGCTGATTACCTGAGAAGTGCAGTTACACTTGATTAATGATCAGTTGACCTTAAGCTAAGCTTCGCCTCAACTTCCTTATCAGATCTTATATACACAGTGAGCTGTGGGAAAGTCAGCCTGTGGTCCACGCTTCCAATCATTCATTTATCAATCCCTACCCAAAGGGTCAGCCATTAGCAAGATTTTCAAGCAGCCCCATAAGCTCCTTAAATGCAGTTCCAGAGTTTAGGCACCCTGGAGCAGATCAGTTAATGCCACCGACAAGAGACTGTGCCCTTCTCACCTGGATGTGGGCATGTCCCTATAACGCAGGCAATCCCTGCTGTAGGATAAATACATGGTTCAACTTTTAGATTGCCCTGTGCAGAGGCAGGAGTTGGACTTGATGATCATAGAATCATAGAATCATCTAGGTTGGAAGAGACCCGTGGGATCATCGAGTCCAACCATCTACCCTACTCTACAAAGTCCTCCCCTACACCATATCCCTCAGCACCACATCTAATCGTCTCTTAAATGCATCCAGGGAGGGGTCTCTTGCAACTCAGGATATTCTATGGCTCTATGGTTCCTGCTTGGGACAGACAGACAGACAGACGTAGGACGGTTCCCTGTACCCCTGGGCTCCAAACCACCACCCCTCCCAAGCTGAAGGTGGGTTTTTGGGTTTCCACCACGAGAGCCAGTACAGCTGCTAGCACAATGGGGCCGCCGTCCTGAGGGGAAAGAGCCTCCGGATGTTAATGCAATAATAGGAATGACGACAATATTTTGGAGGCAAGGGGCAAAGCTTTCTAAGTCTTATTAAAACCAGCAAACGCTGTTTGTCATTACACGCTCAAGAGAAGATGTTGACTAATGTGTAACTATCAAACGGAACTGTCATGACTTTAAGGCTGTCAATAATTATGACTTCACATTAATAAGTAACCAGCCCTTCTGTCAAAAAGGTGAAGGAGTGAAGCAAAATGGTAGTTAATACTTTGAATGACATGAAATTATTAATCCTTTCCACAAAACTTTTCCAAAACAGTCATGGTCTCTGTGTTTCTTGTTTCCCTTTAGTGGAGCTCATACAGTTTCAGCTATTTAAAGTTAAGGGCAAAACTCCAGCAGCAGAAACCAAACAACGTTCTCTCCAAGCTGTGTCTTTCTAAACCAGAGCCTTGTGTGGTGGGCACTTGTGGACACGCTGTGGGCTGTGGATAACACAAGGCCACAGTGCCATCACTTTCAGCCCCTGGAACATGTCTCACGACACAGGGACTCAGCAAGACCCATTAAAATTCTTCCACTGGGAATGGAAATCCAGGTGCTGACCCTTCCCAAGGGTGACAGCCCAGATGAAGGGTCAGCAGGACTTCTAGGTTGCTATTAATAAAAACTTCATGTTGTAACCCAGGCTGCCATCCACAGCTTGTAGTTTTCAGCCTCAGAAGAAAATGTAGAAAAAGTTTGCTTTCTAACACTAACATCTCTGGTTTTATGACTGTCCGTTACTCCTAAGCCTTTGCTTCCTCCACCCCATCACCAAATAAATCAGCAGCAAAAGCCAGTGGAGTTTTATTTGTTATGACTAAGATCTAGCTGACTATCACGTAAAATGTTGCAAACTTTGTCTATTCCAGATTTAATACTTCATCCAACCCACACACACACACACAAAAAAAAATAAAAAAAAAATTCATGTTTCTCAGTGTCCAGAAAAAACAAGTCTGCAAAAGCCAGGGCTGCTGCACTGGGAAAGGCAGGAGATTTAAATGGAAGCAGCGTGCCGGAAATGCCCCAGTTTAAGGACTGCACATCTCGTGTTTTGTGAAACTGGAGGGGAGTTGGAGGAGATTAAAGTGCATTTCCCTCTGATTGGGAGCTTGTGGGAGGTGTAAACGTGGGCAGTTGTCAGATTAATTCTTTAGATGATTACATTCTTTTTTGTTTCTTTAAAGCTGTTTGTAGTTGGGTTTGATGTCTCCTGTTCTGGGCAAGTGCATTGCTGCAGTTACCAAGGTGACTTTAGCTGACTTTCAACTATTTTTTTCCAGCTTTGGTTTCAACCAGTAGCCTGCTGCTAGGCGGAGAAGAGACGGAGGAAATGATGTTTGTTGGTTTTTTTTTTTTTTATTTTTAAGTCTCGTGAATGCTGATTAACAGTCCAGGAACTTAACCAAAGCCGTATCTGGGTTTTGTTTTATGCTTTTTTTTTTTTTTCTTTTTTTGAGAGTGGGTGGTCAAACCATTGCAAAGGGGTCCCATGTGGCCTGCAGCTTCCCCAGACTTCTGTCAGCAGGGAGAAAGGGCCCGAGGAGACTACGAGTCCCGGCGTGCTGTGCTCCTTCGTGATGTGAGCGGCCACACGCTGGAACCTGTAGCCTCCCGGGGGCCCTCTCTTTGTATTAAAGATGAGGGTGGCTGCAACCTGCTTAATTTTATGCCAATTAGCAGCAGCCCCGTGGGGATCCTGGAAAATCGCCAACGCAATCACTGGGTTGCGCAAAGTTTGGATGTCCCCTCCTTATAAGTCATGTTTATGGCAATCTCGAGCAACCCCACTGGCAGTTATTTTATGGGATTCAAGAATAACCAGGTTGATTGGATTAAGAAAGGCTTATTTATTCTTGCATTTGCGTTTTGCTTTATGATCAGAGCGCTTGATCTCATGGATCTGTCACGGAAGGAGGTCTCGGTTCCCGTCCAAGCTCTGTCACTGACACGCAACATCATTTCTCTGCATTTCCCTGGTGCCCTCCCAGGTACCAGAAACCAGTCACAAAGGACACGCCGTAGGAAGGTGGCCATGGCAGGGGCTCTTTGAAGGAGTGGGTGTCCACTGCATCACCAACCCGAGTTACTGCTCCTTGCTTCCTTGGTACAAAACCCAGGACCACGAGTTACCAAATGCAAAGCATTAGTGCAAGCGTACACAGCTGGGAAAGGATGGTTGGACCTCTTTTTTTAAATATAATTTTACTTCCTTTCTTCCCTTCCCAACTATTCCCTGGCTATTTCAAACCTCCTCACTCCCTAATGAAGATATGGTCAAAGATCACTTAAGTGCCGGCAATCTTCCAGTGTCTTTCCCACAGTTTCCCCTGAAGGGCAAAGCAGCAGTTGTGGGAAAGAGCCCGGAGCATCTTGGCACACAGAGCTACGGGACACGTCACAGACGTGGCAGGAACGGGGAGGACACGGTCACACAGCTCCTGCTGTGGTCACAGCAAGACAAGGCTGGCTTGAGTGCTCAAGAGACCTGGGTGCTCATCATCCTGGTTAAACCGGCCGGTGAAGATGTTTTATGTGCATTTCCTGGCACGGAAGGGCTCTAAGGACAATGCCAGGAGCAACAATCTTCTTGCCACTCACATATCCCTTTGGAAAGCTGCACAATGACTACTGTCAGTGCTTGCGAGGGCCAGACTGTTCCAGACCTGCAGCCTGAACTGGGACCCAGAGATTTAGGCTGTGCCACTGGCACCCCGCAGACCCAGGGGCAAAGTCAAACTACTCCTTTTATGCTTCAGGTTCCCCGTCTGTAAAACTGAGACATTTTTCCACGTAGGGGCGTTGCAAAGATTAAGTCAATGTTTGCAAAGCACTTTTGGATTCTTAGATGGGGAAAGCTATGCAGAAGTGCAAATTATTAGCACGGTGACCGCTCTGCACTTCAACTGACACTGGTTTTCCAGACATTTGCTTTTCTAGTTCGCAGGCTTGTCACCCAGCACTCAGCCTCATGCTGAGAGACACTCCCTAAAGGATATTGCCTCCCCCCATTCAGCATTCCTTACTCAAGCAAGACACCACTGAATGGCGTCTGGATGAGAGAGCATGCCTAAATAAGCAGGACTGGATTGGAAACTTAGTGCTTAGTGGTTGCAGAATGAGAAAGTCTAGCCAGAACTAGACAGTTTCAGAGAACGCTGAAATGCTCCCCTTTCTGTAAAAGTTTGCCTCCAAGAACCGAAGACAGGAAACCAGCTACACAGACAACAGCTCCCCTCCGCCCAAGGAAAGCAGCAATCGTAACCCAGTGCAACTGGGAGAAGCAAAGTGCAGGCTCGCCTCGAAACAAATCCTACATAGAATCATAGAATGGTCAGAGTTGGAAGGGACCTTAAAGATCATCGAGTTCCAACCCCCCAGCCCTGGGCAGGGACACCTCCCACCACACCAGGTTGCTCCAAGCCCCATCCAGCCTGGCCTTGAACCCCTCCAGGGATGGGGCAGCCACAGCTTCTCTGGGCAACCTGTTCCAGGCTCTCACCACCCTCACAGCAAAGAATTTCTTTCTGGTATCTCATCTAAATCTCCCCTCTTTCAAGTCAAAACTGTTACTCCTTGTCCTGTCACTACACTTCCTGATCAAGAGTCCCTCCCCATCTCTCCTGTAGCCCCTTCAGGTACTGGAAGGCCGTTAGAAGGTCTCCCCGGAGCCTTCTCTTCTCCAGGCTGAACACCCCCAATTCTCTCAGCCTGTCTTCACAGCAGAGGTGCTCCAGCCCTCTGATCACCTTCGTGGCCCTCCTCTGGCCCTGTTCCAACAGGTCCATGTCCTTTCTATGTTGACGATTCCAGAGCTGGACCCAGCACTGCAGGTGAGGTCTCACCAGAGCAGAGCAGAGGGGTGGAATCACCTCCCACGACCTGCTGGCCATGCTTCTTTTGATGCAGCCCAGGATGCGCTTGGCTTTCATCTTTACATCTTGGTATCACCCTCAGAGCCTCCTCAGAAATGCTGCTCAGATGAAGCTCGTTAACATGCATTAACCCCGTGCTACTCACTGAAAGGAGAAGTCAGCAAGCCCTGTTTATCAAGTCAGAGGAACTACATGGGTAGTGGACTCCAGTCCTGCAAGTTACTCACGTGCTCCAAACCTGTGACAGTCCGGGGTTCCGGAGTGTCACTTCTGGAGTGACACAACTCCTCCCTCTCCCCAACAAGGGAAGGGCAACAGCCTGAGATGCTCAGGGTGCAGAGCACCAGAAGGTCACAGCCAGGACAGTCCTGCCAGCCCCACCTGCCGGAGGGTTGTTCCCTCCTCTGTTTGCCAGGAACCTGCCTTCATTTCCCTGCACAGCTGGAAACTGTTCAGGGCTGGATGGAATTAGCACACGGGCACAGAGCTACCAGATGTGCAGGTTTCCCAAGACTCAACCTGTGTCCTTCTGTCTGGAAACTGAATGCAGATGGGATTGGAGGTCTCTGGGGCATCCCTTGTGGGTCCCTGGACAAATGATCACTGTGCATGAGGGGACCAGAAACCCCAGAGAGAAATATGGGAATGGGACATGTTGAACCACAGCACGTATCCTTCTTGAGAAGGGGGAGGATGATAAACAGCAGAGAGGTGCTGGAGAAGCCTTGTCAAAGTAACACAACCTTCAGAGACCTTTTTCCACCACTCAAGCCTCACCTTCAGACACTGGGGATGCGTGTGGGCATTACCTGAATCCTGGCACAAGGAAATGTAGCAATTACTGATAATTTTAGCCTCGACATGTGCAGTAATGCAGTGTGGTAGCTCTAGGTTCCTACTGCACGCCTCGGCTCACAGGAGCAGTGGAACGGTCTGAGTCAGCCAAGGGGCAGAAAAACATCACTTTTGCCAATGATGCATGATCAAGGGGACCCTTGAGGGGTGAAAAAGGTCAAGAATTCCCCTATCCCAACTCTGGCTCTCACTGCAACCGTGGCAAATTAACTCCTCTGTCCTCATCTGTAAAGTGGACATACTACTTACCTACCTCACAGGAGAGCACAGAGCTAATTACCAGGGGCAGTTAAAGATGGCCCCAGAACTTATTACATCAAGAAATTAAAGAGCGAATGAAGCAAAAGACTCCACAAGTGTCACTGATCTTTGAGATCTGGAGCTTCCAGCCCACTGAGGTGGTAACAGCAGCAGTGTTTAGTCTGACACCTGAATGTTCCTCGTTGGTAAGAGCTTGCCTGTACCCAGCAAGAACATACCTGAGCAATTTGGGAGAGCGGGTGCCTTGCCCTTCTGTCTGTCGGAGCAGCACCTACCAAGCTGGTGGGTCCCAAGAAATAAATCATGCGCCACTGTAAAGTACATTTGTATTCACACACGCCTCATTTTTCCAAGCAGTAATCAAGAGTATTATGTTACCTATGGTCGAAATGATTAGTCATGTTTCCAAAGATTAATTTACATGTTCTTTTGTTTAATGCGCACGAACTGATTTAATGGCTGCTTATAAACTGAGCTAACAGTCATTTCGAGAAACAGATGTCCGACGCAGTTTTAAGCATTAAGAGTGCTTTTATTCATATCCTTAGGAGAAAAAAGGGCTACACAGTCTACAGTAATAACGCTAATGAATCAAAGTACTCCAGCTGCCCAACCGGGTTTTGACAGAAACCAGCTTTTTCTCAAAGGAACTTGGGTTTTTTTTAGGACTCCGGGACAGTGAGCAACTGGTAATATGCATGCTTAACGTGTGTGTGCTTTGCTGGAGCCAGAACTCTGTGTCAAGCCCTATCTGCAACCAAACAATGCAAGGCTTTTGCATAAGAGCTGAAAACTCTTAACTCCACAAAGAGAGGGAAATCTGTATGGAATCTGGATCCTCCACATTTTACACAAATAAATATTCGGAAGTTTGAGTGTTTCTGATACTGTTTTGTGATGCTGAATGCAGAACAGGTTGTCTGCTCTAAACCCTGATAGATTATTGCGTGTGGGTGGTAGGGTTAGGATAAAAGAAAGGGAAGAAAGCTACTAGGAAAGCAGTTGGTGGCTGCAAATCTATGATAAATAAACAGCACATTCCTCTTCTGCACGAAGCCATTAGAGTCCGTGTCAGACTTCAACATCCTAATGTTAGCTGGGTGCAAATTTGATGGCCTAGGGTTCTGCAGTGCTCCCTATGGAAAATAGATTTGGAACAATTTGCCATGCCCCAACAGAGAGTTTCTGTCAAGTTCCTGAGGAGCTTCTAACGCACCAGTGATTCACAGGACCCTTGCAACCAACCATGGGTTTGATATTTTATGATCTGGTGTGTACAGTGCAGGATATGATTACACACAAGCCTGCTTCCCATCAGCCAACACCTCGTAATCATTAACATATTTATCCTTGTGGTGCCTCAAGAAGATGACATTGTTATTAGTCCCATTTTTATAGATTCAGAACTGAAGCTCCATCACTGTATGACTTGCCTTTGATTACACAGGATTTACAGTGAAGGACAGAACTGAGTTCCAGCCCCACCAAGCCCAAGCAAGGATCACACCAGAAGGACTAGATCTGTGTGCAGAGCTGTCCTTCATCACAGATGCTTGTGAGTCTTATGAAACGATTGTATCTGCACCGAGTTTTGTGCCTTTCCTGTCTCAGCCTAAGCCCCTGCAGGTACCTGTAGGGAACATGGATGTAGATCTATTGCCACATGCAAAAGCTGAACAGCTGAGTTACATTCCTCTGCAGCAGCTGGAGATGAGTCTCCAGATCACGTCTGCGTACTTAATAGCATGTTGAGCAACTTTACTCAAACACGTAAGACATGCTGAGACAGTGTATTACGAAAGGCTGAGACCTAGTAAGATCTTCGTCTTCTGCTTCATCTGTACCACACTTTGCTGGAAAATATGTTGACTGCTAAGTTTTAGCCACAGTAAGAGTAACCATTTTCAGTGGGGCCAATGGGACCAGCCAGCGGTCCAATGGGACCAACCTTCAGGCAGGGAAATACTACTCAAAACCTGAGTCAGGTCAGAATCTGGCTCCATATAATTACTATATAGCAAAAGTAAGATTGTTCCTAAAGTCTGATTTAAGTACCAGTTAGTTAAAGGTTGTGAGTAAGCACTGCTTTCCAGCACAAACCATCCCTCTAAGTATGGTCAATGAATTGAACAAGTCCCATTGTATCTGCTACATGAATTGGAGAAGAAGAAATGGGCACGATCTTAAACATAAGAAGTTCTATCTAAACATGAGGAGGAACTTCTTTCCTGTGAGGGTGGCAGAGCCCTGGAAGAGGCTGCCCAGAGAGGTGGTGAAGTCTCCTTCTCTGGAGACATTCAAACCCTGCCTGGACACGTTCCTGTGCAACCTGCTCTGAGTGGCCCTGCTTTGGCAGGGGGTTGGACTAGATGATCTCCAGAGGTCCCTTCCAACCCCATATCATTCTGGGATTCTGTGAAGAGAAGCCACTGCACAAATAGAAGAAGACCTTTTCCAAACTCCTCCCAAAGTAGTCAGTAAGATGGAGGAAGAAAGTATTAGGACACATGCTGTTTTAACTTGAGATCTCCTCTATCCTGATACTAGCCCAAGAGTAAGGGCTGGGAAGACACACAGCTTATAGCTCTCGTTCCTTAGCTGAATTGCTATTAAGGAGAAACAGCCTAGCTATCAGTTTCCACGGTGGTAACCATAGACCTCAGAGAAATGTATTGATCTTCTAGGAGGCAAACGCTGGGAACCAGCCATTCCCACCGCTCAGGCTTCAAGTGGGGTGGGTGCACCGCTGCTACAGGCAAGAGATATGCAACAACGAGCACTGTCACGGATATGAGGCTCTGCATTTGACCTGCCTTCCTCTCTGTCTCAGAACAGTTAAAAACCCAGGTAAATATTTGTGTGCTCCATCTTAGACCTCTGCTAACCTTTCACCACTCTGTCTTGAGCCTATCTCTGTTTATCTTACCCTGAACAACACAAAGCTTTCTTATCTACACAACAACTGCCTCCCAGCATTAAGGTTTACCCATCAGCTGCCTTCCTGACCTGATGTGCACCCCAAATGTTTCTGGTCGTCCCCAACCACTGCGAACTCTGAGCTTTCACTGGGCATGCAGATTCATGTAGGGCTCCAGTATCTGTGAGAAATCCTGCTCAATAGTCCTGAGACCTGCAAGGATGGGTGTGATTTGTGCAGATCAGATGGTATCATTTTATTTTTTTCAGTGGGGCCAATGGGACCAACCTTCAGGCAGGGAAGTACTACTCAAAACCTGAGTCAGGTCAGAATCTGGCTCCATATAATTACTATATAGCAAAAGTAAGATTATTCCTAAAGCAATTGTAAAACTGCTTGAGATTCTTTTTTTCTTGTTTAAATAAGCACCAGTATCTCCTATTACTTATTAGTACACAACATCAGCAATTAAGATAATACTTCCCCCAAAGGATTAGGCAGCTCAGAAACATTCCTACGTAAGGCAGATCAAAAGTCACCCACAAAACGGAACAAGAAAGAACATCCTAACCAAGTATAAGGAATATTTTTCTCATGAAATGCTTGAATCAAGAAAGAAATAGGAATTGAAGCAGGGCAGGATGCTGTCCCTGCCTGGTACTACAGGAAAGAGCTGATTTCATGACGATCTTTACTCTTGGAAGAAGAAAGAACAAATGGTCATGGGAGAATCGGAAACCAAAGGAAATACCAAGATGAAAGACTGCAGCAAAGATGCATGCCTGTCTGTATCATTTAGATGAAAACATTAAAATTGATAGGAAGACATTTAACTAGCAACTGAAATAAGCCTAAGAGGGGAAGGGAAGAAACACAAAAAGACAGAAGTGCAGATACTGCAGATGGCTTGAAACCACAGGTAATTTCCTGTAGATTCACTGAAGTCAAAAGTTACAGATGTGGAGGGATCTACAGGACCACCTTGTGCCGCTTAAATCACCTGTTAGTCTAGAGACTATTAGAGACCAGGGTGGTATTAGCATGTAATTACTGCCTGTACCTGCCTGCTTAAGCAAGGCAAGATCAAAGTCACTTTAGAAAAAAATAGAAATCAACATTTTAACCAAAAGGCTTGCAATTATGAGCCTGAAAACAAAATGCTCAGGCAAAAATATCAACGAATCTAGGCCACCTAGCTCTTTGGATACATTAGCACTGTTTGCCACAATATATTTTATAGGGCTCAGTCCAGTCTGATTTCAAACACTACACCCTGAGGAGCAGGTCCTACGTAACAGTCAGAGCCACTCTGCGTGAGCAGGGTTTGTCTAAAATCTCTCTAAAAGTCTGCCCTCCTGAGCACTAGCCCATTAACCCAATTCAAACAACTCTTCTCCCTCTATCCTCTTGCTTTGCAAGTGTTTGCTGCTAGCTTTCCTCTCCCCTTGTGGAGTCTTTTCCCACCCAGCTTTAACCTTTTTTTTCCATCCTGAGCTCTTTAGGCTCCCTCCTCCCACCATCAGAGTGTGCCCGAGGAAACTTACGGTGCCCGGTCGTGGTTCAACCCGTTCTGTCTTTGTGCATTTATTGGAGGTAGAACAGGTTTGCTGTTAATCTCAAGCCCTCTCCGCAAAGTCTCCCTGATTTGCTCCGTATCTGCAAAGAGAATTTTTTTTTAAAACATGATTTAGAGTCCCCAGAAACATCACAGATACATGAAGACGTTAGCTTTTTTAAATGCCCTTTTCTATGGTGTGATTAATCTAAATTCTTCCCCTTCAGAAAGAAATGAAGAGATGCTGAGAGTGAATTCTTAACGGCTCTTCCTGCACCTGAGGAGTTATTTCACTTTATAAAAAGTCAGCCTGAATTCTCTTCGTTTGGGCTGTGATGTTATGTCAGGCAAAGAGGGCTGGAACCTTTGGGCCTGAGGCCTCCTGATGAGGAAATTCTGAGTAGTTTTGTACCCTTTTCATAAATGAGGTGTTTCTGCAGCTCTCACAGCCACTTCCAGCCTTCCCACTCTAAGTCACTTTTCCCATTAGGCGTAACAGGAATGTGTTCCTTTACCAAACGAGCACAAGGAGGTCGCTGAGTTTTTGCAATCGGCTTTGCAAATCTGTTGATTAATCTACAGTAAGATTCACGAAAGAAAGGAATTTGATGCAGGGCAAACTTTATCCTCAAGCTCCCATTTGAAAGTGAACTGCAAAATGATGCAGTTCAGACGCAGTCTTTTTACATTTTCATTTTCCTATGATGTCTAATGGCCCTACTTTAATAGGGTGGTTTCTACCTTTCTTAGAAGTTTCCTCATCTTTTTCTGAGAAATGTGGGAATCAGGAAGAGAAAAAAATACCCAAATGATTTCAAAATCATTTGAAAGATATACAAATATCACCGTGTATACCTGTCTTGGGCTTTTCATTTGCAGAGTTGAAGGAAAATAACGTTTTAGTTCCAGTGCAGTTTAAAATATTTGCCTAGAAGCCAGAAGGAGCCCTATATGCATTTAAATATTGGGATTTTTTTACCATAAAATTAAAAACAAGTAAGATACCATTCCTGTGGAAACCATAGTTAATGCCAAGAAGTCTCAAGACCTCAAGTTTCATGTTACTTCACTTATTTGAAAGAGAACACGCATCATTTCAAGCATGTGCAATAGCTATGACTTCTGTACCCTGAGATGGCATCTCACTGCAAAGGGGAATTCCACAATGCTTTATTTCTTCTTTCCAGAGTTCCGTATTTGCAAGAATCACTTGAGTTCAGCTACAGCAACATGCAGGGTCAGTCCAACTTGCCACTCAAGAAGCAACAACGTTAAAAAGGAAGCACAACCTGGGAAAATGCAGTTGCTTCACCTTGCAGGTGTTTGCAGTCCTGGTTTCACCCAGTGCCCAGTTTAACTTTGCAGACTTAGATTAGAAATAGCCTAACAACTGAAAGAAACATTTAGACAGAACGATGCAGAGATCTCTTCTCTGCTCTCCTGCCTTCCTCAAAGAGGCCAAACCAAAATTAATTTTGCTCCCCTGAGAAATACTAAGCTTTCCAGTAAATGTGGTGCTTGTTATGAACCCCAACATGTTGCTTGACTCATCCCACTGCCCAGACCCATCAGAAAAGAAGCCAAAAGGCAATGACACTGACTCAGCCCAGGACCTCGTACCTTTCCCGGAGAGCCGCCGCGGCTGGGTCCCAATGCAAATGCTCCTGCTGTCTTCATCATCCTCGGGGGGCCGGCTGAGATCATCCCAGGCACATTTGGCACTCACTCCGCTCAGGTTTGAGCCATCAGTCTCAATCCCTTTGTCGACTCTCTCCTGCTTGAAAAGATCCAAAACACCAAGACTTTTTTGGGTGTGGCTTGAACCTGAGCTGGAACCCACCCTGGCTCAACCCAACCTTCACCAGCTCCTGCATATCCCCCATTCTTGGCCAGTTCCACTCTCCGTCCCTGTGCTTCAATGTATCAGCTAAGGGTGACTGCACATTGAGCCAAAAGGGCTCAATGTCAGGAGGATGAGGCCAGGCTTTTTTCAGTGGTGCCCAGGGACAGGACAAGAAGGAATGGGCACAAACTTGAACATAAGAAGTTCCACCTAAACATGAGGAGGAGCTTCTTTCCTGGGAGGGTGGCAGAGCCCTGGAAGAGGCTGCCCAGAGAGGTGGTGGAGTCTCCTTCTCTGGAGACATTCAAACCCCCCTGGACATGTTCCTGTGCAGCTTGCTCTAAGTGGACCTGCTCTGGCAGGGGGTCGGACTAGATGATCTCCAGAGGTCCCTTCCAACCCCATATTCTCCATAGCAGGTTGGTCTGAACTCCCTTTCTCACTGCATCAACATGTGGCCCCAGCGGGCATGAAGCAAGGAAAGACAGAGGTGGAAAACAACAGCCTGGGGTGTGCAGGGTTGCTTCCCCCAACGTTAACTCCAGTTTATACCAACTCAGAGGATTTATGACACTCCATTATACACTCCTGTATGAAGCACAGCTTGGCAGTCTACCTATTGTATGGCAATGATAACAAATCCCTGAATAACTACACTTCACTTTCCAAGCTTACCAAGGAGTCCCACACTGAAAACAGCTCACAGAGACTCGTCATTAACAACAGTTCATAATTTGCAAACTGCCCAGACAACCACTGCTTTTCAATGTGCTGGAGTGCTCAGTAAAGGACAAACGTACAGAGAGACACAGGTCTGTTCACAATGTCAAAGCTTTTGCATCGCTTTATCGGCAAAATACACAAACTCCCTCCCCTGCAAGTTTACTGTGTTTACTGTGTCCAGCTCTGGAGTCCTCAACAAAGGAAGGACATGGACCTCTTGGAACGGGTCCAGAGGAGGGCCACAAAAATGATCAGAGGGCTGGAGCACCTCTGCTGTGAGGACAGACTGAGAGAGCTGGGGGTGTTCAGCCTGGAGAAGAGAAGGCTCCGGGGAGACCTTCTAACGGCCTTCCAGTACCTGAAGGGGCTACAGGAGAGATGGGGAGGGACTCTTGATCAGGGAGGGGAGCCATAGGACAAAGAGTAATGGTTTTAAATTGAAAGAGGGGAGATTTAGATGAGATACCAGAAAGAAAGTCTTTGCTGTGAGGGTGGTGAGAGCCTGGAACAGGTTGCCCAGAGAAGCTGTGGCTGCCCCATCCCTGGAGGGGTTCAAGGCCAGGCTGGATGGGGCTTTGAGCAACCTGGTCTGGTGGGAGGTGTCCCTGCCCAGGGCGGGGGGGTTGGAACTGGATGATCTTTAAGGTCCCTTCCAACTCTGACCATTCTATGATTCTATGATCCTAAGTTGGACTTTCCAAGCACGTAACCACTGTTTGGGCTTAGGAAGGTGTCTCACACCAGCCACAAGCAGCTGGATGCTCTCAGACACCTTGCATCTTCTCGAGGACATGCGCATCTCTTGCCTGCAAGACTGCCCTAGGCCAAAACTTCCACAGGACACCTACCTGCTCGGGGAACCCGCATTACTCTGAATTTCCACCTACGTCCCACAAGGGGGTAATGTTGAGCTGAACAAACTCAGGGCTGAGCTACACCGAAGGAAGGGTTGCTCCTACCGCTGCCACCGAATCCACCGGGCCCTTTTTCCCCTCTTCCCAAGGGGTGTCACTTCTGGTACCACCCAGCCAAGGTCTCCATCTCACTGCACACATCTGGGCCACCTCCACACCAGCAGTACGTCCCACCGCTTGCGGGACAAGAAACTTTGAAAATTTGAGGAAGAAGCAGAGCTGTGTTAGGCACAACGGGAGCGGATCTCTCCACTTGTTGTTGCTACCCTCCAGTCTGACCTTGCCACGGGAGTCAAGAGACCGTGGGAGCATCCAGCACTTCGCAAAATCTCTTTCCTAAGCAGCAGCTTCCAGACTAAAACCCAGATACATTCCCCCCCTGCCCTTGCCCAGCTGTGCATGATGCGCCCTAGAAAGAGCATCGCCTCTTCTTGGGGCCGTTCAGGAGAGGATTTGAGCAGCTCACAGATAAGCACAAGCGCTCAGGGTGCGGTTCACAGCTGATGTAATCCGCAGTGGCTGCAGTCTCTCCCTCCTCCGTGTGCTCCTACCCCTTCCCTTGAGCCAACTCCTTTTTTATTTTTCAGCTGGATCACCTCCCTGAACTGGCTCTTTGGCCCAAGAGCGGTGGCAGAAACCTGTGGCTGGTGGCAGGACCAGAGCAGTCCTAACTTCAATCTAAGTATTGAAGAGACTGCCTTCCTTCTGCCCCTCTCCCTGAAGGACTACTCCTTGTCGGGATCTTCCTCTGGTGTGAGGGGAAACTGGCTTCTACGAAAACGTAATGGGAAAATCTGAGAAATACTTAATCTGCTGGGATTTTCTTTTGTTATATTCCTAAACATAAAATTAATTGTTTCAACCAGAAATAGAAGTCGTGGAAAAAGAAATAAAAATACATCCGATCCTACATATGCAAACGATGCTCTAAGTGAGATTCAGCACGTGGCTCCTTCCGGAGCCCTCCGCGGCTCTCCGTGAGGACCCAAATCAGCTGGGCACGGGGGGGGGTTTAACTGGTCAGCAGGGTCATTTTTCGTTCCAGTGGTTGGGGAAGCATGGGAGAGCCATCAAGCTTGCCCTTAAGGGGGGAGCTGAAGAGCCCGGAGGGTCCCGAGGACACCTTCAGGCAGAGGCTCTGGTGGGATGTGCCTCTCCATGCCTGCAGCCAGGGCCCCCGCTCACAGACACAGCTGGGGCCTCCGGACGCCGCGTAGAGCCTTGGGGAGGGGGAAAGGGACTCGCCATCTGCATCTCAGCTGCTCTGCAGATTGGGGGGAAGAAGTGCTGCTGCTCTGTTGGCATCCCTCGGAGATCAAGGAGGGGGCTGATGGAAACGAGCTGGCCTGAGGCAGCCTCATTTGCATGCTTGTTTTATAACGTTTGCAAGTATTGATGATGAAGGCGGGGGGAACAAAAAAAGAAACAACCCACCACCCTAAGCAGTTCAGACTCTCAGCTGGGGCAATGCACAGCTTTAACCCATCTTTAGCCAGCAAAGATGTGCCTGGGCTGAGGGGGCTGTTCTTCCTCCCTTGAAAGGGCAGCCCGAGCAGGAGGTTGGAGGAGCCCAGGGCAAAGGAGGTTCAGCTTTTTTCCTTCCTCAAAGAAAGGATGTTTCTGTCCCATTTTCCTCTCAGCATGTGGGAGGGACGCTCTGAGGCTCTTCTAAGTCATTGATCCCTTTCTAAAGGAGCCAGAGCACTGCAGTGTGACCCGCAGAGCGGCAACCGCAACTCAGGAAATTCGAATCAGCTTTATTCTCCTCGGAGATATCTGCTAAAACAGAAGCAAGGCACTGAGAGTCAGCGGCAGGGCCGGGGAGCGACAGGGATTGTTTGACAGCGCTGCCAGGGAAATCTGAATGGCCTACAGGGAAGCCTGGCTGCACAGAAAACAGCCAGCGTCGCCACAGCGTTAATTGCCGACATCCTGGGATGACATCTTAGTTGGGATCCATTCTCGGCAGCTTCGAACAGAAAGTACAGCTGCTGCTGCCAGGCCTGGGTTTAGGCCTCAACCAATTCCCACCAGAGACAATGCAGCCTCCAAACAAGCTCTGCCCGCTTCCCTCACCACAGGAAGGACACTGAGGTGCTGGAGCGTGTCCAGAGGAGAGCCACCAAGCTGGTGAGGGGTCTGGAGAACAAGTCACACGAGGAGAGGCTGAGGGAACTGGGCATGTTTAGTTTGGAGAAGAAGAGGCTGAGGGGAGACCTCATTGCCCTCTACAACTCCCTGAAAGGAGGGTGTAGAGAGGTGGGGGTTGGCCTCTTCTCCTAAGGGAATAATGACAGGAGCAGAGGAAATGGTCTGAAGTTGGGGCAGGGGAGGTTTAGATTAGATCTTGGGAAGAATTACTTTCCTGAGAGGGTGGTCAGGCACTGGAACAGCCTGCCCAAGGAGGTGGTGGAGTCACCATCCCTGGAGGTATTTAAGAAACGTGTAGACATGGCCTTTCAGGGCATGCTCTAATGCCCGAGATTGTTGGGTTGTGTTGTTTGTGGGGTTTTGTGTTGGTTTTTTTTTTTTTGTGGTTGGACTCGATGATCTCAAAGGTCCCTTCCAACCATGAAGATTCTGTGGTTCTGTGATTCTCAGGCAGGTAGCGTGCTCCCCTGCTCCCTGGAAAGTTGTCCATTTTCTCTGCCTGCTCCCTTCCCTCTCTTGTCTTCCCACTGCTGCCTTTCAGCTCTCACCACCAGCCAGAAAATGCCAAGCGACTCACACTTTATCCTCTCCCCACTAATTAGAGTGGGAGGTGCAGGACATGGCTGAAGCCACCCTTGCTTTCCACGCTCAGCAAAGGCTCTTTGTGGGATGTTTGGCCCTGTGAATGCCCAGGGGCTGCGGCAGCAGAGCAGGAAGGAGGTGCACACACACACACACACACACCTGCACATACACACTCCTGCAAGGGCAAGAGAGAACAGAAACAGGAATGTCTTCAACGTGAGGAAGTCCGGAAAGACCACAGACACAGCAGCTCTCAGTGGTAGGACACACTGGTGAGGCAGAGGTGCTCTTTTCTTTGCCTTGACTTGCCTTGGCTGACTCAGATTCCAGTAAGCTGAGCTGCTTTTCATTTACAGTAAATTGAAGAAAACCCTGTTATCGTTAGGAATCACCAGCGTGCAGAGAGCAGACAAACACCCTCCAGGAGGGGAGAGGGCAAAATTCTGAAGAGCCTAAAAACTTTATAGGTCTTGCAGTTGCATTAGCTCCCACTTTGTGGGACATTTGTGGAACAGGGTTGGGTTTTTTTTTTGTCTCTCTCAGACTGGGGTTATTTTAGATGAACAAATCCTTCAAAAACAGTAAAAGTAGAATTTGGTTTTGTTCTTAAGCTTTCAAAATAAAAGATGCTGTGAGGCAACTGAGGGTAATCAGATGCAGACATGCAGACCATACGGAAATGCAATAGCTTGTACAAAACGTGCACATATGCACGTGCCCGACCAGGCTAAGCCCTAAGTTCTCTGTTAAAGGCAAACACTCAGTGATTCACTGAAACTAGGTCAACACCACACTGGATTTGCCTGGGACCCGGACCCAGTACCATAACTCTGCTGAAGGGATGCAGAAGGGGTTTGGGTCTCCCAAACCCATGGATCAGAAGTAGCCCGTGGGATGGTAACCCCTCCACAGAGGGGTTACTCTGTGATATTCCGCTCTTTCAACTTCAGAAATTAACTTTAACTCTGAAGAAGGTGGTTTAATACATCTTCCTGCATGGGTTATTAATAACTGCATGAGATACTTTTGGCTTCCCATTATTTCTCAGACCACACTGACTACGGCCTCAAGCAACATCCTACAGGAATGAGCTACACTGTCACATTTGCTGTGAAAAAAATATTCCTTAGTTGGTTTTGAGTTTTCTGCATATCTGCTTATGCTTGCCTATAAAATAAAGGAGGAATTTCCTGATCTATCATCTCTAAATCTTGTATTGTTCTATGTTCTTTTATCTTCTTCTATTTTCCTCCTTTCTAAAACACACAGTCCAAATTTTACCAATTTGTCTCATATATGAGATTCTGTTTTCCTTGTCTCCCTTCTCTACATTTCTTCCCAGAACTGCCATCCACCTGGGGCTGGACATGTGCACTCTTGAACCACCTCTGAAAGGGCAAAGGGAGTCTCGAAGACTTTCCTGGCATTATTGCAAACATTGAGAAGATCACAGCATCTTTACAGAAAATAACAGAACCCTTTTGTACCATTAAACCAATTCTCCCTGGCTAC
>JAHREE010000274.1:151471-165771 GCA_033628505.1 Tringa tobata
CCGAAGCACGAGCTCGATAGCTGCCTGTCGTGCCCGGCACATCAGCCAACCGCTCTGCGCACAAGCAACCCGTTTGTTTTATCAGCCAGCACGTCGTCTGGTACCAGCCACAGCACGTATGTCCCAGCTGGAAGCTCGGGGATGTGACAAGGCTGGCTTTGGAGATGGGGCGGAAGGATGGGAAATACTGGGGAGGTGAGCTCATAGGCAGCGGAATGGGGAGAAGTGGATTTATTGCGGCGGAGCAGGACGTAGAGGGGCTCGTGCACAAAGACGTAAAGGACCAGGCTTGATCCGTGCCGCTGCTCAGAGAACAGCTTGTTTTATGGGAAACGTCTAAGAGGAATTAGGCTAAAACCCAACCAATTTCTCATGGACCACTGAATAACTATCAGATGATGAGAGCTTTTGGCCATGACAAACTTGGGTTAAATTGGAAGCAGTGACTTCATGTTTCCATACCCCTCTGCAGAATAAAGGCACGCAGCCCGCGCGCTCGGCTGCATCCCCTTCACCTACAGCAATTTACTGTGCCATGGTTTCAGGGTTTGTGCAGCAGGGTTCACCACGGAACAGGTTCTGTTGAAATGAAACGTTGATTTATACTTCTTTGTGGAGCTAAAAAAACCCAGTTAATCCCTCCCATTTTTAATCTAAAATCCTGGAATACTATGGAGGAGCCAGGGCCAGCTCTACACTGGAAACTGGTCAATATTACAAACAGATGATAGAAAATATATATATATATTTTAGAGAGCCATAGCAACCAGAAGAGAACAAAAAAAAAAAAAAAAAAAAAAAAAAAAAAAAAAAAAAAAAAAAAAATATATATGAATTACTGGGAGATTTTATTTGGCTTTAGTCATCCTATTGGGAAGAAATAAACACTGTTTTAGAAACAAGCTAGACAAGCCTCATTTGTATTCAAGCAAGCAAGGAGTTTGGTTTGGGTTTTGGTTTTTTTTTTTTCCTTTGTACACACAGAAATTAGCTTGTGTCAAGAATGTTTGAAAACATTTTGGCAAGGGAAGAGTCACTGAGGCTACCACATGGAAGCTTTCTGGGCTCCAGAAGATCTGAAGATGAAGCCTAGTGGTTACGCCAGGGCAGCAGGTGACAAGGTATCTGCTGGCTTAATGGCTGCAGGTCCGTGGCCCCAGTCAAATCACTTAATCCCACTGAGTCTTATTTTCAGTGTAAAAGTTATACTGCCTGTCAAACGCAAAGTGCCGCCGTGGCTCAGACTAAACTAACTTGAATCAGATGAAAACTGCTGAATAAGAAGAGCACATCTATACCTGCAGTCCTTGCAACTCCTCTAATCACCCTGGTTTAAAAAAAAAAAAAGGGGGAAACTGCAGCGCAAAGAGCTGCCATAACGGCCCCAAGCTGGTGCACTGGGCCAAGGAGCAGTGTACGTGCTTCCCCAAACTACAGACAAGCTGCCAGACAATAATTTTCACCTGTATCACAGAATTGTCTGGGTTGGAAGGGACCTTTCAGATCATCCAGTCCAACCATCAACCTAACTCTGATAAAAACCATCACTAAACCATGTCTCTAAGCACTATGGCAACCCGGCTTTTAAATCCCTCCAGGGATGGGGCCTCAACCACTTCCCTGGGCAGCCCATTCCAAGGCTTAACAACCCTTCCCATGGAAAAATTGTTCCTAATCTCCAATCTGAACCTCTCTTGGCACAAGTTGAGGCCATTTCCTCTTGCCCCATCACCTGTGACGTGGGAGAAGAGCCCGACCCCCCCTGGCTACCCCCTCCTTTCAGGGAGTTGGAGAGAGCGAGGAGGTCTCCCCTCAGCCTCCTTTTCTCCAGGCTGAACCCCCCCAGCTCCCTCAGCCTCTCCTCATCAGACTTATTCTCCAGACCCCTCCCCAGCTCCCTTGCCCTTCTCTGGACCCACTCCAGCCCCTCAATATCTTTTTTTGTGGTGAGGGGCCCAAAACTGGACCCAGCCCTCGAGGTGAGGCCTCACCAGTGCCCAGTACAGGGGGACGGTCACCTCCTGAGTCCTACTCACCATGCTGTTCCTGATGTATTCTTTCCTGAACTATGACATGTGAGAAATAACTAAAGAAGGCTAGACATACCTCATTCTGGGCTTTTCAGCCTGGCTGCCGAAGGCTCGTGCGGCTGTGCTGCCTCGGGCACTCACATGCATCCATCAGAACCGTCCTCCCTTCCAGTAACTTTGGGAAATTTTCCAGCAGACTTGAATCATGACAGAGGACAGAAGCTCATGGATACTAAGTTCCTGCAGGTTTCACAGAAATAACTAAAGGACAAGAGAAGATATTTCATACCTTATCCCCTGAAAAGGGAATCCCTCACCATGACAGCGCAGAGGGTGCAGACATGCCAAGAGAGGTGTTTGCGGGGAAAAAAAAAACCAAGCCAATAAATCAGCTATAGCTACTTTGGGCATTGTTTTGACACATTGCTATCAGCACATATAACTCCTCGTGTACCTGCTGGAATTAGTTCTGCCCTATACACTTTTCAAAAATGTAATAAATTTTCTAAGGAATGATTCATCTAAGTAAGTTTCTCCTGAAGTAATCAAGTAAAATCTACATTAAATCTCCACCCACAAATTGCATCTTGCCTGCTTACTTCCTGTGCTTGTAGATTTTCTTACTACTGTGTTGCAGTTCCCAAGACACAAACAGCTTCCTACGACTCACTTGTCAAAGGTTAAATATTAAAATTCACCTTTTAAATTAAATGAGACTTCAAAACTCACATTTAAATATCTTTTAGTGCACTACTAATCAAGCAATTATGAAAAAAGATACATTATATATTAATGGAACGGTAGAAAATTACGTTTAGAAGACCTGAAGGGGATACCAAGTCAGTCAAGACATATTTATAATATGCAGGAGACTGTGAAGGCTCCTACTCTGCCCCCCCTCAAAGCAATGATCAACTCTTCCTGACAAATATCCGTGAAGAATAGTCTGACTTGTTCTCAAAGGTATGCAGCAATGGGGAATGTGCAACTATTCCAGTGCTTCACCACACTTATCATCTGAAAGTTTTTCCTAAGGACAAACCTTAAGCCTACCTTACAGAAATTTTAGTAGTGATAGGCCTCTCATATCCCCAGTAGGCACATGAAAAATTTATTACTTTATTCCTTACAGCAACCTTTTGCATATTTGAAGACTGTTCTCACATATTCCTTCCATCTCCTCTTCCCTAGACTAAACAAACGTAACTCTTTTGATCATTCCTCCACAGGTCATATTTTCTGGACCTTTGGGTCATTCTTACTGCTCTCCTCCAGACTCTCACCAACTGGGATGCATCTGACTAAGTCTTCTGCCCAAAATGAGATCTGATGCTCTCTCTTTCCCTTCAGGGTGTTCCCAGCAGTGTAGGACCCTATCATATGCAACGCACAACATTTATATTTATACATCAGAATAATTTCACTTCGATCTCTCAGCATGAAGAATCATAGAATTGTCTAGGTTGGAAGGGACCTTTCAGATCATCCAGTCCAACCATCAACCTAACTCTGATAAAAACCATCACTAAACCATGTCTCTAAGCACCTCCTGAGTCCTACTCACCACGCTCTTCCTGATCCAGGCCAAGATGCTGTTGGTCTGCATGTTGGTTTAGGTATAGTTCACTGGCGATAGGAACTCCCAACTTTTCCTTCTCCTTTCAGAACTGCTGGCTTTCCCCAACTGAAAATCATGCATTGGATTATTCCTGCATAAGCACAGAACCTCACACTTTTTGCACCTCCCTGACCTTACTGCACATCGCTGTTTCAGACTGTTTCTGTTATTTTCAAAGGTTGTTTTGAATTCCAGCCCTCTACACTGTAGTGCTTTGCTGTGTCTGCAGATTTCCATCAGGATACTCTGCATGTCATCATCCTGGTCAACACCAAATTGCATGAGCTCTAGGACAGATTTTAGAGGAATCCAAACTCTCCACATCTTTTGTGGTTGATGACTACATGTTGCCAATTACTCAGAGTCTAAATATCCAACCAGTACTGCATCCCTTTTTGGTTTTCATCAAGATCGTATTTCCCCACCTTGCTCACGTACTTGTTATTTGACAATGTCAAAAAGTCTCACTAGTACCAAGGTAACCAACATTCACTGCTTCAAATCCATACTGGAATATCCATTATTCCCTGGATACCTTCTAGATGGTTTGCTTTTCCTAGTAGTTTCTTAAGACCTGACGTCTGATTGACCAATTAGAAACCTCAAGTCTTTGCATTTTTGGAGTTTGCTTTGTTGTTTGATTGGGGTTTTTTTTGTTGTTGTTTTGGGGTTTTGTTATTTTTAGGGTGAGGGGGTGAAGAAGAGCATTTGACATTTTCCAGCCTCCTGTAATGCTACCTGTCCCCCACTGCAATGGTGGGGGCTCAGAGGTCTCAGGACGATGTGTTCTGGGGTAAATGTTACCAATGTCAGCCAACTGAAAAACCTCTGATTCGTGCATGTCATCTTAATACTTCTGAAGCTAATTTCACTAGCTAGTTCCCCACTACAATTCATGCATTGTGGAGGATACAAGCATGACATATGCTATACGGTTATCTTTAGGCTCTACGCATGACGAGTTTTTTTCTGAACATTTCTCCAAACCTGTACCTTACAGCTCCAGCTGTTTTCTTTCAGGCCAAGAAACATCAAAGCAGCAAGAACTCGTATACACAACAAATACGTTTCCACATTATTCCATCAATATATTGCATGTATGATGTATATCAGGTAGGCCCTTGAAAACAACCTAACTCCATCATAGAGAGAAAAAAAATACAGATATTAATTTCAAGAAAGCACAAACCATGGCCCCTCTATACTGATCAAACATCGTAATATTGCAGTCCCTAAAGAGTTAACAATTGGAACAAGCCCTGGATAAGCTTTCTCTAGGAAGAGAGTTTCTTCCTCTTCCTTTGAATTGAAGTATACATTTGTTCTCCCATGAAATATTCCCAGTATACCCACAACCATGACACGCTAAGGTCACTGAATTGTGCAAAGTTTCATTTTCAAGGTTTGCAGGTTCGGTGTTGGGGTTTTTTTTAACTAAAAATAACAGAGTTGGAATTTGTGGTCATGGTCAAACAGTGATAAAATTAAGAACAGATAAAGCCACAAATAACATTTTTTGAGACTTGCAAAGCTTGGTTTTGTTGAAGTAGGGGAAGTAGTGCCATTTAATCAAAAGCACAAAGCACCAAGTGTTTGTTACAGTGAACAGAGAAGCCAAGGCTCAAAGAAGCCTGAAATTCAATGCAGAAGAGAAGACTGCTTTTCTAAAGCACAGCCCTGGCGCAGGAGAAACGGGAACAAAGGAAAGCAGCAATCATTTGCTTCGAAGTATTTGTTGCAAAAAAATACATCTCTTGCAATGAGACATCCTTTGCAACTGCAATACTCAGTAATAATATTTAGGGTAAAAATAATGGGGGTAATAGGTGGCATTATGATATTTAGCAGTAGCTGGTAGATGAGTCTTCAACTTGGTCATTACCATCTGAAAACGCTCAGGCTCAGCAGGAGTATAACTCCACCTTTCTCTCCCCCAACTTCAACTGGACCCAGCACATCTGTGATAACCAAAGAGTCAGCTTGTTATTCAAGAGATAAAAATTTAGCTCTTAGCATAGCTTTCAAAGTAAATAATCTTTTGACATGTGAAAGTGCTTGGAGCCTATCCAAAAAAGTTCCTGCCAGCTTTATGTTTTTTTTTCATGCTGCTTCTTCAGAGTGGATTCATAAGCATTACTTAAGTTGTTTCGGTTCATCAAATGTTTTTAAGGCTATTTTGGAGTATTAAAGAGACTCCATCGATATTATTTTTTTTCAAACAACTGAAGAGGACAGCATTAAGGTACGTACACCACAGTCAAACAACACTTATCATTGTTGCATTTGACAAATCAACGCCTATAAATACTTCAAGGGTGGGTGTCAGGAGGATGGGGCCAGGCTTTTTTCAGTGGTGCCCAGGGACAGGACAAGAGGGAATGGGCACAAACTTGAAGATAAGAAGTTCCACGTAAACATGAGGAGGAACTTCTTTCCTGTGAGGGTGTCAGAGCCCTGGAAGAGGCTGCCCAGAGAGGTGGTGTATTCTCCTTCTCTGGAAACATTCAAACTCCGCCTGGACACGTTCCTGTGCAACCTGCTCTGGCTTTGGCAGGGGGTTGGACTAGATGATCTCCAGAGGTCCCTTCCAACCCTATATCATTCTGTGATTCTGTGAAATGCTCCAAGTGACGCAGTCAGAAAGAACTTGAGCAAAAAGAAACCTTTCATCATGTGAAAAAAAATAAAATGCTGTCATGCCACATCCTGCCTAATGCCCAATGTGCTTCAGAAGTACCACCCCTTCAAACACTTTACAGTTTCAAAGTTTTAACATTGACCAGAGAAGCCCTGGAAAAGACCAAGGAAGAAAAGACAATGGCAGAAGCTCATTTGGCTTTGCAGAGTGAGCATGTTAGACTGGGGGAAATCCCATTAGGCAGAAGAAAAACCCCAAAGCACTGCTGAGCACTGGTGCCTCACTACCCAGGGGTGATAGAAGGGTGGACATGGGAATTGCTCTCAACACTGCCAGCCCCAGACAGGGCAGCTCGTGGGAGCAAAGCAAAGCAGGACACGTCAGATGCAGCAGAAGGACTGTGGACTCTGCAGAGCAATGGAGTGAGCGATCTCACACTAAAATAGAAAATGACTGCATCTAGCTATGGTCAACTGGTGTTGCCCTGAGAGACCGTGACAGAGCCTGCCCCATTACAAGTCTTAAATGCATCATCTTGTCAGGATTAACCAGACATCTATGATTAGCCGTAAGATTTTTAGCCTGAGAAAGTTCTCATTCAAAAGAGACAAGTGTTAAACAAATCTGTACTAAAATAAAGCTAGGGATGATCACTTGCCGCAACAGCAAAGCTTCCTTTTGTACAGAGCAAGGAAGGATTGGTAATACCCAGTGACAGCACAGCTGCTGAAGGACATGAAGCTGGATGGAAAAAAAAACAAAAATCCAACTCTTCTGTGATATTTTAAGGGGCCTCTGGAGGTCTCCTGTTCAGCCTCCTATTTGAAGTGGAGCCATCAACAATGCTAAATCAGGGCCATCGTAGCTTTGTTGAGCTACGGTCCTCAACCTTTTCAGGAACTGTTCCCTGTCCTTTGCCACCCTCCTCATGATCAGGTTTTTCCTGAAGCCCTTCCAGATCCTCCCATCCTACAATTCAGAGCTGTAGCCCTTGGTTGTATTATCTAGGGCTTGACACCACAGTCTAGTAACTACCCTTCCTATAGCTGTAGGCTCCTGTTAGATCTCCCTGCACCTTCTCTTCACCAGCTAAACCAGCCCTGCTCCCTCCAGCTCTCCTCAGAGTTTAGGTGCTCTAGGACTCTGACCACCCCAGACTCTCTCCAATTTTTCAGCATCTCTTAAACTGGAAGGCTCAAACCAGGACACATTTTAAGTGAGTGTCTCAGTGCCATGGCAAAGAGGTAATAACTTCCTTCAATCTGCTGCTTGTGCTCTTCCCTGTCCCCCTGTACTGGGCACTGGTGAGGCCCCACCTCAAGGACTGGGTCCAGTTGCGGGCCCCTCCCTACAAAAAAAAGACATTGAGAGGCTGGTGAGGGGTCTGGAATAAGTCTGATGAGGAGAGGCTGAGGGAGCTGGGGGGGTTCAGCCTGGAGAAAAGGAGGCTGAGGGGAGACCTTCTCNCATGGTTTAGTGATGGTTTTTTATCAGGTTGATGGTTGGACTGGATGATGTTGAAGGTCCCTTCTAACCTAGACAATTGTATGATTCTTTGATTCTGAAGGTAACCCAGCATGTGGTTTACCTATAGCATGATGAGCACAGTGTTGGCTCATACTCAACTTCATATTCAAAGAAATAAGTCAATTTATGATTCATACACTGGATTTTTTAATAACATTAATTGAGAGCTAAACACCCAGAGGCTAGAAACCATTAAAGGCGCTGCTCAAGAATATGTTAAAGAGTCAAAGTGGGTAGAAAGTCAAAACCAGCACAGATAAGCAGAAGATAATATTGTTGGCCCTTGAAGTTCAAGTCAGACTGATATGCATGAGGACAACCACTCTTTCCAGTCTAAAAACAGTTCACTGGCTTTGAGGTCAGAATGATAAACCTGCATTACTGCAGGAAACCAAACAAGGAAAGACTCTGCCTGGAGTGCCAGCTTAGTCACTGAGAAGTTTGTCTTAAAGTACCCTACCAAACCCTGTTTCACTGTGCAGACCTCCTCTCACCCATGACAAGGGTGAGACAAACAAGAAACTGCTATAGACAGTCAACACATAGGAAATGTGAGTATGAATTCATCATTGCATGGTCGGTATCAAAAAGCTACCATACAATACAATTTAGGTGGGAGAGGAACCTCAAACAACGGCAAAAGTGATGACAGTCATGTGGATTTAGACGCTGAAGACTAGCAAAAAACAAGACAGAAAGGTGAGTCCAAATTTGGATGGCAACTGGGGAAGATCGCTACACAGCAAAGGTTACCAAAAAAATGCTCGTGTCATTTTAAACTGCAGCAAGAGACACTCCCAATATGATGGCAAGCAATAATCTGTGCTGGCATCGGTCTCTGTCAGTCAATATTCAGAAAAAATACTCCACAAGAGTTGCCACGGCCTCAGAGATTTGTCACAGGACTGCAGAGCACTCCTGTTTTCATCTAGACCTTTCCCCTTTGAGAGTCAGTCAGCTGACTGAAAACCAGCAATCGAATCACAAGCTACTGAGCAATTTATTAACTAGTAGAGCAAGTACCAAATGTTTCAAATTCAATAATCATTGATTTAGAAGGTACTTTACCTGCAAAGGACCTTAAAGTAGCTTAAAAAAAGTTCTTCAAATATTTTCATTCGGATCTTGTGATGCTGGAGAGGGCCTTTCAAGCATGTTATGTACTCAGCCATTCCACGGTTCTTCATGTGCTCACACTACAAACTAATCTTCAATCTACTGGTATAAATGAAATCCAGAAAGCGTAGTGCTGCAAGAGGACATTTTGCAGGCACCCTGGTTCCCAGTTTTTCTGGCAAGTCTCCATCTGCATTACTGATTCCCAATTGTTAATTCCTTAGCCCTCCCAGCCTTGGCATCCCTTATGACTTCTACAGTCTCCCATCTCAGCAACTCCTTGTTTAGAGACGTCTCTGCTGCTCACCCCAGAGACCACAGGAAGAGATTTGCTTCAGAAGGGACTGCAACTTTTTTGGAAGTTTTAGCCCTTCTGCTGAGAAGTGAGACCTTATCAGATGGCTCCTCCTCAGCCATTTCAGGATAAGCAAATGATGTTTTCTTACCACAAGCAGGCAGAACCAACAACAGAGGAAAGCAAGAGAGAGCCAGCAGGCAGAATTCCTACGGTTACTAACTGTTTTGTATCTTCACCTTTTCAATACTAAGGATTTGTAGTTACCTGAGCAGCAGTTGGGTTTTGTCCCCAGCAAGCTGGGGTGATGGAAGGAACATGCTCTTTTGGGTCCCCACACAAAGATAACCCCCAAGATGTGACTGAGTGCTGACGAGACAAGTGTCACACTGTGTAACAGAGAGCAGGAAAAATGAGGCAGTGCATTTAACCCTGCAGTACCTGACTGGAAGACGTATCTGGCTAAGCCTTGCATTAACTCTGCTGGCCAGGTGGGTGGTGCCGACTCCCCCGTTTCTCTCTTGAGTCGAAACGTCAGCTCAAATCCAAAACCACTTGGTCCATCTGTTCCCGTAAACCTGGAGGGAATGAAAAATAAAACGTCATGACAGAAGTCCAGTAACCAGAGCAGGCTTCAAGGTTAGGACCATGGAAAAGGATTAATGTTCTCCTCATAGAAAAGATAAGTTTAGAAATTCTCTCATTTCAGTCTACTCTAGCTCAAATGACATAACATCGTTAGGTTAGCTGATGTAATACAATTTCAAAGATAACTATCATAGCAGTGTTTTCAGTCAGAATAATGCAGGCTTGGAACCGCAACTTCTTTCCTTGAACCGGTGGGATTTTCAGCAACGTGAATTTGTTTTTAAAACATCATTGTAAGTTTTGCACTGATGGCTAATTGGGGATAACAGAGAGAGTACGTAACAGAAAATAATGTTATTCCACTCCTGTGAATTCAAATTTCTATACCTTGAGAAGTGGGATGCAACTAAAGCACTGTGTAGGAGGTTTCTGGGTTGAAACAGTTGAATATTTTCATGTACAGCACAGTGTTTGTGCATTGTGGATTGTCAGCAGGGGAGAAAGGAACAAGGAGATGCAGACAGAAAGTTAATAACCCCTCACACCATGCACTAATTCTTATTTTGCTCCAGCGTATCTCTGCACACACACCCACTCCTTGGATATCTAGGAGGACAACAGTGGAAAAGCACTGAATTACTGTTCAAGAAGCAGCAGTTTGGCCATTTCCCCATTTGGCAGAGATGGGTGCCAATTTATTTGGTTTGCTCAGATAGAGATACCCAGATACCCAGGAGAACAGTACTAATCAACGCAACAAGGCTCAAACAAAAATGAGTCAATAAAGGTTACCCCATACAAAACTGGTCCTCAAGAATCCTTTTTTATTTACACATACAGGAAAGTTCCTGTTCCAAGTCCCCAACAGTTGAAAACACCACATTTCCCTGCAGAAAAAGAGAAACCCCATGGACAAATAAGCAAGCTCACAAACTTGAAAGCAAGTTGGAGACATCCATGTCCTTTTTAATGCCTCGCTTGTTTGCTGTGGCTGTTCCACAAAAGCAAAGGAAAGAAAGGGGGATTTACACTGAGCGTAAAGACACGTCACCGAAGCCTTCATAAACCATTATCATCCTACAAGTTCAAATCTCCAACACCTGCAGCCACTGGCAAATTCTCTGGAGAAACTTTGCAAATGTCTTGGATGCTGGTGCCTTCTGGCACATCTAAAAGGTTTGAAAAACACAGCTCACCAGCAGTTCCATCACCAGCTCCAAGTGCTGGATGGATTGTTCCAATAGTAAGGACTCTGGTTTGAAGGAAAAATGCTTTAGAGTGACCCTGACCAATGACGTGTTAAAACTGATGAAATTTAAGCATCAATGCAACTCCTTCATCATGCAATGTAACTTTGACGATTATTCAAGGAAAGTTTGATTGTGGTAGACTTTCAAGTGTTGTAACAAAAGTAGTTCAGAAACATACCCAAGGATATAACTAACTATGGGACAGCCCAAAGAGATAATAACAGCTGTGACTGAAAACAAAGAGAGCAGGTATTAAAAGTAATTCAGACACTATAAAAGGGAGTAAACAATACAACAAATATCGGACCTGTTGGAATAGGTCCAGAGGAGGGCAACGAAAATGATCCGAGGGCTGGAGCATCTCTCCTATGAAGACAGGCTGAGAGAGTTCAGGGTGTTCAGCCTGGAGAAGGCTCCAGGGAGACCTTCTAATGGCCTTCCAGTACCTGAAGGGGCTACAGGAGAGATGGGGAGGGACTCTTGATCAGGGAGTGGAGCCATAGGATGAGGGGTAATGGTTTTAAATTGAAAGAGGGGAGATTGAGATGAGATACCAGAAAGAAATTCTTTGCTGTGAGGGTGGTGAGACCCTGGAACAGGTTGCCCAGAGAAGCTGTGGCTGCCCCATCCCTGGAGGGGTTCAAGGCCAGGCTGGATGGGGCTTTGAGCAACCTGGTCTGGTGGGAGGTGTCCCTGCCCAGGGCAGGGGGGTTGGAACTCAATGATCTTTAAGGTCCCTTCCAACCCAAACCATTCTAGGATTCTATAAATAAAGACTGTTTTTCATTAGTATAAAAATATACAAGCATGTCCATTTTTGTTTCCTTCCATATTACCCTCAACAAAGAATTTGAGAAGTATATACTACCGAAGCAAATTCCTTGCGAACAGAGCAGATAATGCATTTCAGAATGGTCAACTGGTACATATAAAACTCTTTTAGGAGAGAAGTGTACCCTTAAGCAACAAGTCAAATAATTACATTTGGTTCTTAAACAAAGCAAGAGCTTACTGAGTAACCAGCCAGGCAGGGAGTGCAATCTGGATGTGCAGCGAAACCCGTGCTCTGCAGTCATGTGTGCAGGTCCACCAAAAAGATGGGTACAGGACGGTGACAGCCTCACAATTGTAAAGTTGTACTTTGTACAGTCAGCAACCGTGCAGTGTTTTATTAGTTTCACGTATCAGTTAGCAAAGGGAAAAGAGAAATATTTCTTAAGGGGAGAAACAAAAATGCTTGAAAGTGGGTAGTTTTCAAGGCCTGACTCCAGGAAAAAGCATATACCAGAAACTGAAACACATTATGAATGGGTCAATTTTAAGAAGGATCAAAGTTAACAAAAAAAGCCTTCAAGCTGATCTTTCACAGTTAAAATTTTTGGAAAGTAAGATGGCTCCCTATTGAATTTCCTCCTTTCAAGGCACGTTCTGAAACAACAGAGCTTTACTTCTAATATGCATCGAGCTGGAATTTAGTGGGGTTTGGGTTTTTTTGAACTCCATAGACCTCTCGGCTTCCCAGAAGTAACTGCTTAAGAGACGACCACATGTGCTTTATATTGATCCCTGAGCAAGTTACTGACTAACAGAAGCATTCAGGTGAGCATCCATCAAATTTAAAGCAAGATGAGCGTTGAGGAGAACATTGCTGGTCAGCAGCACATCAGCAGCTGCAAAGCAGTAAAACCGAGAGGCAATGACACTTACATGATTTTTTTGTATGGTAATGAAAGAGACTCTACAACAGAGAACTACTAATAGAAACGAAATAGAATAAAAGATAAGGAAACAAACAGTAACTTACTTCCCTTCTAAGAGTAAAAAAAAAAAATCCCTCAAGAATAAAAATACACTCAAAAATGCAGAAGCATATGATGCTTGTAATTCTCAAGTTCTTAAATTAACAATTAAATCTTAGAAAAATTCTATTTACATGTAAGGTATTTATACTTAAAGATTAGATTTTAAATGTTTTTGAATAGTTAATGGCCACAGGTTGCTGAAAATACACTTGCTTTGCTCTAGTGAAATTTTAAATACGTGCAATTCACCTGTATTGTGCAGCTGTTCCGAGGTAACAGTCCATAAAGTAAAAGCCTTTGATCTGTTTAATTTTAGGTTAGTAATTTGTTTTTGAGGAAATTGTGACACATGTGGCTTTAAAAGCTTGCAATTATTTTAGAAATCCTTTGTGTTTAATTCAGGCAAGTCTTTCATAGGACAAAATATTAATGTTCAGAATGTAATTAGGATAGCCATTTTCAGTTCACATTTTTGCTAAAGCTTTTGCTTTTATTCTTCAAAAAAGTCTTGTATTTGAAAGTAAGTTGAATGTAGTTTCAATAGCTCTCATAGAATTTCTCTCAATGAACAGTGGACCATAACACCGGACCAGAGCTCCTGGGCAACATTCAGAGGATGTACATGAGAACGGAGACAGACACGAGCTTCGGGAGCTAAATAAACCTCTAACCCTGCCACCTGCCTCTGACCCTCAATCTAAAGAAAATTAAAGAGAAGAATCCAGTAACCAAGTTACGCAGTTTGGCTTCTATTCTTTGTTTGCTCATCAACCCCTCAAGTTCTCTGCTACCTGCACCTGTACTAACCTGCTCCCTCCTTTCCAAGCAGGTAGCAAAGCATCCAGAGCAGGTCAGCCCAACGCCAGCTCCTGTGTCAACCGGGGAGGTAACACATTTCTATTACACACTTTTTGTTCTACAGAAGGAAGATTCTGGTACTATTTGAGGTCGGTTTCTTAGTGAATAAGGGAGGTGAGCACTGGGGTGGTGGTTTTGGGGTAGTTGTTTTTAGATGTGGTTTGGTTGTTTTCTTTTGTTTTTTTCATTTTGTTTTGGGTTTTGTTGGTTTTTTGATTTTTTTTTTAAATCAGAAGGTGACCAATTCAGACTACAGCCAACTTAGGACAAAGGCCTTGCAGCTCAGCTCAGCATCTCAACACCGAAGTGCTTTGCCAGCCATTTGTCCAGCAAAACAATTACAATGCCACAGTCCAAAAGCACCTCAACTTTACAGTAATATGACAACTTAAGATGGAGTGTGTGCAGGGAGGAAACCTCAAAATAAGTATTTCATATCTGTGTGTGGCCCCAGGTACAAAAACTCAATGCTGCAACACAGCACTGAGTTTCTGTACTAACAGATCTGAATATTTCACATTGTTTGGTTTACGGCCTGGTTCTGCTGAACCCTGCACTTTCATAGAATCATAGAATTG
>JAHREE010000274.1:174949-191709 GCA_033628505.1 Tringa tobata
TTTTCTGCCCCCTTTCTTCCCCCCCACCCCCCTTTTTTTGATTCTTTTCCTTTTTTTGTTCTTAAGAGCCCTTGCAAAATCTTCCTTTAAACCTCAGCCCTTTGTCAGGTGCTATCCCATCTACCCAGCTTTGTCAAGTGATCAAAAAATGCCTCCCACCAGACTATCCCTTCCTTGTTTACCATCCCTGGAGGCAGAGTGGCACTCGGGAGCCCTCTCCACTCCTTTGTCCAAGGAAGGGAATACCATCTGAATGGGAGACCACCAAAGATTTGCAGCCCTCTTTTGTTAAGCCTGGTGTCACTGCCTATTGGGCCTCGATTCAAAATCGAGATGACAGTAGAAGGGAACCGAGTTTGGTAATTGCTATGGAGTTTCCAGCTTAGGAAAGAGAAATACCAATAGCTCCAATTTTCAAATAAAATCCGTCATTTTATTACCAGTGGTAGTTTGTGGTTAGTGATTGTAACCACTGCCCCATCAAGGAACACAGACTATTCCAGTACTAGTCAGGAAGGCATGTTCCCAACACTAAATCTAAGATGAGGGGGAAAAAAAAAAAAAAGAAAAAGGAGATTAGGTCTGAATAACAGCATTCAGATGCATCTCTGCAAACATTCATTTTGTTAGTATCATTATTCCAGCAAGCAAAAGGACAAAAAAAGTCAACCCTCCTTTGATCTCACCGCCGGAATGGCCACACAGCTCAAAAAAAATGCTTTTACCTTCATGTTGCACTGGAAAAAAAAGCCCACTATCTTTTAATTCTTGCTTTTTAGAACATCCTAAACAGATCTTTATCGTGTAAAACAATCTTTCACTAGAAGACCCAGCTTTGATCCCCAGTCACTCCTCATCCTGGCAGGCTGAGCTCGCTGGGAGAGCGGAGCCTGCAGGCTCTCCCACGTCATTCAGCCGGGAGACCGGAGTAAAGGAAGCCCTGTCTTGGGCCAACTCTCCTCCCATACGCCAAGATCGTAAATGTTCGAAGTTCTGCTGACAAAAAGAAATCATCCAGCTTGAATACCCTGCTCCCTCCTCTGCATGGCAGCAGGAGGCTCATCTTACCGGGACGCACGTGCAGATGTGCTACTGAACAGGATGCGGGGCTCGCTGTCGGTAACGCTCAGCTATAAACCTACTTCCAATCTTTTTTTCTTTTTTTTTATTTTTTTATTGGAAACACTCCTTCTTGTAAACTGAACCACTACACTGTAAAGGTTAAACGAATTTCTTTCAATGCTTAAAAAAAAAGAGAAAATTCCAAGTTCAAGCTTGCTCTCATCCCACCACTTGTGCACGCAAAGACGGACACACCGCAGAGGACTTCTCTCTGTAGGTGGCCTACATCTTTCATATTAACGGTGCTAACTACCTCCAACAAATGACATTTGGAAGCCAAGTGGACTCTGCCTAGGAGGAAGGGGAAAAAAAAAAAAGAAAAAGATATATTTCCCCATGGTGACCACAGCTTCAAGGGAGGTCTGCCTCCAGCAGAGAAGCACAAGTCTTAGTCCTGGTCCATTGCCTTAGTGGTCGGAAGGACAAACTCAATGGGGCATGTAAAAAGACATGATGCTTGGTTTAACTGGGTTTTTTTTTTTGCCTGGGAAATAGGGAACTGAACCTTTCATGATCACACTTGTTCATGTGCTTCTTTAAAATGTCCCTGCAATTTTGGAACTCATTGGTCAAATTCAATCAAGTCCTTCAAAGGAAGAGTTGTCCCCAAATAGCCCATTTCTACAAAGCAGGCAGAAGAGAAGGATCCACAGGCACTCCCAGTAAACAAGTTCCAGTAGAAGCTTAACTGCATTTCTAGACACCAGAGATTCCACACAGGTGAGACTTGCTAAAAGGACCCTCATTTTAGGAAAACCTCAGTCTAACTCATATCTTTATAGACCATGAAAAAAAATCTAACCACAAGGCAAATCCATTATAAAAATCCAGATCTTATGGGCCTCCTGCAACTAAACTGCTCTTTCCAACTCTGATGGATTCTCAAGCTATCATTAAAAGGAAAAACTTTTTGTCACAGAACTCTCTAGTTCTGTGGCCTCTCCCTTCCCACTCTGTCATGAACCTTCTTCTCCCCTCTGTCTCAGAAAAAAAGACCAACTTGAAAAATAAGCATTACATTTGGGGTCAATCTGTGATAGACAAACAAGAGACCTAGGAAGAAAAAGGAAGTTGAGACTTTGGTGCCCACCTTGGACTATCCCTGCTCCAAGTACATGCTTTTGCACCTGCTTCCTAAACTGATCTTCCTAATGTCCTCTTCCACATCATTTCTTTTAGCTGGGGCAGATGCTCCACCTCCAGCAACAGTACATAGAAGAAATATTTCTTCAGTGCATTGGCTAGAGCTCAATTCCCACAGATAAAGCAGTGGCAACATGAAGCAGGAAGACATGGAGACCTGGAAGAAGCTCCTCAGGGAGCGTAAATCTCCAGGATTTCACTCCTGTGGTGGCTGTTTCCCACAACCAACCCATCACGGTCACACCTCACAAAAGTCTGACCCAGGAGCAGAATCACTATTTGCTGATCCTCAACTTCAGGATACATCCCCAACTCAACGTCACTTCCCTATTCCATGTGCTGAAGTTGCTACCAAGCTGCCATCCTTGACACAGCATGTGTCCTTTGACTTCAGGACTAAGAGAATCATAGAATTGTCTAGGTTGGAAAGGACCTTTCAGAACATCTAGTCCAATCACCAACCTAACTCTGATAAAAACCATCACTAAACCATGTCTCTAAGCACTACGGCAACCCAGCTTTTAAATCCCTGCAGGGATGAGGCCTCAACCACTTCCCTGGGCAGCCCGTTCCAAGGCTTAAGAACCTTTTCAGTGAAAAGGGTTCAGCCTAGTGAAAAAAAAATGAGGATGAGGGGAGCATTTGCACACTCAAAAGAAACTGGACACCATGAAAGGTGGAAGAAAACCTAAGGGGTTTAATAATTTTCCTTGAATTTCAGGCTCAGCTCCTAAACTAAACTATTTTCATAAAATCATAAGAGTGGTTTGGGTTGGAAGGGACCTTAAAGATCATCAAGTTCCAACTCCCTTGCCATGGGCCATGACACCTTCCACTAGACCAGGTTGCTCAAAGCCCCATCCAGCCTGGCCTTGATCTTTCATCTCTCCAAGACAGACATGCTGAACTCTACAGAAGTTTTTTCAAAATCTCATCTGAAATATGGATCCACAACTAACACCACCCCTCTCTAATTTACTGTCTTCCCAAAGGGCCTTTATTTTATTGCATTTTGATGAAAACAAAGAGGGGCAGAGCCAGTCTCCATCATTTTAAAAGCTTTCACTGTCACCTTGCAGCTTGGTGTAGTATTTCAGCCGTGCTTTACGCATGTGGCTTATAAAGCACTTAGGGACCCATTAAATACCAAAATTTAAGGCTAAAGGCTGGCAAGTTGAGGGCAGTGAGCTTTTAAATTTATGAAAGGCTACAGAACTAAGAGGCCACTAAAGTGACAGCTGTCAGCACCACTCCATCCTACATTCATGCAGGCTCAAAGGAGAAGCCAGCACGCACTCAAAAGAAAGAGAGCGCTCGTTCCAACTTTCAGGCTATTTTCTAAATACTCTTTTCAAAGTCCTTTCATACTCGGAAAAAGCCTTCCAGAAAACATCCACCCCTCTGCAAGCCTTGCATTTGTTACCTGATCCAGTTCTTGCGCTCCTTTTTCTTCCTCCCAGCTCTAACAAGCATCCTTGCCCTTTGACAAGTTAAGGTCATTCAGAGGAATCTATACAAGGCTAGCAGAACACAAGCTGGACTGGGAGACCTTGAAAGGCTCATGCTTACCCTCACCTTTAATAGGGAAGCACCACCCACAGAGACAACACGTTATCCCGGCGTTATCCCGGCATGCACCGCTCCCTCCGGATCCAAACGCTTAAGTAGCTGCAAATCAAAAAGGACCACAGCGAGTCGCAACCTGTTGTCTCGGCGGGTGGTACCCTGCATCTGTATTAGAGATGAAGGCAGCTGTAATCTCTTTGGTTTTATGCAAATAGGATGCTTTGGCTCCTGGAGAGCTGCCAGGGAAAAAAAAAAACAACAAAAAAACCAAAAAAACCCAACAAATCCAAAACAAAAGACACCACCCTTGTCAATATGAAGTTTGTGTAGATCAGGAAACCCAATTACTGGAATTTGCATAAAAAGCTTAACATCAAAACACGGTTGGCACGATTCTTCCCAGGATGTGGGAAGGCCACAAATACAAATCTTATCTCTTAACCTAGCCATAATTTAAGTTTTGCTTTCTATTGTGGCTCTGAATTACAACCTTCCAATTTTAATACAAATAAGACTATTCAAGGTTTTCAGGAACTCTATCGCATGGTGGTTCTCGTCTTCCACGCACTACTTAAACTGTGAACAAAAAGGGTGAGCGTTCAAACTACAGGAACAGTTAATTGGAGGTTCAGCCTTGGCCTCCAGATGAACTGTAGATAGAAGTCAGTCTGGTGAAACACACATCGTTCTCCAGCTCTCCCGACAGCCCTGCACACCCCTCCACCAGCACAATCCAAGGCTGGAGCACCCCATGGCACCGCTGGAGCTGCCATTGCCACTGAGGGAGCCTGAGTCCAGCGACACTCGGTGACAATGCCTCCCTCTGGCACCCGTTCTACACGTAGGCAGAAGTCACCATCGCGCCTGGAAACCTCAGGAAGGATCAGGCGCCTGTGCCCTGGCCACGCTGACGGCCTGGCATCAAAGCATGAACTTGCAATTGCCAGCTGAGGCACCATGCTTTGCAAAGATGCAAGGGGACATGTTCCCGCATGATGATTAGTGGCCAAGAAGGCCGATGGCCTCCTGGGGGGCATCAGGAAGAGTGTGACCAGCAGGTCCATGAAGGTCATCCTCCCCCACTGCTCTGCCGTGGGGAGGCCCCATCTGCAGCACTGGGTCCAGTTCTGGGCTCTCCAGTCCAAGAAGGACAGGGAACTGCTGGAGAGGGGACAGCAGAGGGATACAAAGACGATGAAGGGCCTGGAGCAGCTCTCTTATGAGGAAAGGCTGAGGAACTTGGGTCTTTTTAGTCTGGAGAAGAGAAAGCTGAGGGGGATCTGATCAACGCCTATAAATACTTCAAGGGTGGGTGTCAGGAGGATGTGGCCAGGCTTTTATCACTGGTGCCCAGGGACAGGACAACAAATAACGGGCACAAACTTGAACAGAAGAAGTTCCATCTCAACATGAGGAGGAACTTCTTTCCTGTGAGAGTGGCAGAGCCCTGGAAGACACTGCCCAGAGAGGTGGTGGAGTCTCCTTCTCTGGAGACATTCAAACCCCACCTGGACATGTTCCTGTGCAACCTGCTCTGGGTGGCCCTGCTTTGGCAGGGGGTTGGACTAGATGGTCTCCAGAGGTCCCTTTGAACCCCATAGCATTCTGTGATGCTGTGATTTTGCTGTGAGGCAGTAGCTGCTAGCAAGGGGTGGAAAAGGGATTAGGACCTGTCTCCTCTCCCACAGCCACACTGGCCAGAAGCTCCCTGCAGTGTGCTCACAGGCTACACACGCACTCATCGCTGCGGGAGACAGTCTTTCCTTTCAGAAAGCAATAACAGTCCAAATAACAGGCTCTGCTTTAACCCCACTGAACAGACTTAAGGAGTTACACATCAGTTTTGATTTTAAAGTTGATAGAAAAAGTTAAAAACGGAGAATAACTTGCAAAAAATGTCCCGGAAGAATTTCAGCTGCCACTCAAGTTGTGCAACACGCTCGACTGGAGAGACTTATTTCCATGCAAGCAGTTTGGCATGAAATCCCACTGAAAGCCCTGCGGTTCCCTAACGCTGTCATGACGTCATGATTTAGGATTTTTAGAGCAATCAGCCCAGCACAGCTGGTGTCATGGTTGCCATTATACCATGAAACACTGAGTGGTTTTAAATGAAAAAGGTTTCCCTGTTTGAAATTCTTAGATTTCTTCCATCTTATTCCATGGCTCTTAAAACCAGACCAGTTCTGTAAGCAGAGAATAGCTGATATTTAAGCAGAGCAGGAAATAGTGCTGCTTTAACTGAAAATAAATCTGTCAACAAGGAGGCACAGACTCCACTTCAGACTTTTCAGGTTCTTATTAAAAAATATAAATTAAAGTCAACATTTTCACGTTACTTGCTACATCTGTTTGCTATTCCATTATAAATAAAAATATAGGGGCCTCCAATTCAGTTTTGGTTGACTCAAATCAAAAAGTCCTTTTCATTTAATACTGCACTATAATTGGTCTAGATTGCACTGTATTACCAAAAGAGGTCCACAAGAAATAGGCCATGTATTACCCAAAGTCAAGCTGAGAGACTAAAAAGGCCTTTGGCAGTGTACTATCCTTCCCTTTCTAAAGGATGGAGGAGGCAAGGTCATGGAAGCACAACCCCAATATAGGAACCTCTCCAGCTGCCACAAGCGGGTCCATCTTTGCATCAAACCAACACCTATCTCCAGACACCAGGGCAGCTGAGCAGAGTTCAAAATTCCCCTGTCCCACCAACACACTTCACCTGGGACAGCAGAATCCCACAGTCCTTCAAGCAATAAAGACACTGATACCCATCTTCTTATACAAGGGCTTTATTAAATTCCCCGGTGGAGAACAAGAGCCTATGGAAATTGCAGGAAAAATCACTACACTCCTGCAACGAGCACCCAGTGCTGGTTTGATGATGTGTAGTTCCCGGGGCAGTTGTGTTTCAAGGGTAGTTAGCAAACAGTGACTGCTCTTGGGAGTAAGAATTGAGGGTGGGTGCTGAGCTCCTTTGAAAATCTTCTCTCTGCCTGTCTACAGTGCTCACCTACCAGGTGGTAACTTCAGGTTCAGTGTCTAAGCCCTCTGTAGGTTTTGACAGCTTTACCACAGGCACATTTGTATGTGAAGACTATTTGCCCCAAAGGCAGAGCCAGCCTTCTCGACAGCACATGTAGTTTTAAATTTTGTAGCTTCAACAGTGAGGCCAAAAATAAAGGTGACAGACTGCAGACAGCTCAATGTCTCAGAATGAGTGACACAGGGACACCCTGCTCTAGAGCCAGGAACACCGGTCCAGCCGCACAGAGAGAAGGGAAACAGGCACACGTACCCAGGGCACGGAAATCACTTTGATGGATCTGTGCTCAAGAGGCTGTGGCCAACATCCCCAAAGCAGCGCCGCAGCGAGGGCTCACACTTTGCTTGTACTGCCCAGCTGCAGCAGCCTCCGGCACCGAGGCACACCGGCTCTCGGAGCCTCCCCCCAGGCTCACCAACACCTGGGACGCTCGGGGACTTCACTCCTGCCACACTCAGCAGGCCTTGGAAATCACCTGCAGTCTATGTCTAGAGATGGGGGGTTAAATCCTGTGCCCTACGACATGCAAAAGGCATATTCCACTATCTCAATCCAAATTTCCAGACCAAACCATGTGGCAGTAAGTATGAAGAGTTAGAAGGTCTCGTGTCAAGAAGTCATTTAAAGTCATGACACTCCACCTGTGTGATACTTTCACTCCTTCACCCCTAAGTTTTTCACCACAGAGGAACAACAGTAGTGTTCAGTCTGGCAGACAGGTTTTGGGAGTGAGAAGCCAGAGCACATGTCAGGGAAGCTGTGTCCTTACATAATTTACTGCTTCATTCATAAAAACACATCACCCTTCATGTGTTCAGCTGAGACTCTCGCGTCCACTGCCTGCTCTCAACTGAAACCATCAGGAAAAGTCTCACCAAGAGAACAGCCTCACCGACCTCAGGCTGATGAGTCATCAAAGAGAAGTCAGCACAGCATTTACTCTGTCCAAAATGAGTCCCATCAAAACAAGGTGGGAAAACACAGGTCACCTAATTTTAGCAACCTCAGATTTTCAGTGGCAAAGATGAAATATCGTGATCTGAAAACAAATGCAGAACGTGAAGGCCTTGCATGTCCATGGCATGGTCTCTTGCAGAACCGAGGGAAGGAATCTTTAACTTCATTTCTTTCACTCGCCCTACCTTTCCTCTACCCCAGCAACTAATGACTGGGGTTTGCTGCTAGTAGATGTGTTGGGGTTAAATGCCCCAGGCAGTTCCCTGTGACACTAGGGTCCTGTATAAACTCCAGTCTTAAGAGCCTTGTCTTCTGAAAAACCATTCTGCAACCACAAACATAAGAAACTGCTTTAAGGATGTGGGTAAGGTTAAAGGAACTACCTGACTGCTGCTGTTGCAGAAGAAGCACCTGGGTGAAAGAAAACTGGTGACTGAAACTTAACTGAGACAAACAAAAGAGGGAAAGCCTGGGTGAACAAACTGGGGCCTTTGCTGCGCCATTCATCAAGCACATTTACCCCGCAACTATAAAACAGCACAAAGACAGTTTCACTAAACAGCGACAGCAGAAACCTCCTGCCATTTCTGGCTAGTTAAAAGGCCGTGTCCACAGCCTCAAGGTCATGACAGCTTGGCTACTGCTGCTCACTTTAACTGGAGTTAACAAACAAGGTCAGTAAAAGAAAGACAGAAGTAAGGTTAGATCCTGCTGCTTGCCTGCTCTGATACAAAATGCTTGCTAAAGACCATCCGTACTAACAAGCTAAGATAACCATTTAATTATTGGAGAAAAGACAGTCAAACAATTAGAATTTTATGCTTCTGTTGCACAGATTGGCATCTATACAGCAGCCACTGGGGTGGCAGCCCGCTGACAGTAACACTGCTGTGCCAGCAATAGGAAAAATGCCCTTACAGCAGTTTTCCAGAGGAAGGCATTTAACATGCACAGGGAGGGGTCAGGATTTAAGCATATGACCATAGCAGACTACCAAGAGTGAAAAACACAACAAGACATTCAGTTTAAAAAAAAAAAAAAGTTTCCCAACCAGTTTGTGGGGGAAAAAAAAAAAAAAAGGTCACTCCATTTAACACTAACAAAGAAATATATTGCATTCAAAGCCTGCAGAGGGGAGCAGAGTAATTCTTCTACATCCAAGAACAGGCACACGTCACCCTTTGTGAGACCAAGGTCAAGGTATTCTCAGCAGAAAACCAGCTGTTCAAATAATAAGAACAGCGGGACAGGGGTTTACCTACAGTCCCCCAAAATGTAACACAAAACACAACACACAGCAAGGGAACTTCGATGACACTTACTCGTGGACTCTGTTGTCTCCATACAAGTCACTTAACCCAAAGCTGACGTAGTGCCAGTGCTCAGGAACGTTCAGCGCTGGGTTCCCCAGGTTTCTGTACATGCTAACGTAGTCCAGAGGATCAGGTCCTCCCAACCTGCATGAAAACCAGAAAGATTCTTTGGTTAAGTTAGTTTATTCAAGACAAACAGGAAGTCACCACAGGTGCTACAAGGGCCTGTACAACGACCTGCTTTAAAACACAGGTCGTGACAAAAATGAAATTGGCACGTTTGAGTTACTTCAAAAAAAAAAAAAATAATTGAGGAGAAAGGTTGGGTTAAGTCCAGAAAGCTTCAAGCACAAGAAGGCAAAGTGCACGTATGCAACATACTAAAATGTTTTTAATGTTAAAGCATAAAAACCCCTGGAAAATCGTATTAAAGCTTCCACAAAGCACAAAGAAAATTGGAAAACTGTACTAGTAGAAGAGCAATAGCTGTAACTGCACTGCAAGCTCTTAATTCAGTCCAGAGGCACATACCTCAATTAAAAAAAAAACAAAACCTGACGCTATTCCTCAAAGCAGAATTTGAAATGGCTAAGTTTTGAGGAGAGTAATCCATACTTCTGAACATAAACATGGCAGTTAAAACAGCGGAGGAGAAAAACATCGATTCAGGAAAATTAGTACCAGAACTCGAAAAAACGCACTAGCTGCATTAATCAAGAATGAGTAAAAAGCATCACTGCAGCCTCTGCTTCAACATTAGAACAGGCTCCTTAAAATAACATCATTTAAAAGCCAGCACAACACGGCCAGACCACATTCAGCAGTGATCACCAACACCTGCAGCCACCCTTCCTCTCCCAAGGCAGAAGGCAGGGAGGCTGCTGTGCCCACCAAGACCCTCTGCTCCGAAGCTTCCCCACCAAAGGAGGGAACCTGCTGGACTTTTCTGCTCGCTGTTTGCCCTGTCGATCAGAAAACACGAAGGCAGAAGCAAGCAAGAAGAGACAAACCACCTACCACAAGCACTTTCGGAAGAGCCCTAGTGGCTGCTTTAACTGTTTCCTACCTCCAATTCACTTTTTCAAGTAAAATACTTTCAGCTGCTCCAAATCAGAAAATCCAAACTAAGATGACCCCCTTCATTGAAACCACTTACTACACGCTAATTCCCCTCATCTGCATTGTCTGTTCAGACCCTGACTCTATCACCAGCAGATTGCAGGGCATACCTGGGCTTCCCTTGCTAGCCCTGGAGGTTTGTGTATCATCATTACACACGCCACAAAAAGCGTTGGAGCACCTCAGTTTTGTTCCCCAATTAAAGCACCGCTGCCTTATATCAAACGCTGGCAGGCTTGGCAAGAAACACCTTCCCAGCATCCAGGCTGCTAATCCACTACCACTGCTCCGTGCCTGCTGGAAGTATTTGTGCTTCACACGTGGAGATTCGGACCCTGCCTCACCAAGGAAGTTCTGGGGTGATCACACAGTAAAGTTTAATTGCAGTTATCCCACTTAAGGCCAGCACCCTTCTGGGAGTCCCAGGCGAGAGCGATGCTCCAAGGCAGCACAGAGGAGACTCTGACAAGCATTTCAGTGCTCAGGCAGGAGTGTAACCAGGCTGCTGGTAGTAAAGTCAGAGTTACACCCTCTGGCTTCAGAAAACAGGCAATCAGTGCAGAAGGGGCTTAACCTCGAGCTCGCAGAGTTATCCCTAAATCACATTCACTGAGTACGGCAACTTCCTGAAGTTCATTTTGTAGAGACTGTTGAGAAAACAGGTTTTTTTTCAGAGCTGAGGTCACTGGCATTGCAAAACAGTCACACTGCTGGAACATCACTTTAGGGCTACAAAGATAACGAGGGGCCTGCAGCAGCTCTCTTAAGAGGAAAGGCTGAGGGACTTGGGGCTTTTTAGTCTGGAGAAGAGAAGGCTGAGGGGGGACCTGATCAACACCTATAAATACTTAAAGGGAAGGTGTCAAAAGATGGGGCCAGTCTTTTTCCAGTGGTGTCCAGGGACAGGACAACAAATAACGGGCACAAACTTGAACAGAAGAAGTTCCATGTAAACATGAGGAGGAACTTCTTTCCTGTGAGGGTGGCAGAGCCCTGGAAGAGGCTGCCCAGAGATGTGGTTGAGTCTCCTTCTCTGGAGACATTCAAACCCCACCTGGACCCGTTCCTGTGCAACCTGCTCTGGGTGGCCCTGCTTTGGCAGGGGGTTGGACAAGATGATCTCCAGAGGTCCCTTCCAACCCCATATCATTCTGGGATTCTGTGAATTCTGCATGAGCCTCGCCACAGAGCTGCAGCACCTGGGTATCTCCGTGGGAGATGCTCCAGAGCAGCAGTCACCATGGCTGGACAGATGGATCCAACCCTTGCTGGTGGCTCATCGCTCTGGCCAGAGGCCAGCACCTGGATGAGCTGACACACAAAGCACCTGTAAGAAGGCGCTTTCCAGGGTGAGCTCCAAGGAGAGTTAATGCACAGAGGGACTCCCTGAATTTATCACCTACAGGAAAGATGGTGCCAGGAAGGGACATGAGAGCAGGTTTCCTGTCGTTTCCAGAAGGCGCCTAAATACACAGATTTCTAGTGGCTGTGATACACTACTTGAAATCCTCTGCCCACCTCCTGCTGCCCAACCTGATCAAGCCTGTACAAAGTAATATATCAGCTGATATTATTAAAAGGCCCATGGGCTCTCTCCATGAGTGTGCTGTGCTGCCTCCCTCCTACTGCTGCAAGAAAAAAAAAAGCAGAGCAGGGTTATCTAACATGAGTGACTTTCCCAGGGACAGCTTCCCTCCTCTTAAGTCACATAAGGCCACCATGGTGGCTCCAGGCCATCTCCAGCTTCCCAGCAGGTCAGTCAAGGATGCAGCCCAGGATACCAGGGCAGGACAGAGAGGGGGTGAGCATCCCACCCAGTAATGGCACTGAGATCCACTGGCAAGGGCTAAGGCAGAATTACACAACCTTCTCGTATGACAGGCATCATCTTTGCCAGCTTAAAAAGCAAAGCAGTGAGCAAGCACAGGGAGCACACGTTAAACCCTGGGATGAAGGAGAGTTTGATCCTCAGGGGCAGCCTGGGAAAATCCATTCTCAAAGTCTAGCAATAGACTGAAACCCTCAGAAAAAACATCGTACCACATCTTCACCTGCCTTTCCATTCCTCCTCACCAGCACCAGGTCACGCTGGACGCTGTCAGAGATCTCTGCTGTAGCCACCCATTCAGAGCATGGCACAACCAGACCGTGCTCAGGCTCCCCACAACAGTAACTCCTGGATCCATGATGGAAGCAGCCGGATGGAAGCAATTCCAGCTGTGACAATCACTCAGCTTTCAAGTCCTCAACACAGGAAAGTACCCACCAGCTTACACTCTGCACCACAATCCAGACCATCCTTGCTCCCTGAGAAATCTGGTAGGCTTGGAAGAGAGTCAGACAAAAAGCCTGCAGCAGTGACTAATTTCTGGGGTTGAGAGACACAGGACTAACTTTTCTTCTAATGCTGGGGAAAAGCTGCACTTTTAGAAGATTCTAGTGTCGGAATTTGTGAAAATATTTACTTTATAGCCAGCCAGGCTCTGTGGGATTCAAGGTCTTACTGTTTTCGAGCGTTGCCAGGTGCAGGGATGAGGAGGAGCAAGGCCTGGGCATTTCACCCAGGCTGGCCAACAGGATTATTTCATACCATGGATGTCACATTCAATATAAATTAGAAAAGTTTGCTGTGTAGCTCTCTCTCCCCTGATGGCGGTGGGTCCAGAGAACTCCTTGCCCCGGTGCCAGACCCCTGAGCCCTTCCCTTCCTCCCAAAGCCATTGCGCTGGCAGTGTCCCACATTTGCTGTCCCTGCTGGGAGTGCACAGCTTCCTGCTGATATAACTGGCTGAGTATAATTCTTGTATATCTTATATCAGTATTGGGATTAATACTGGTTCTTTAGTATTACTGTTAATTATTTAGTCTTATTCTATTAAATCTATTTATATTTCAACCCTCGTGTTTCTTTGTGTTCCCCGATTCCCCTTTCTGGGTGGGGAAGGGTGATCGGGTGAGAGAATAATTGTCTAATCGACAATAAATTGTTATGGATTTTCTCAAACCATAACACTATTTAAATCCTGAAAAATGCACATCCACACCATATCCCGAAACCACTGCCGGAGCAGCCAGCACTAGCTTCAAACCAGCCACCCGGAGGACAGCTAGGAACGAGCCCATGGCAATAACGCTCAGCAAAGGCCAGTCAGCACAGATTTTTATCCAGTTTCGGGAGCAGGTTTCGCTGCTACGTTAACTAGTCGAGCACCGCTACCGCCTGCTGCGGTGCATCCTCCCACCCACAGCCGCTCTTCTCCCAGGGTTCGACCTTCCATCACAATCTCCATTATCAGCACACGCGTTCAACAAAAAGAGCTGGGAGCGTTGGAGGATTTTATTAGGAAGAACCCAACTTCAAAGGCAGAGGTAGGGTACAAATTTGTTTCATTCCCTATTCATGGAGCTCATTCAGGAGCAAGAAGGGCAGCCTCGGGGGAAACCCAGCATTTGCATCTGCACCCAGAGTCTTCTTTTGACTGGTGTTAAGAGCGCTCTGAAGTTTCTGTGGAAGGAGAAATCCGGAGGCAGGGAGGAAACAGCTCCACAAGGGGAGAAAAAAAGCACAAAATTCCCAATCCATTCACCCTGGGAAATCCTTAGTGGACTGTTTGTAGTCGCTTCCCAGCACCTGACAACCCGAGTGCTTTTCACAGCTACCTTCTGACAACCCTGCAGAAGTAAATCCATGATCCGCAGGCAGCTGGAGACCACAGGTCAGCGTGCTGGTTTTTGAGCACACAGCCTAAATTCGAGACAGGTGATGAAAAAACCCAACAGTCTAGCCTGAATTCTGCCTGTTTCAAAATCTACCACTGTTTTTTTTCACCAGCAATTCTATGCATCAAGATATTTCACTTAAGAGATCTGCAACCACATTTTAAAAATAAAAGCAGACACTGGATATCAACACAGAGAAACTCCATCTCAGTGCAAGGCCAGGAACCCTTCCAAGGAGTTCCAACTGCAATCACAAACCCTCTCCCAAAATATGCAAAGAGCATTTAAAAAAAAGACTAGCTCCATGAAATAGCCAACGCGACTAAACCCCTTCATTTAATAGGTATGTGGTTCTGCAGATTCTCCAACATTAGAAAGTAAGGATCTGCTCTGCTGTGCAAGCCCAAGAACCTAGCTTCAGCTCCCCTGAAGAAAAAAAAATTGCAGTTAACCATCGAGAAACTGATACGTATAATTAAAAGCTGATTAGTGTTACAATATTTCTCCTAAGGCAGGGAACTTTGTTCAGCAATTTCCTCTTCTAATCCAAACCAACTAATAGCTGGCAGCCCAGGCAGAGCACTACAACCTTGCGGAGACAGCAAGCAGTGGCAGAAGTCATTCTACCAGACTTCAACTAAACTAACCCTCAACATTGCTATCAAAGGGACAGCAGACACCTGTAGTGTACACGTAGGCTAGACCTTGCACAAGAATTTCCTGCATGGGACAGCAGTAATAAGCTCACCTCTGCAGATCACTGGAGATGATTCTACCCCTCTGCTCTGCTGAGACCCCACCTGGAGCACTGTGTCCTGATTTGGAGTCCTCAACACTGGAAGAACATGGACCTGCTGGAACAGGTCCAGCAGAGGGCTGTAAAAATGCTCAGAGGGCTGGAGCACCTCTGCTGTGAAGACAGGCTGAGAGAGTTGGGGGTGTTCAGCCTGGAGAAGAGAAGGCTCTGGGGAGACCTTCTAACGGCCTTCCAGTATCTGAAGGGGCTACAGGAGAGATGGGGAGGGACTCTGGATCAGGGAGTGGAGCCATAGGACGAGGGGTAATGGTTTTAAATTGAAAGAGGGGAGATTGAGATGAGATACCAGAAAGAAATTCTTTGGTGTGAGGGTGGTGAGAGCCTGGAACAGGTTGCCCAGAGAAACTGTGGCTGCCCCATCCCTGGAGGGGTTCAAGGCCAGGCTGGATGGGGCTTTGAGCAACCTGGTCTGGTGGGAGGTGTCCCTGCCCAGGGCAGGGGGTTGGAACTGGATGATCTTTAAGGTCCCTTCCAACTCTGACCATTCTCTGATTCTGTTTCTACAAGTGAAGCTCTCGGCTCTTGCTGATGGCTGAGCTGACAGCCGGAAGAATCATTCAGTAGAAAATGCCAGGATAAACAGACCTTCACTTCTTGCTTGTAACCGACCATCGCTGCCAACAGCAGTTTTCCTGGTGTTTGAGTTCCAATTACAGTGAAGCCCTAATCAACCCCTTAAGCAAACAAGCCACAAGGTTTCTTCCCAAACAGGGGTCTTTGCCATTCTCCTTTATAAACCTAAATCTTCCTCCATCCCACACAAATCTTACATCACTCTAGTTGGTCTTGTTTTAAGCTGTTGACAGAAAAGAAGTGCTGAGTCCCAAATCAAGGTTACTGGAAAGCCATCAAGCTTGAATAGCTAAGATTAGAAATAGGTGTAAAAACAGACTGATCAGACCACCACCGAAGTACCACAGCACTGACCCACGGAGATTACTAAGAAATTATTTGCATTTTGAGGTCTCAGACTTGCAACATCTTATCTCGGCCCACTGTATCGGTTTAAGTACAAAAATATTCCCTAAACAATAAAGGCCAACAGACACCTATGTCTTGCTAGAACCACATAAAAAACCAACACTTCTTCGGAAGAAAACAGCAGTAGCTTGGCTACCAGGGCAGAACACAGAGAGGATGTTATTCTGCTGTTGCTCAGGACTCAACCAGATAGAGACAGGCAGGTTAAAATGAACTGTAAATAAAGAAGTTGAACATTTACTAAACTTTTTCCAAGTGCTGGAGCAGAGACTAGTCAATGTCCGGCCCATCAAACACTCAGGGGTGACCTGATCGTGTTCCTTGGGCCCAAAAGAGGGGGCTGAGCAGCAAAGTGGTAGTAAAAAGCAAAAGGAACTTCTTTTCGTGCGGGGCTAGACACTTATCTCCATAGCTAAACATCCAAGTGCTTCCTTCGTGCCACTCTCCCACATAAACAACTGCTGTTGCTGGTGTCAGACACTGTGTCAGCAGAGATGGCAAGCAGCAGATTCGCAGCCTGCCATAACACGTGGCTACACAAGGCCAGGAGAAGCTGGCTCTGCCCTGTGGGTTTCACGGGTACGTGCACGGCAGGTATCTGGCCGGAGCACAGGTTCACTCCCGTCAGTGCTGGCCACACTCAAACCCCAAGCTCTGGGCCAGAAGACAAGAGTTCGTGCCTCCTGTCCAGGAGGGGAAACTCCAGTCACCCACCCTCTGTGGGAACCCCTCCACTGAGAAGCACACGCTCCCTTTTCCCATCACCTGCCCCAGCCAAGGCTCTCATCAGCCACCCCTCAACTCCAGGGAGCTCCAGATCACCCCAGAAGCCCAAACACATCCTCCTGTCTTCAGTGCATCCCTCCCTGGGCCTTTCCTTCCATTCCCAGTACATACTCCCAGAAAATCACCTCCCCCAAATACACCTCCCAAGCACCCAAATACATTCCCAATGCCTCTTCCCCCACACCCC
>JAHREE010000275.1:0-47934 GCA_033628505.1 Tringa tobata
GGCTGCCCTGCCGTAGATGAAAGCGGCTGGAAAAATATAAATCAGATTAACTAATAAATAAATAAGGGGGAGGAAGGAATAAAAGGCGGCCGGTGAGCTGTGCCCGCGTTTTGCCTATTGATCCTCACCCCCTCGGTGGACACAGGGCGGATCAATGCTGGAGAAGGAGTCCTCTGCTAAAACGGCGGGGAAGGAGTCGCGGGTGCGGTGTTAATATTAATCAAAGTGAGTTGTCCTGGGCGCTGCCAGCGAGACAAAGGCAGCACCGGGGCTCGGGGCAGGCAGCGCTGCCTGGTCCCGGATGCCCTGGGGTGGGGAAGGGGCTGCAGGAGGGTTGTAGGTGCCTGGGCTGTACCCCCACCCTGCTGCCAGGGGTTCGCCTGGCCAGAGCCACCAGCCTGGGCACTGGGATGTGGCACGGTGCTGTGCCACCACCCAAAACAGCAACGGGCAGCTGGAAGGAGGATGAGGCTGTAACTGGGATTCTCCTCTGCAGGGAACCCCCAGGTGGCACAAACCCAGCCCCGTCCCATCCCTGTGGCATCACCAGCAACATTTGGGCCACAAACCACAACACGTCCCTCTGCCTCAGCCAGCTTCTTACACTGTTTGGGTGCTTTTTCTTAATTCAACTTCCCATCTCCAGCTTGCCGACAACTCCAAAACGCATCCGTTTTTAAAACTAAAAGGGAAAAAAGCCAAAGTAGCAGCGACACCAGCCACCCCGTGGAACGGCTGGCACTTCCAGCAGCCGATTTGCACACAAACAGCTCTTGTTGTAGCAGCAAGTGCACCCTAAGGACGCCCGGGGTTGTTGTTCAGTCACCTTGCGCTGACACTTACTTGCCCGTTCAAAGTCTTTTTAATATGGAGAGTGCTAAATCAGCCTTTACTCTCTTCACTTAACCACCATCCAGGCCTCCTTGTCACGCTGTGACAGGGGGGATTCGGACTTTCCTTGTCTTGACTGACATTTATACCCTGCCGGGAGGGAGCGAGCCGGCTGCCTGTGCACCGTGAATGCTAAAGCGAGTGGAATAAAGAGGAGAAAAACTACCTTGGGAAAGTGGTCACCTGCAGTTAGCTATAAGAATGAGTTTAATTCAAGGGTTTTTTGCCTATATTTTTTGTTGTTTAGTTGCATGGATCAGGAAGCCTGGGGCTCAGGAGCTCTGCTTTCTCTTTCCTAAGCACACAAACACCTTGCCTTGCTTGCTCACTTAACCTGCTCCATTCCCAAGCTCTCGCTTTGTCAGACAGTACTTGCCCGTCTCTGCAAAACCCTGTGACATCCCTAGGACAAAGGAAATACCAGTCCCTTATTCATTTTCCTCATCACTTCCCCTAAGTTGTCTCTACAAGTGGGAAAAGCAGCAGATGTGAGGCATGGACCAGAAGTGCCCGAACCGGCGCATCCTGACACCAAAACCTGCCTGGACCCTGTTTTGCAGAGCTGACTTTCTTGTCCTCCAAAGTCCCAAAGTTCTAATCATCTCCCTTCTCCACCTTGTCTTCTGGGCCCAAAACCATTTCAGAGCAGATAATTTTTTAATACTCTCTCTGGAAAAGCTCTTTCACCTCTCTATTCACCCTGCTCCCTTCTGTTTTCTGCTCTTTCTGAGCATTTAATTGCAACAATAGGGTTCTGTAGGTTGAAACAATCACCCTGTAAGAGTGGTCCAACCAGGGACCAGAAGCATCTCTGCTGGAGTCAGGATTGTTCCAGGGACTGTCACAGAGGTCCAGTTCTCCTGTACTTTCCCTTCTCACACCGGCGGGTTATTTTTACATTTTCTCTTAGGTAACCAGGTCAGGCTCTGCTCTGGTTTCCACTTCTCCGTGAAGCCAAAGGGGAAAAAAACAAGCCCATGAATTCAAGTAATGGACTTCCAACTAATCGCCTTCCCAAGCATCACCCCAAGTCTTTGCCACGGTGCCTGGATGTGCAAAGCTCCAGCTTCATGGGGAGCTCTGCGGATTCCACCCCCGGGGAATAACCTGCATGGCCCCAGCAGCACAGCATGGCAACTCCAAGCCAGTGGCTTTAGCCAAGCTCTAGTCACACCATTGCTGCACACATCGAGTTTCTGACCTTCTTCTGTGCCACCAACCAGAACTCACTGGTGGTGTCAGAACCACACCACCACCAAACCCCTGGCTCAGGCCGGGCACGGGCTGTGCTCAGGAGGCGGTGATCCCTGCCGTGCATCTCCCCATCCACCACAAACCTTCCTCCTCTAATTTCACCTCCCTCCTGGAACTGAGATAATCACCTTCCTCAGCCAGTGGCTCGGCCCAATATCAGACCCCTTGTGCTGTGAAAACCAGGCTGGCCACGGCAGGGCTGTAAATATCAATTGTTCTAACCCCGTTAGAGCCTAATAGGCTCAGCAATATCTACTGAGGAAAGGGCCTGACCCCGCTCGTCAGCAGTCATGACATGGAACAGCTATAGCATGTTCAGGGTATGCAAAAGGCTTAAATGCACATTTAATGGTTGTCAGGCAGCAGTTCCTATTAATATAAAGACAGTCACATCCCAGGGCTATGGAAAAGAGCTGAAAAGCACGGAAGAAAAATGAATTTATTTCAATGGATGTGTGCATGATCAAGAAATGATTCAAATAGCTAAAGCTGTTCTGTTCCTGAAAGAGACGCTGCAAGACTGAAACGTGGATAATTAGTACAAAAGTTTCCCTACCCATGTGACTCAGATCTTCAATTATTGACATTTTAGTTCATTATCATTTATGCACTTTCTTTATTTGTGTTTTGCCCAGGAAAAAGCAGCGCAACTCAGATAATTTGTTGTTGCTTTGCATATCTGTTTTCCGTCATGAAATTTTTATATCTTCTCCATCAAAACCAACTGAACTCCCAGCCCTCTCAGCACCCTAATGCCATAATATAAATAACAACAACCTCCTCCACAGAAGATTAATCCCCTACTACATCCATAACTCCCCCTTCCCACAAATTTAAAATGAGGAACCTGAAAGTATTTACCACCATTTCAAGACTCCAGCAGGAATCTCTCTCATTTCATTGTGTAAAATACAAGTTTTACATAAAGCCAAAACTGTGACTATCATTTTTTTAGCACTAAACTGCTTTGTCCAGGGGTGGCAATTGATTCTCTCTCCTTTCACGACTAGGACAGATCTGCAAATCTTTGTGATGCACCCATTTGCCTCTCCTTGCAGATTGCACAATTTCACTAATCCCTAAATTGATAAATTATGTAAGTGAGGGTAGAGTTAAACCCTTCACACAGACACAAGAAATTATTTCAATGTCACATGAAGTTTTCCATTCCCCTTTTTTCTTTTCCTTGTTTTTTTTTCTTTTTTTTTTCCCGCCTTTTGGGTTGCCATCCTCATTTGAGCAAGACTTGAAAAGGTCAGTGCCCTCACATTTGAGCTTTAGGACTAGAGGAGATGAGCTGTGTTGAAAGCCATCATTGAGCCTGGGCAACTCGAGAGACTTCAGCCTCCCCAGGGTCCCCAGCACCTCTGGCCCTTTGAAGGGTCTTAAAGGTGCCCGTGATGGGGACGATGCTGGAATTTGAAAAAGCTGTAGTCTAGCTCAAAAGCTAATTAATATAGTCTAATTGGTCTCAAGGCCCTTGATAGCAGCTCTGTACCTATCCTCAGTGTCTACACTTTTTTCTTCATCCTTCTGAGGATCCCGCGTTGCCTGTGTTTGGGTTGGTGGCAGGCAGAGGAACAGGCAGTTGCCCATCCTCGCAGCCAGAGCTGGAGACAAAAGGCTGCAAATCTGTGTGACTGCCTGGTGGGGAGCCCTGCTGCCAGCACAAATGCAAGGCTGATGCAAAAAAGCTCTATCTGAGCCAGAGCATCAAATCCCTCCACTGACCTGGGGACATCTGGCTCCTGGTGACCCACCTGGGTTTCCCCATGGTCTCTCTTTGCTCATCGCCGAGTGCAGGAACAGTTTTTAAGATAGTTCAGAATAAACGTGGCTGATTTCTGTGTTAAGATACACATTTCGGTCCCTAATGCTGCAAAGCATACATGTTACTTTCCCCACACCAATATTACCCTTTTCCCTCTACTTCTTCTGCATTAAAAGCCCTAAGGCATGAGCAGGCAGGGTCCCTTTCTGGAGCAGCTTCTCCCAGCTGGGGTCTGCAAGACCTCAGAAAGCAACCTAAGAAATAACTGCAAAGAACAAACAGCCATTTAAAATCCAGGTGGCTGCCGTCTCATACTTGAGGCTCAGAAGCAAATAAAATGAAGGGAAACCACAAAAAAAAACCCCAAGTATTGTGGTTCAGGCTGATACTCATATTGGCAGAGGAAAATCCTCGCAGCAGCACAGCTCAAACTGGCTGGCAGCAGGGTTTGGGGTCGTTGGTCACTAGGTGAAGGAGAATGGGAAGCACCAACCTCCAAAACTCAGTTTTTAAAGTCACTGAGAGCAAAGCACCAGCTGACTTCAGCAGAAGGAGACCATGAAAAAAATCCCATCGTTTCCTTTTTGATCACCACCATGGTCAGCTGGTCCTGCTCACCAGCCAAACACGGGAAGAGAGAAAGGGAGAAAAGGAGTTTCCCATCTCTTTGGCTGAAGCTGCCCCATCATTCCCTCGCCCAACCCAGCAGCAGGACACGCCGCAGAGAAGACCCTGAGATCTTAATCACAGCCTGAGGAACACAACCCCTGAAAACAGTCCGTGCAATTGGGTAGATTCCCTTTCATTTTTTTAATTATCCCTTTTCCCACATTGCCCAGCCCTCCCTCCTTTCTCATCACACTCTTCACTACACACTGTCTACTTAGCAAAATAAATGGCTGCATTCTCAGCACAGAGGGATGTAACGGCTGCTGGGCTTGCTAATGGCCTCTCGTTTGGATGCAGCAGCCATAGGGTTAAATATATCTCGGCAGCTCCAGAAGCCATGCCCAAGCAAAGATGGATAGGGTACAGGCAGAGCAGCAGGGATGTCTCCAACCTGGAAAGCTTTCATGGCAGTGACCTTTCTGTACTCTGGGCCACCCACAAGGCACATAAAGGGTCAAAGCACGTCAAGGTGGTGTTTGCCCTTTTGCTTCTCACCCTTGAAATAAAAGCAGGGCTGTAAATACTCCTTGTATATCTTACATTTCTTACCACTGGCTCAAACAGTGGCCAGCTCCCACCAGCTGCAGCAACCAGAAGCTGCAGCAAATGCTGCCGTAGCTGCCCTATCTCCCCAGCAGCACAGGGTGGGGATGGGACACTGCTAAGGGGTGCAAAATCCAGAGAAAAACACAGTGGTTTTTCCCCCCAGACACAGGAGCTGTTGCTGGGACACAGCCATGAGCCTGAGAGTGCAGAGCAAACCCCATGTCTGCCCTGGGGTTTTGGTGCCCGGCAAGCTCTGCTCCCAGTGCCCGCTCCCACTCTGTGCCCAGGCTGCAGGAGAAGGAAATGTCTGGTGTGCACACATCTGGCCAGCCTGGCCCAGGGAGGCTGGAGAAGCTGGGCAGACGGGCAAAATTAAAACAAAAAAAAAAAATGTGGAGATTTTTTCTGGGTTATGTCTATAATGATGACAAGGGGCCTTCGCCAATTGAACGTTAAGTCCTCATCCTTTCTAACGACTAGGCTTTCCTACCCATCCCTGTATCACCACATTTCCTTATAAAGAACAGTTTCTCATTGTAACACTTCCATTCTCTTTATATTTTTCTATGACTGCAACACGCCTTATATAGATTTTCTGGAAGCCAGGCTGTAGTCACACAAACTAGAGCTTGCTACCTTAATTTCTCTATTCAAATGACAGCTTTGGGAAGCCGTGTTGGGCAGGAGGGATGCTGTTAGGAGGGCTGGAGGGATGGCTGTCCTGGACCTCATCCCAACCCTGTCACTGCCCAGCTGGACCTTGGCCAGAGCCCTGAGACCTCCCGTACCAGCCTACACGGTAACAGTGACAACCATTTCCCAGAACACAAATGTGCAGTGAGGCTCAATTAAAGTTGGAAAGCACTTCAAGCTCCTCAGCACAAGCCATTTTTAATATAAAACACTATAAAAACAAGCTGGTTACAGCATGGAGGAGCCTTGAAGAGGGACAGGGATGCACAGCAGTGGCAGGATGGCTACGAGAGGTCACCAGGACCACCCATTTCTCAGCCCAGCATTCCCATGAATCCAACCTCAGGTGAGACCTGAGCTCCTCGTGCTGCTGGGGAAAGCCATCCCCAGACACAGGGTGATCCTTCCATTGCCTAACAGGGACTGCCTGAGCCCACCACACATCCCAGGAAAAAGCTTTCCAAGAAAGAACATGGGGGAAAAAAAAAAGACTTAAATGCAGCTGAAAACATTTCCTCGCCTCTCCTGCAGTCTGAGAGTTCTCATGTCCTTTGTTTTAATGATAAAAATACCTCTCTGGGGCATCGGGGTGACACTGCTCCTGCACAGAGCAGCTTCCCCAGCCGAGCTGCTGCACTGGCACCTCTCCCTTCTGATGTGGTCTCCAGTGACAGCGACCACACAGGGTGAGGGATGCCATCCCATGCCATGCCTCGGTGTGCCCAGGGACCGAGCCCTCAGGGCTCCTTTGTCCCAGGAACCCAGCTCATGCCTGAGTCTCCCGGCAGCGCTGTTATCCCAAGGTCCCTGATTACGGATGCTACATATCTGCGTTCTTCCCCTGTATCCTTAAGATAAACATGTCCTTCACTGTAGTCACCTACTCCATCATACACTCCTATCAAATGAGCCTTGCTAGCTCGTAAATTACTGTGCAAACCATTCCAAACAATAAAGGCAATTTTACTTACTGAACCATTAAATTTACATACTTAAATTAGACTCAACCAGACGTTGAGAGGGGACGTCTTGCGGCCAGACAAACAATGAATTTAGGGAAAGAGCTGCCGTGTACTTCCCCACCTCTCACATGAAATTAATGAGGTGCTTCAATTTAATCATCATTAAAATTACATCTTTATTTAGTTACTTAGCAGAGTTTGACTCACTGCGTGGCGTGGAACATGGAGCAATGCCTCCAACATCAACGCTTTCAGGGAGGGGAGGCGGGGAGGAGGTCCATCCCCCCAAAATGCCCTTTGCACCCCCCTACACAGCCAGACTGGCTATGCTCCTCAAGATCCCAAACCGTTCTCCAGGGTTTATTATTAAGGTAATACAACGAGGGAAGAGAAACAGCAAGACAGAGTAAATTGAGAAAATAAGGTCTGGGATTAGTCTGGGATGGGTTTGAGACAGGCAGGCAGAGAAGCACATTACTTCTTCAGACGGTACCAACAAATGGGAAGCTCTCGCCGCATTACCGGTCTCAAAGTTCAATGCACGTGGCACCAAGAAACTCATTAGAAAAGCAAGAGTTTGAAACAAAAGCATACGGTGAAATAGAGACAAAGAGACAAGAGACACGCCTGATCTCGTGTGCAATTTATTTTGCATTTGCTCCCACACACGCATAATTTATTCATCTTGAGATGCTCCCATGCTGTTGCAGGGGAGGCTGGTGAGCAAAGCTCAGCCAGGGCAGTGCCAGAAACCAGTAAAGGAAACCAGTCCCTACTGTACTGGGCTTGACATCTGCAGGTGGGAAGAGAAGGAAAGTTTCTGAAGCGAAGAGCTCTGCACAAAAATAAGAGGAAGGGAGAGATACTCCAGCCCAGAGACAGAAGTACCTGCGGTTCATCCAAGGTCACTCAGGGTGCAAAGGCCCAGTGAGTTCTTGCTAAAAATCAGCAACAGGCTACAAAAACACAGACCTTTGTTTTTACTCTAAAATAATTTCACCCCAACAGACTAATTCTCTGCTCTCCCACTTCAGCTGCAGATCTCAGTGATCTCACTGACCTCGCTCCTGTTTGATGCTGATGAGAACGAACAAGATTAGATCTTAATGAGTTACATTTGGAGACATAAAACACTGGGAATCCCACTTTCCCCATGGATAGCCACAGCTCTGCATGGATGGAGCACGTCCACATTATTTCCATCAGAAAGTCTTCACTTCAACTCAGTTAATTCACCCACACTCCAGCAGCAAAGGGAGAGCAGCTCCCAACAAGCCCACGGTGACACCATGGATCACAGAATCATAGAATCATCTAGGTTGGAAGAGACCCTTGGGATCATCGAGTCCAACCATCTACCCTACTTTACAAAGTCCTCCCCTACACCATATCCCTCAGCACCGCATCTAATCGTCTCTTAAACACATCCAGGGATGGTGACTCAACCCCCTCCCTGGGCAGCCTATTCCAATGCCCAACCACTCTTTCTGGGAAGAATTCTTTCCTAATGTTCAGTCTAAACCTACCCTGTTGGAGCTTGAAGCCATTCCTTCTCGTTCTGTCATTAATTACCTGGGAGAAGAGACCAGCACCGACCTCTCTACAGTGTCCTTTCAAGTAGTTGTAGAGAGGGACACCTCCGAAGCCATGTTTACGTGGCCCGTGATGCCACCTTCCAGTTGTCAGCAGCAGAACCACCGGGCACAGCTCTGACGCTGCCGGCAGTGCCCGGCACACACCAACTCCAGGTGTCGGGCACAGGGCTGGGAACGGGATGTCCACAGCTGTGACTTTGCTAAAACCAGCCCAGCTCTCCAGTGGGTGCTTTAGTGCCAACCATATAGATGGGGGGAATGGCAGAAACAGTCAAGGCTTATTTTTCAGGGCTACAAATAGTGACTATGCATTTAGTTGCTACCTGTGAGCTCTCTTTTCCCTTTGATCTCTGTACAAACCCAGTACTGGCAGGTGTTCGTGCCACCACGTGCCACCCTGCACCATGATGAGCAGTTAGACCTCAGCTCACACAGTGACCCCAAAACCATCGCTCAAGCACAATGCCAAGGGTTTAGCTTGGCATCCCTTTTGGGTGGCACCTTTCTTCAGACAGGGAGGATAAAAATTAGTTATGTATTGCGGGAAACAGCACTCACACCTGAAAGCTCACTGCATTAAGGAAAAAAAAAAAAAACCACAAGCCCACAAAAGAGTAAACACCAAACTGCCAACTGCTTTTTACCTTCTGTAAATCAAAATACACTTTGGAAGTAAAAACTTCCAAATTACACCAGGCAAGATGAAACATTAACCCGTGAAGAGTGGAGATGGCAGCAGCGGGGATACAGAGACGAGAGCCAAAGCTACGGCTTGTCTGCATTAAAAATGCAACATCAGCAGAGGCGTCTGAAAGAGTCATTTATCAACTCCTGGATTAGAGAGACATCTGAAAGTAAGTGCACCATTTATACGCACATATGCACAAATTGTCTGCTGGGGAAGGAGAGGAGAGCTGCAGTCTTTGTGCCTTGGAAGTTTCTCTCTAGTCCTCTGGGTAAACGTAGGGCCAGAATGACATTAGGCATGGAAAACAGGAACCTTGCTCATGGTAACAGGGGGTACAATTCATGTGAGCAGCCGGGATGGAAAGTAATCTAATGCTGCAATTTCAGAGAAACAATATAGAGTCACTCACATACATCATGATTAATGGCTGGATACCATAGTGTGAAAACCATTTAAAAAATGGCATTTTTGTCACTGACAATGTTACACATATAGTAAAGGTCATACATGATAAGAGCATTATCCATATTTCTTCTGCAAACATGCTTAACCTTGTAGAGCACAATTCCCTGGAAGGTTGGTGATCCATCTCCAGCTGCAAACTGCGCTCTTCAGAACCTGAGAAGGCCAATTTTACATTTATATCATTCACATCCACGCACACGTGGGCTCTGGGAAGCCTGTGTGCCTTTTGAAGCAGAAAGGGGTGGAAATGTTTCACGGCAGCATCCGCTCCGGGCTCTCCTCCCTCTACCTCATCTCTGGCTGTCACCTCGTGCTGGAGCTGATGCTGAGCTCCTTGCTGTAGCCATGCTGGAAACCCAGTAACATGCAAACCCCCTCTCTAAAGGCTCCTCGAGGAACCCCTTTGGCACCCTCTGGGCCAGGCAGGTCCCACCAGCGGGTCGATACCCACTAGTGGGACTTGGCACTGCTACCTGACTGTGTTTAGCAGTAAGATGTCCATAGCTGGCTGACCACCTGCCATCTGCAGAGAAATCTCAGCCCAATCAAGGATGAACACCTTGGAGACCACCTGCAGAAAAGCTCAGATGAGTGCACAGACTGGACATTTGCCTTTTTGAGAGCTGTATTTAAAGCACACAAACCCTTTCCCAAGGCCATGAAAGAGAGAGCTCTGGGCTCCGGGTGAGTCATTGCAGATCAAAACCCAGTCCAACCTGGGCCACCAACTCAGACCCCCCACACCTTCTGAAGCCCACATGGCTTGCCATAACCTTTTCTAGTTGCATCCACAACTTGCACGGTTCTCCAGACTTGCCAAAACCCACGAACACCGATGCTACGAGCCAGATTGCAACCCTGCGTTGCAGCTGCTGGGAGCTTGGGTGTCTTGGCTGAAATTTGGAGGAGCAACAAGGTTCACAATATATTTTCTGGCAGATTATATGACCCTTTGGAAACCCCATAGAAAGTAGCACTAAGCTGTGCTGTTGCCTGCTGGCTGACACACAATAGCAGGAGGAATTTTTTCAATATACAGTCACGTATCGACCCATGTTTGCACGAGTATTCACTGTTGGGTCACACCATGTTCCGATCATCTGCCCCTCAGAGTCCTTTTCCTGCTGATCCTGAGCTCTGCTGATAACCCTCAGGTCTAGCTGCAGCTCAGGGTCACCCTCTGCACTAGCAAGCCAAGCCAAGCACAAGATCTTTACGGCATTGTATCAAAATTTAATTATTTCTACAGCAAATAAAACCCCTGCATGAAACAAACATTTGTGTAGTGAGACACGGAGCACGGCTCATTGCATCGGGTTAGAACTCTACTTTAAGCGTCTCTGAGATGCCTCACCTTGAGCAGGGACTGGGGACAAGGACAGGGGCTGTGCTCACTGAAGGATGCTGTTATCCTATAGCAGGGCACAAACACACACACAAAAAAAATCCAAAGCAGCCACTATGATGGGATAAGCAGCAGCACAGTTTGCCAGGTCTGTGTGCTGAATTTTTGCTAATATAACTATCAAAAGCACAGGGATGCTATTCCAGCCTGCAGGGGTTGGGTGAGTGGGAGCCCAGAGGCTGCACGCAGGATCTTTCCCCATCCCGAGCTCCCGGCTCAGCAGATCCCACCTCCCTTGGAGAGGAGGGCATGATCTCACTCTGGAGGAATTTCCTCTGCGGGAGACACTGGGAGGAGATGGGAGCTCAGTGCCTTGCCTGGAGCGGGGAGCCTTGCCCCTAACCGGCTGCGAGATGGGGCTGGAGCATCCCAGTGCTGGGCAGCACGGCCCCGGGTCCAGGGGGTAAGCACCTTGGGGGGAACAATTGCCATCCAGTGACATTTCCATCGCTTGGAAAACTGTGACCCCACATCTCCCCCAAGAGCCCCACAGGTCCACGCAGGCAGTGGGGGGGGTCAGCCCCTCACGCTGCCCCCGGTGTGAGCAGCCCCGGGAGGTGGCATTGGGCAGGGAGGAGCTGCCCGTGCCCAGGGGATGGAGGGGACGTTTCCACGCCGGCATTTGTGGCTTGTCAGATCAGCTTGTGCTCCCTTACACGAACAGCACAGTGAAAGCTTCCCGCTGCACTCGGGGTGGGAAAGCTTTTCCCCAGAGTGGTTTGCAAAGACTGGCTGGACCAAATTATTCTTCTCATCATGAATGCCTCTCTCTGAGCCACCTTACCCATGCAAATACTCAGATGTTATTAATATGAATGAATGCATCTTGTCTCGGGGTGTCTCATGGTAGGAGCCATTTCAGAAACACTGGGAGGGTGGAGGGAAGGAGGAAATACAATTGAGCAGCCCTGGTTGCATCTGTCCTGTTCCTCAGATGACAATTTCTCTCTCCCAGGAGCACCACAGACTAGAGCCACTCACAGATTATACATCATTTAGTCTTTTGCTTTGCAAAATTAGCTTTCTTAGGAAGGAAACAAAGGATTTGCTGTATTGGATCAGGCTACCGACATGTCTGCTGCCGCATCCAAGCTCTGGTACTTAAGAAACACAGCAGCTCTTCTCTCTGCTGTGCTGGCCAAGTCCCTGCCTGGGGAGCTGCGTGCACAGACAGAGATTGCTTCCAGATTGCCACGGAAATTCATCTGATGCTCAGTAGCAGGTAGTTTAACTTCTCTCCTAATTTTGTCATCTTACATACCCACAAATGGCCAACATTATTTAGTCCTTTTAAAAACTCAGCCAGAACGTTTATCTCAATAAGTGCCTTCAGCACTGCCCTCCATAAAGCCAACTACAGACCACATAAAAGGAGGGTTTCTTTTTAGTAGTTCAAAATTTACTGCCCTGGATGGTTTACTTTATGGCTGTTAATGCAATGAAAGCTTTTGTAAGGAGAGGATGGTGCTGGGGGATCGGGCAGGAGCTAGCAGGAGACAAAGACATCAGTCTGTGGTTAATACAAGGGCTTCATGTGCCCAGCCCGACAGGAAGACCATCACTCATAACACATTTAATGGCACAGGCGAGGAGAGGGACCGCCGAGAGCGTTCCCCAGAGGTTCTCGGCACGGACTGTCCCCACCAGCTCTCCTGCAGCAGGTGATGGAGCACTGCGGGTACCACTGGGGCTGCACCTCAGTGGCAAAGGCAGCAGCAGCTTTTAATCCTTCCCCTCTTATGCAAGGCAAGAGGAGGGATGAAGGAAGGCAGAGAGAGCCTGCTGTTCCCCACGGACTCAAGGAAAAGGGTTCATAGTCAGGGAGAAATATTAAAGGCGATGCAGAGCCCTGGGTCTGCAAACACAGGCTGAGCAGACAGGGCTGCAACCTGGGAAACGCCAGTGCCTGCCACGCCAGCAACAGCTGCTTTTCTTTTGACCTTTAACTCCTCCTGGCCCAAAACAGGGCACACGAGCCGTGTCGCTGTGCTTTACAGAGCCTTGGGTCAAACAGCCAGCCAAAGGTGGGGAGAAGAGGTTTGTTTTTGGGGTGAACGCTGCAGGCTGCTGCCGGGAGGAGCCAACGTGGGCTGTGCAGCAGCTGCTTTGCCTTCTCGCCATGCCAGCGCTGGCACTGAGAGGGCACCACAGGCGAGAAACCTCCTCCCTCTGCAGCAGCAGACCCGCTTCATGGGGTCCCTGCCTCCAATATTTGCAATAGGAGAAGGAAACCTTCCCAGTCGCACGCACGAGGGAAAGTTTAGCAACTCCAAAAGACACAGATCCGACCTCTAAAGCGAAAACCCCGACCCGGCGGGTTTGCTGCCCATCTCCATCAGAAAGGCAGGGCAGGCATCGAGGGCTCGGTAGGAACACGCGTGCCCAGAGCGTGTGGTACAGCCCTGCGTGGACCGGCACACACGGGTGTGTGCAGGGAAACCTCTCGGGCTGCGTCGTGCTGGGCTGCAGGTAACGCAGGCACTGCTGGAGCGCGTTGGGGTCCCAGGGCACAGGGAGGCACACGTATTTCCCATCAGCTGCGCCTTCCCCACAAGAGCGGAGTTAACTGCTCAGAGTGCTCTCTGCCATCTTTTGTGAGCTGAGAACCAGGAACCGCTGCATAAATCATTATTCTTGCTAATTACCAGGAAACATCAAACAAGACAAGCATTTTACTCCTCATCACTGAATTTTGTTATGCTAATTAGAGTTGTATAAGCTGTTGCTATTAAACCTGGAGAGTCAGAAAAACATTTGCATTAATACCCACAAAGCTGCATCAAAACCTAGTTATTAGTATTTCAATGAGGTTCAGGTTATGAGGAAGCTGCTGCCGTTTCAGGGGCTGGTTTGTTGTTTTTAAATCCTGCTGTGAGCGAAAATATAAATAAATGCAGGGTGAGGCCTCATGCAGACAATACTTCTTATAAATGGGGAATTAAAAAAAATAAGGAAACTTTGATCAGGAGGAGATATAAAGGGGAGGGGGAGAGGGAGAAGCAGAGCGGTGCAGAGATTTTGTTGCTCTGTACACAGCGCTGCTCAGCCAAGGGCTCCGTGTTCGTGGGCATCGACTGCACGTGCCAGGCTGGACTTGGCTTTTTCAGATTTCTGAGTCCCTGCTGCTCCCAGGCACTTTGCTTGACCTGGGTGTTTTGGGTTTGACTCTCCAAAAAGCAGCTGGGAAGGGGAGCTGGCTCCTGCCTTCGCATGAGAATTGCCGTCTCTGTGGAAATGACCCGTTCAGAGACTGACTTCGCTTACACCTCGTGCATCACACTAAAATCCAGGGGGGGTGTGTGTGTCACTAGAGGGGTGGGAGCCAGGATTCCTGCTTACCAAAATGCGTGTGCCAAGACGCATGTCTAAACCTTCGTGGGGAACCGGCTCCTTAATAAGAATTGGCAATTCCTTCTTTTTAGTGCCAATCACAGCAGCCGAGCGTTTCATCTGAAGGTCTCGCAGCACTTCAGAAAGGCAAATTTTTCCCCCCACGTGCCCCTTTGATACAACAATTATCACCATTTGATGCATCAAATACCTCCGAAAAATTTAGGGGAGTCCAAACAGGCGGCTTGTGAGCAGGGAGCCTTAACCCCTTAGCTCCTAGTGCTGGAATATCATCTTGGTGAGCTACTCGCAAAGGCAAACACAATTATTTCCACCCTATGGAGGTGTTGGTATCGAGCCCACGTGAACCGGTATCGCAGCAAACCTGGTACCACACAGGTCTGTATGCAGCAGAGGGAGCCCATGGGGAAGAAGCTGGGGTATAATTTGAGTGAGGAACAAGCATCTTTACCCCGAGATAACACCGTGGGTGTTAGAGCACTGCATTTGACCTGTGTAAGTGGCAAGTGGGCTGTCTTCCTGGCCAGATGCTCAGAGCAGACTCCGTCAATTAGCAGGCTCCCTGGCCCCTCGGCTCAAGCCACTAAACTCCCTTTGCCTGGCATTTATTTCTCAGTAAAGAGCAGACCCTATTGACAGCTGGCTGTGGCTTAAATAATACATCTTGAGCTCTCTATATAACCCATGGTGTTATTCTATTGATGGGGCTACAAGTTATCTGTTTTTAACAGACCATTTGTCACCGATTCTTGGAGAGGGAGAGCCATTCACTCTCTCACTGTATATTTCTATCAAAGAAGGAAAAAAAAAGGGAAAGGAAAGAAAAGGATTTCTTCCATTTTCTCTTTCTGGTGGAAACACACAGGTGAATTGAGTAGCAGTGTTTCAGTAATGATGAATTATGGTGGCAGTGCTGTGTGCTTCATCATTTTGCTGATGTGGAGGAACTCGGATGCAGAGCACACCCCGTCCCTCACCGCCATGAAACACCTCCCCTACCCCGAGCGGGCACTTGGACCAACCACATTGACCAGTGAGATGTGCTGGGTGAAGCACCCACCCTACACCCCGCTCCCCCGGTGCCAGACCCCACCACGGGCTCACTCTGCATCGTCCTTTCCACCTCTGGGGAGCACTGGGTGCTCCGCTGCCTCTCCAGCCCCATTTCCCTCTGCGTGCATCCAAGAAAATGAACCACAGCACCTTCCCCTCCAGACGACGTTAAGGTATCGCTCCCTCTACCTTGATACGAATCAAAAGAGACAGACACAAGCCGGGTGCCACCATCCCACAGGACCTACTCTAACGCTGTGTCCTCCCTAATCACAGGCAGATTAAAAAAAAAATAAAAAAAATCCACATCAGCCACGCTCCGGTAAGGAGAACTCTAAGAAGGATGAAGAAAATGAAGACACTGTGAAATGCAATAGATGTCAACTTCTACTTATTTTTTAATTTCATCTCTTACAAGCTTTTTGGAAGCTAACATGATTAAGTTCTTCACACAATTTATTAGCATCGTGTTGGAAATCCAGCAGTATATTACACTGTCTGAGTAATCCAATTAGTAAAATGTATTTATTTAACCAGAATATTAGCTGCACACAATCCCAAATGAAGTAAAGTCCCTGATCCTGGGGTTCCTTTCACTTCTTGGAATTCATTTACCAGCTACAAAAAGGTTTACTCTAATGAAATAAATATCAGCCCTATGTTTTTAGAATAATACAAGAAAAGCAATCTTGCTGCTCAGCTAACTGCCTTTTTTTTTTTTTTCCCAGCAGACACTGATTGCACACAGATTTCACAGCAGAATAAAGGATTTTCTGGCTTTTTCGACTTCCTCTCACCTAATCCCAGGAACATACCCCCAAAAACCCCCATCCCCAACTGGATTGCCGCTCTTCACAACTACCAAATCATTGCCAAAATTAAGATTTTTTTTTTTTTTTTTTCCATTCAGCAACCCACGTGCAAAAGTGAACCTCGTACCTGCTTTACCCTGATTTGCAAGAGCTTTGAAAGAAAAATCGCTGTGGGAGGCGAAGGCTCCCTAGCACTTTTTTCCCTCCTAATGAAGGAGCTGAGTGACAGCCCCCGAGGGTGGAGGTCTGACGTGGCCCCGGCAGCACCCCCTGGCCTGACTCAGTGCAGAGCTGAAGGGACCGTATGAGAGCACTGACTGATGTGTGACAGTTTTCTGGGGTATTTTAGGGATTTCTTTTTTGGTTTTACTTTTTTTTTTCTTCCCCTTTTACTTTCTTATTACCTTAAACACGCCCTGCTCCTAACAAAACAGCATCCCTACCTAGGGCTCCTGGCCACAACCACAGGTGAAAGCCGGTGGCTCGTGTGACCCTGGCACTTCGGCGAGGCCATGGCAAGGAAAGGTGAGCACTGCCATGCGGCCACCACTGGCAGGAGAACACACCATCTGGAGCACTGTGTCCAGCTCTGGAGTCCTCAGAACAGGAAGGACATGGACCTGTTGGAACAGGTCCAGCGGAGGGCCACAAGGATGATCAGAGGGATGGAGCACCTCTGCTGTGAGGACAGGCTGAGAGAGCTGGGGTTGTTCAGCCTGGAGAAGAGAAGGCTCCGGGGAGACCTTAGAGCAGCCTTCCAATATCTGAAGGGAGCTACAGGAGAGCTGGGGAGGGACTCTTTGTCAGGGAGGGCAGTGACAGGACAAGGGGCAACGGTTTTAAATTGGAAGAGGGGAGATTTAGATGAGATACCAGAAAGAAATTCTTTGCTGTGAGGGTGGTGAGAGCCTGGCCCAGGTTGCCCAGAGAAGCTGTGGCTGCCCCATCCCTGGAGGGGTTCAAGGCCAGGCTGGATGGGGCTCTGAGCAACCTGGTCTGGTGGGAGGTGTCCCTGCCAGGGCAGGGGGTTTGGAAGTCAATGATCTTTAAGGTCCCTTCAAACTCTAACCATTCTGTGATTCTATTCTATGATTCTATGATTTTCCCAGTAGTATTCCAGTGCCATCACAGCCCTGCCAGGAGACCACTGCCTCCACAGCCCGCCCTGGGGAACGGCTTGCTGTTGACCGATGGTATTTTGCCTAAGCTGCTACTCCAATTTATCTTCATTAATTGCCTTAATTAATTATTTTCCCCTGTGAGCAGCAGTGGGAGATGGGGTCACGAACAACAGCAAGGAGGCGCGATGCAGCCAGCCGAGCCCACCGCTCTGCCCTTGTCGCTGCCGGCTGTTGTGGGCAGCTTTTGGCGGTTCCCTTGGCTTCTCAGATCCATGCCCGGGGGATCCGCAGCCACCTTTCAGCTCCCCTTCTCCCATCCAGACAGGGTGTGGGAACAAAAGGTTTGGGGTAACGCAGCGTCCTCAGATGGGCATCCCAGGAACCCAAAATCCAGGATTTTGGGGAGTCTGTCTGTGCCACTTCAGTATGTGAAGGGTCAGAGGGGATGGATTTGCCTAACTTGCTCATAACCCTATTTTTCCTCACACCTCACGGAGCAGGACCACGCTCTCCACCTCCCCACGCTGCTACAGCAGCACCTGTGAGATGACTCTGAAAGCTGCAATGGCAAAGCCAGACAGAAGGAAGGGCCTAACGGCCAGAGTTAATAATAGGCATCATTTGTGATGCGCCTCCAAAAAAATGAATGTCCCGAGGCAAAAGATCTAATTTTGTGTTTCCTTTCAGATCCTCCGCTGAGCGCAGCCGGCGCCGGAGGAGGGGAGGTGTCTGCGCTTGGGCTCGGCGTGCGAGCCCGTGTGATGCTCATTCACATGCAGAGAATTTGAGAGAGATCCTCCCATTAATGCAAACAGGAATTACCCATGTAATCTTGGGATTAACGGAGCCCAAGGAATTATTTACATTTCCTAAATGAGGGAAACTGTATCAAGTGGGTAAGTCGGAGACGGGGAGCCCAGGCGCGGGAGGGCAACTCGCTATCTGCTTCTGCAGGAACCACCGTCATCTGCCTTCTTGAAAACGGGTTCATCTGAGGTTGCACAAACTATTTGGTGTCTGTGGAGAAAAGGTGCTGCTGGGGGGCAAAGCAGACGGACCGACACCATCCTCGAGCTCATCTCCAGGGAGGGAGTCACGCAAACTTCAGACCCTCAGTCTGTGCCTGCAGATCTTCCCTGCATCACAGGGCGCAACTCCTCACTGCCCACCAGCGATTACAGCAGCAGTAGGAATAATTAAGGCCAGTTTCTCACATTTTTATTTCAGTTCTCTTGCAAAATCTCTCCCGCAACAACCTGCCTCCCCTCGGCAGCGCCCAGTGTTACTGCTGGCTGGGGACATGGAGCTGCTCCCTCCCAGGTCACACAGAGCACCCCTGTCAGTGACTCCACCATCACGCTTGGAAATCAGGCTCAAATCACCCAGAGCATTCACCACACCGTGCTTTTCAGTCTTTACTCATCAAAAGCTGCAGTGACAGACGGCAGAACCCTCAGAGCCCCATCTTCTCCCAAATGCTATAATACTCATAATAATCACAGCAACAACAACAACAGTTACGATAACCCTCCATCCTTCACACACCAGACGATGATGAGTCAGACTCCATTTCCAAACTAAGACATCTCGCGTGCTATTCTCCCTCCCCTCCAGACTAATAGCTGACAATGTATGCCTTCCACATTAATGATAAGGGTTCAAGGGGAAAGAGACTGCTCTCCCGTTTCGCTGACATTACACTCTCCTATGTACCCACCAACATACCCTAAGGCAACAGAACTAGTAATAGGTTCCTCTAACTGCCTCCTGCATCAAATTTGACACCGGGTGCTTTCTTCTCCTTTCCCATCGCTCACCTTATAACTCTGTCATCATCATTGATTTTGACTTAAGGAGAGAAGAAAAAAAAAAACAACAAAAAAACCACAACATACCACAAGCCAACCCTCTCCCCCTGCTCGTACAGCACCAGGGTGGTGAAGTGCAGCTGCTGAGGGGACTTGGAGCAGGGAGGAGGCAGGCCAAGGGGGATGCTTCTGTTTTCCCTGCATCTCAGTTGTGAAGGGGCTGAGGCAGCAAGCTGGGAGCGTTTGCTGCACCCAGCAGCCCGGGTTTGCAGCCCCAGGACACTGTGGCTAGCTGTGGGGATGCCTCCTGGAGAGCAGGCAGCACTGTTCGGGTGCTCGGTGGCTTTTTCTGCTGGACTCATCTTTCCACTGAGGTCAGGATTTGTTAATTTTTAGGCAGCACTCCTTTCTCCTTCTATTTTTCTTCCAGAGAAAAGGCAGTTGGAGTGATCTCTATTTACCTCTGGATTATGTCACTATACATGGTGAAAACCCCTATTACCTCCCCGGATTCTCTCCATCACCATCTGTGGCAGAGGTGATGTCCCACCAAGCCGCTGGTCCTGGCAATGGGAAAAGGCAGGTGGTGGCTTCACCATGGAGGGGGGAAGGACTTCCCCAGCAACAAGAACTCTGGGGATGGTGACAGGTATATGCCATGGGGCAATAGGTGACAATTTCCCCTTGATTCAGTTATCAAGGCTGCCATTCACTCCCAGGGAAGAGGGCTGGGCTCCCGTTCTGGCAGCGTCGTGCAGGGAGATACCTCGGTCCCATCGCCAGCACTCATCTTTTGCAGCCACATCTTAAAATCTGCCTTACAGGGGGCTAAAACCGTGCTGAAAGGGGAAGGGACCTGTCAAAATCCCCCAGCACAGGATAATCCTTCCTACTGCAGCCCAGAGAAGCCCTGCCTGAGCGATGTGGGAGAGCAGCAGGCTCCTCCTGTCTGGTTTCTGAGCAGATACACAGAAGCGACTCCCCAGAGTGCGGGCTGACCCGCAGCTGGTGTTTTCTTTGATTTATGTCAGAGCCTATTTACGTCCTCTGCTTAAAACAATCCAGTTCGTGTCAGCAGTAAATGAAACTGTGTACCATCCAGCAGCTGTTTGGCTGCTACCTGGAATGAGTTTCACTCCAGTTCTTATCAAGCAGAAATCCTTTTAATCATCAGAACTGCCACAGCCTTGTTGGAGCTGCGATGCTGCGGCGGTTATAAGGGGGGAAGGCATATTGCAAGCCGGGGACATGGCCAGAGCCCTGGGATTGTGGGTGATTTTCTTCCAGGGTCACAGCTACTTTGGACACAGCGACACATGGAAATGAAGGTTGAGCTTTGGCTGCAGAGACCAGTCAACTGTGGAGCTGGACACCAGCAAGGGTTAACCGGGGCTGTAAGGGCAAGGCTGGGCTGAACAAGGAGCCTCTGGCATCTTCACCACTGACCCAAGCAGGCTCATTACAGCGAAAACACCATCAGCCACTAAGACTTGCTTATCTTGAAGCTGCTGCTACTGATAAAGCCAATAGAGCAAATGGGGACTGGCTCAGAAAAAAACCCGAGAGGAGATGGAGTCTGAATCCGTGCTGCAGCCCTTACACCCTGAGGAGTCTCCTAGTGAAGGACTTAACTAACGAGGTTGTTGGCGGTGAGCGGGGATGCCGTGAGGAGCAGGGGACATTCGCCCAAAGCTATTCTGAATTCATTAAAGAGGATGGGAAGAGCTGGGCTGCTCCACCCGGGGACCCAGCACGAGGCCACAGAACCTGCTTGTCCCACCAAAAACTAATGATCACAGCTTGACTCGCGAGTATCAGATGCTCTCAACACGCTGCTTGCAAACAAGCTGCAGACCAAAAGCAATTCGAAGGAATTATTTGGGAAATAATTCTAAATAATGAATGAATGGAGAAAACTGCAAGCTGTTTACAGATAACTCACCCGCAGAAAAGAGCTGAATTCGCCGAGTAGATGATTCACTATTGATTATTTCCCCAGCTCTAGCGGTAACCTTATTTAAAGCATTAATTAAGACAAGTCTTCATAGTTCAGCATATTCTAATCTGTTAGAGGAGGAAGAGCTCTTCAGAGCTCAGCGCTGCCCTCCTGGAAGGAAATCTGGAGATTCTCACCCTGCCCCTGGCCCCTGCCTGGGTGGGGAGGAGGTGTGGGGACACCAGCCTGTCCGGAACCCAGCGACATCCCCTATAGCCCATATAAACATTCCAGCGGGGTCGGAGCCGGTGAGCGCCTGGGTAGGGCAGGGGAATATGGGATCCTACCTGGCTGTTGGCTGGATTTCAAATGGGACAGCTGCCTCTTGGGATAAACCCTTTAAAGACAGCCAAGGCAATCTGGCCATCCGCACGGACGGCTGCCCTCAAATGACCTGTGGCCAAGTCTCCCCAGATAACAATACATAAATGCAGGCTCTAAAACATGCCCCAGAGTGACACTGTCTGTGCAAGTGCCCTTGTACCACCCAGCCCTCCAGAAAGGTCTGCACTGTCCCCTGGGCCTCAGCTCTGGCAGCCCCTGTATCGGCTCCAGTAACCAACAGGAGCCCCTGGGGTTATATTAAGAAAAAGGAACCTGGATTTCCTTTCAGTTATATCAAGTGACTACGACTGCGTCTGCCGCTAGATCTGCCAAGCATGGCATGCACATGGAAATGCAAACACATCAGCAACCGGTCTGTTCTTCAGCCAGGGACTGACACTCGTGCGTACGCCTCTCTGACAAGAGCACAACTTCAGCCCGTGCTGATGGCACGTCGCTGAGCAAGCCTCCAGCGAATGGAACACAGGTCTGTGTCTTCAGTAGGACATGAAACTCCAACCCAGCAATCCAACCCAGCACAGCAAGATTTCTGACTCAAAACCCGGAGGGATAAGGCTTGTGATGCTGATGGGTTGGGTCAAGTCATTGCTCTCCAGCTACATTCCCCAAGCTGGATCTGGAGCCTGGTTTGTTCTGCAGAGCCACCAATCCCCTGCCCGTCACCCCAGGATGGCTTGCACAGCACTCTGCAGGCAGATGCATGCTTGCTTTCTCCACATCCTGAAGAAACGAGGGTATGATAACCTGGCACCTGACTGAAGGTAAAATACTGTGTCTTTCAACCAGCTGATTAGCTCAGCATTGCCCAAAGCATGTTTGCATCATTTCTGGATCGAGTACGGGTAGAGCAAGTTAGCATCTGCATCAAGCCGAGGATATGACTGACCTTTGTTCTCATAACTTTATTTCAGAAAGAAAGGCTCAGGCAGTGATGTTTTAACCAGCTCTAAAGTCCAAGCAACAAATTACTCTGGTCTTTTTAGCCCCTTTCTGTGTCCACTGTGATCTGACATAGCTTCTCTCATGAGTTGTTCTAAGTTCACCAGAAGAGTACAGTTTGCCAGAAGAGTCATCAGGCCCTTTCTCCCCACTTGGCACTATTTGATGTGAGGCTCACTCAGCTTCACATTGTGGTCAAGACATCATCAGCTACGTGGCCCACATTTATCCTAATTTGTCCTAATTCATCCACAAAGATTAAAAGCAAGATTCCAGTAAAAGTCCCTTTCTTTCCCATCACACGCAATCAGCCACAAGATGTGTCTTACAGGTTTGAGCTTCGAGGTGAAGTTAGACCTGACCTCTAACCAAGGAAAGACAGCAGGAGAGAAATTAAAAATTCAAACATTGTCAGCTCATGTTGAGCCTCTCATCAACCAACACCCCCAAATCCTTCTCCTCAGGGCTGCTCTCCATCCATTCCCCACCCAGCCTGGATTTGTGCCTGGAATTGCCTCGACCCATGTGTAGAGCCTTGCACTTGACCTGGTTAAACTTCATGAGGTTCACACAGTCCCAGGTCTCAAGCCTGTCCAGATCCCTCCAGATGGCATTCCTTCCCCCCAGCGTGTCTACCGTGCCACACAGCTTGGTGGTGTCAGCAAACTTGCTGAGGGTGCACTCAATCCCAACATCCATGTTGCCAACAAAGAGGTTAAACAGCGCCCATCCCAATATCTACCCCTAAGGAATCTCACTCATCACTGGTCACCACTTGGACATCATNCTGGAATTGCCTCGACCCATGTGTAGAGCCTTGCACTTGACCTGGTTGAACTTCATGAGGTTCACACAGTCCCAGGTCTCAAGCCTGTCCAGATCCCTCCAGATGGCATTCCTTCCCCCCAGCGTGTCTACCGTGCCACACAGCTTGGTGGTGTCAGCAAACTTGCTGAGGGTGCACTCAATCCCAACATCCATGTTGCCAACAAAGAGGTTAAACAGCGCCCATCCCAATATCTACCCCTAAGGAACCTCACTCATCACTGGTCACCACTTGGACATCATTCACTGCTGCATTATTTTTTATACACACAAACGTGGGATGGAGCATGTTTCCCTGTCCAGTATGTTCATTAAAAGGACGCAAAAAGGAGAAGAACAGAAAAACGCAGTAGCTCGCTTTGACTCTATTTGTATCTCCAGCTCTCCTGTCAATCTGGTGACCAGCACTGGAGGTCACACACCACCTGGGTCTCATCACCACCTTGTACGCCAGGTGAGCAGCAGGGTGTTGAGGTGGTCACTCGGGTATGACCCACACGTGTGTGTGCAAGCGGCTCCACCAGCCTGGTCACACAGCTCGTCGTCAAACACACAAGCAAATATTTTTCATGGATATTGTACGAAGCAAAATCCCTACCTGCTCTTGACTCCTTCGAAGGCTGTTTTCTGGCAAGGCCTTATCTGATGGTTTATCCTTTGCTGAAAGACAGAAGAAAACAAAGAACAAATGCTTGTCAAACAGCAGTTCAGTCAGAAAGGATGAGACATTCCTAAACGGGGAGAAAAAAGATGCATTTTGTGTTTACTTTCATTGCTCTCCATTGCATGTGATACACACTTAAGAACTTGCATAATTCTCTCCACTCAGTTCATTTTATTTTTCCATTCATCAAACTCTTCCCCCTCCATGAGCAAGTGTACTGCTAATTAGGACAAAGGAACAGATTAAGTTAAAATGAGTGGATGCTGTTGCTTTCCCTGCCTCTCTCCAATCCACAGTCAATTCAAATCTTTTGGAATACTCAAGTAAATTTGCATTAACGTGGACACAATACGCTCCTCAAAAAAAAGATATATTAGAATTAGAGGAAGGGTGTGAGGAAGGGTGACAGAGATGTTGAAAGACACAGAAAAGCTTCTGCGAAAGGGGAGATGCAGAAAGCACACGTGTGTGCCACTGCACACAGCCACGGGCCAGCCTTGCAGGTGTGTGCTGTACATGCTATTTTGCTTGGCTCAATTTTCCTTAGTTTGAAAAATAAGTGCCTTTGCTTTAGGAGCAGAGTGACCTGCATCCGTGTCCTCTGTCACCACGAAGTTCTGATGTCTGAATTTGCTGCAGTGTAAAAACTACAAGTTTCCTTACTAAGCTTCTGCATTTCCTGGCCAAACCTGGTTTGTCTGGGGAAGGGCAGAGATGTTGGGCCCTGCTTGTCCATCCTCCCCTCCACAGAGACTTTAAGTGAACGTCTGTGCAATGCAGACCTGCTTAGCAGAGTTTATGGTGATAGGAAACGATGCTGTATCTAATTGCCTTTATTTAAAGGAGTTTCAAGGGAACCCAGACAATACAACTTGCCAAAGCTTCACTCGGGTCCCACCATGCTTTATTTGCCCCAATTCTAAAACCTAGAACTACCATCAGATTTGACCCCATTATTTAGAGCCATCCCATGGGAAGAAGCCATGGTTCGTGTGTTCCATGCTTGGGAGCAGTCTGGCTGAGGGCCCTTTTCACCTTTCTCTCAACACATTAAGAAATACACCAGTAGCACTGATGTTGTTGCCAATTGGAAATTTCTAGGTCTGAAACCCTCCATGAAACAAACGCCTTGGCATGGGAGTAAGCTTTTTGCACCAGATGGACCCCCTGGTCTCCTGGTAAATCCAGTTCTTAGGCTTTGCCACAAAGAGGCTTAAAATTAATTAGCAGATTTTTTTTTTTTTTTAAGAGTTCTCTGTACAAGGAGTGTGTGAGAAAGGACATTCATTAGGAGCTTTTTGGTACTTATAGGCCAAGACGAGGATTTATAGCTTGCAAGAGAGTTCCTTTTATAACTGGTAATTTCAGACTGTTAAAGGTTGCAAGCAGATGTCTTGAAGACGAAAACATTCCCTATTTTCCCAGAAAGACAGTCAAGAAGGAGGAGTTTTTCTGATTTTCTAAAGGTGACCACTTTTACCAAAAAAGCATCTGCCCCCTTTGGTGCCCATTTCCAGAGAGCTGTCGCCCAGCAGCAGTGGGGAGGTGGACAGGCGACAAGAGCTGATACACGATGTGACATGGAAGAGGACTTTCTGAGGAGCAAACCATCACAATCTTCAGCTGCTGAGAGCTGACTCGTCCACTGCTGACCATAGACAACTATTGAGTGTGTTCTGCAACAGCACCCACCATAACTGTTCTAAAAACACAAGTAGATGGTAAGAAAACTGTCTAGTTAAGCAAATAACTCAAAAATAGTCTTCAGATATTTATTCCCATATTGGTTCATTCCTTGACCTTGCCAGAGCTGTTTTCAAAAAGAGTAAATGTTGGTGAGGCTTTGGTGGGAGTGGTGTTTTGAACAGGGATGTGCATTTGCCTCCCCTGGCAGTGTGGTTTCCAGAAACTGCATTTTCCCACCCTGGAATGACCCCACACGAGGTGTCCACAGGTCTTTGAAAGCCTGCCAGCACCGCTCACCTTTTGGGGTGTTCACCCTCACCCCTAACCTCATCAGGAGCCACCTAGAGCCAACAAACAATTCCCAGTAATAACTTTGAAAAACGCAGATAAAGCACTGAGAAGACACTTCCGTAAGTTAAAGTTTTTCATCCACTCTGGAGGAGAAGATTCCTCAGTGTCGGAAGTGAAGCACAATGATACCATACAACATGATTTACTGTCTGCAGCACTGTGCTACCTGCCCAGCAGCTTACAATTCCCACCATGGAAGCACATGGAAGAGGATGAGATGCATTAAAAAAAACGTCTGAGCAATATGGTGCTGTGCACGTTGTCACTTCTTGGGCTTCCTTTTTTGTAAGAGTTCACATGGGAAGGCCATTTTCCAGAAAGAAAAGTACAAGATCCTGTTGCTTTAAGCAATATTTTTCCTGGCTTCTTTAGCGACTCCTACAAATATTAATTGATTTATATACCAGCCTCTAGTGACCAAAACAGAACCAAATTAAACAAGTTTTGCCTTGCCATATATCCACCCTGCACATTCAGGCTCCTGGCCACTGACAATGAGTTAACTCCCTGATTTTGCTAGAAAACTTTCTAAACTCAGTCTTGCCTATATTAGGTGCGTTTCCCCTCAGTTTTCCCACTCTTGATATTTCTGGGGAAATTTCCTTTGGAAAAGGGGGTGTTTGTCAGTGTTGTGCTGATGGTGTTTTGGATCAGCTCTGAGCAGTGTTGAGCAGCACTGTGTTTCAAGATCTGTCACTCTGCCCACTCAGCCACCCTCTCCCCCATTTGGCTGCTCAAGAAGTACCAAAAATGGGAAATTTAAGAAGAGATAGACTAGTTTAGAATTAGAAATGTTATTTCAAGGACTCAGAGCCAGAAACACAGGAAATCCTAAGCCAAAAGGACACATTTTGTAAAAGGGGAAGTCATCTGAGGTTGGTAAACTGGACTGCAAACCTCCTCCTGCTATCCCAGGTTTGGTTTGAGATGATGAAGAAATTTAAATCTTATCCTTTAAATTACTGGAAAGAGAAGCCATGACTTTACAGAACCTGAGTTTGCACAGATATTTGGAAAGATAATTTCATATGAAAAAGCTGTGTTCCCAGGACAGAAATCGTTCCCCTCATCTACTGCCAAGCCCCCAGGAAAAATTTTGGGGAATGCCTACAGCAGCCTGCATCATCATTATTACCCCACTGACCCAGTTCTTACTCTCAAGTTTCTATTCTACCCTAATAAAGGTGGATTTCATGTACAATAATCTGAGGACAGCAGAGGTGAGGGTATTGCTGTAAGGAAAGCATAAGGAAGATAATATTACCAAGCTAGACTACATACAACTATAACTGTTCAAGTATTAAATCCATTTTTCACCATCAAGAGTGTTATCCAACAGCATGAGAAATACAAGCAGGAGAAAATATTCTCAAGTAAAGGAATTGATGGTCAAAGCCTGAAAGTTTGGTAAAATGCTTTTCCACTTCATGTCCTACAAGCTGTCAGCGCTAGAATGGGAAACCACAGATCAGTAATTGCAAAGGACACTTCTTCTTTCTTACACTGTCTCTGTCTGTAAGGCAGGAGGATGGCAAGTTAATTAATTATCTCCAGCATCAGTTTACTTGAAGATCTTTTTTTCCAGCAGCGCATCAAAGGAGACTGATAGAAGCCTTGATTAGGGGGATAATGAAGGAAATCTCTAATAGATTATATCATTTCTTCCCCTGTCTGCAGCCATTCTCAAACTGGCTGCCTTCGCAGGGCTGGGATTCACGTCTGGAAAATATCACAAGCATGTAAATCCACCTCAAATGCAAAATTTATGGAAAAATTCAAGTAATTGCATGTTTACCATATTTCTGTCAAAGGTCTGGAAAAAAGATATCAGACCATCTGACTTGCTATAGAGCAGAGATTTTCTGTGTGTCCTGTTAGGGCCTCTGACTCTGTGGAGACAATCCATATTTTGAAGTCACATCAGACAAGGACAGAGAAAATTTATTAGATAATACAGAGCAGGACGAGAGCAGAGGGAGGAGAAGAGCACGTGCTGACGTGGGGGTGAGGCAGGCAGTTTGATGTCTACCTTATTATCTGTCCTAGGAAGTCTTTTACTAACAATGACCATTAGCAGGAGCCATAGATGAGGTGAGTTATCTGATTTTTTTTTTTCCCCTCTCTAATCTTGCCTGCTTTCACCTGCAACACAGCATCTCACCCAGGTCTTACATCAGACTAACAGGAGCCCTCCGAGGACAAAGTTGCTTCCCAGTGCAGGGGAGGAAACTTTGCAGGGTCCCAGCTCACGATCCCTCTCACACCACTGCCCCATAATTTCTCTGCCTTTGAAGTCCCTTGGGAATTTTAATGCCATTTCCCTCTTACCCAGACCATGCACATGCTGCCAAATCTAATAGCGAGGAGAAATGAAGTGTCAGGTTCTGATACACCAACACGTCGTGCTGATTTCTATCTCGTGCAGATAAACCCCAAGCTGTTCCCAAGAAGTCCCAGTGGCGCATTTAAGCAATCTATTTCTAAGATGAGACTGTAGATTCTCCCCTGGTGGTGTCTGGTGCTTAATAAACTATCAGTGGCACTAGTTGCACCAACCCTTGGATGCTCGGGCACCCCAACACCAACCAACAACTGGATTGAGAGTTTGAAAAAAATCACTGTCCTAATGAAGGAGTTATTGGTCTCATAAAAGAACCACCTCACCCATCAGGGCCATCCTGCTCCTTCACATGAATCTCCATCGCCCAGCTCTTGTCCTGGCAAATGGGTGGTAGGGAGAGATGCTCCAGCCCTTGCCCTGCATCCCTCCTGTCCCCTATGGCCACCAAGGGCAAAGGTAATGGTGCCATGCAAGGGAGCAGAAGCAAAGGCAGAAGGGGAGCAGAAAGTGTTTTATGGGGTTAAACGTCCCAGTCTGAAGTAAAGCAATTTCCTTCGGTCTCCTGCCATTTCCTTGTGGAGGCTTATCATCTCCAGCTGGGACAATATAAAGGCCCATTTAATCGAGATCCATTTAACACTGAATCACGCTAACAAGATTACTTAGCCAGGGCTAATTCTGCATTTGCTGAAGTGCAGTATCCAGGGTGAGTAATCTCTGTGTGCTCTGGCAGGTTCAGAGACAGGTTAGCCACTGGCTTAGCATCACAGACAAAACATGGAAAGTACATGGAAGACCATGACAATGAAATTGCAGCCAGTTTAGCCTATCGGGCTATTTCCTTTCCCCTACTCAGTGTTATTTGAGATCAGTGCAGAGAGGGTTTCCTCATTACCCCACAGGATCCTAAAAGGGGAATTATTTTCTTTGTCCTCACAAGCAGCTGAGCAGGCAATACAGCAAAATCCTCTTCAGTCATTATCTGTTAAGTGCATGGCATCCTTTTGTGAGTTAAATGACACAGTATTTCTTGCATGGGACTGAATTCAAAAGGTTTTGCCTTCCATCAGGAGATAACTCAAGATTTGAGTGCTAATTGAATACATTTATATGCACACAAGTGATAGGCATTCATACAATTTCTTAAAGTAGATTCTCACCATTCAGTCATTTAAAAATATAGCACTAAGGGCTCTATTATTTATGATTATTAAATCACAAATCTGAGTAGCAAAATACTTCACTCAGGGAAAGTGTGAAGAGGCTGTTTCAGAGAAAAATCTCCTTTTTCAGAACTCACAGAACACCACATCATCGCAGGAGGATGCTGATAACTAATATTGTTTTACAGCTAAGGCTCTCAAAGTAACTTAACTCAGGTAAATGGATTAATCCTAATCACCCTTTCAAATGTTCCCAAATCCTCCAAGTAGTCAGAACTAAGGTTGAGGAGTTCTGGTGATATTTTCATTTTTTTCACCCATGTTGACTCATCACCCTGTCAGCGTAGGATATGGGATGTCCCCAGTCATTCCCTTCCTTGCTGTGAGAGGACGGGATTTGTTGTCATTTCAGGAGGGATTCATCTCACCTGGTGTCAGAGGTCCACAAGGCAAGTGTCTATACTTGAGTTAGTCTCTTAAATGCATAAGTGGAAAGAAATTGGGGTGATTTGTCCAACCTATTTTAGGCAGCCACCTCAAGATGAGAGCAATTGCCTGCCAGGGGTGCCCATTTCTCTCCATTGATGGCAAATGAGGTCTGAGTGCTCAGTGCAGATGCCGAGACCCGGGCGCTGGGAGATGGATCCTATCTGGCATAATTGCAACCTTTCAAAAGGAGATTCACTTTTTCTCTTTTTTTTTTGACAGGGAGTTTATTTTAAGTATTTGAGGAATTTCCCAAGTTTTCATTTCTGTCTTAGTCTTTTCTCCCCATTTTGGCAGACAATCCTCCAGGTATGGCAAAAGGGCAGTTAAAGGGAATAGACAGTGGTGTGAGAGCCCTGTGCCTTTCCTTCTACAGAACAGAGAAGGGCTCATGGTTTTATTTTGTAACACAGCCCAGAGCCTCTTTTGATGCTCCAAGGGCTCATCAAAGCAGAGATCCAATTCAAGGGTGGATCAAACCCATCTCCATAGGCCGGCTGCAAGCTCTTCTGGCATGGGCAAATGCTGCCTTCCTCCAAATGAAGAACACAAGCTACACCAGGTCAAAAGGACAAGACCACAGAGACAAGACGACCTCCAGAGGTGCCTTCCAACCCCAACCATTCCACAATTCTATAAAAAAGAAAAAGCTTTCCATGGTAATATCTTCACACCTGGCATGGAGACCCTACACTTAGGGTGCTAGTGGGGGCACAACACTTTGCTCCTCATAACACTCAGCCCTTCAACGCTGCTGGGCCAGCAGCTCTGGGAAGCTTTAAGACAAAAAAAAGAGCCACCTATGGAGCTGGGTGCCTTTAGGGTATGACAAGAGCTTGGCAAAAGCTTCAGTACCTTCAGTATCGTAATTTATATTCAGAGTTCTAAGCCCACTTGAATCTATCCCACATCCCATTCTCAAAAAGTGACTTAGACATTCGGGAAACTAAATGCCACTTAGACATGGCCTTTCAGGCCCAGATGTGCAAAAGCATGCAAGTGTGTAATGCTACTTCATGTGTCTAATATACACCGATTCCAGGATGAGATTAAATGCTTACATCAGAGCTGGAACTAAGCCCCACGCAATTCTGGCCAAGTGCTGAGGTCACTCATGAAAGTGGGATTTCTGTTGAGATGTTTAACTTTTTTTTATCACAGTCCAGAGCTCAGAGCAGACAAATGCACCCCTTTCTCCCTCCCATTAAACCCAGGTACTTAAATGGTGCTCATGGTATCTGCACACTGGGAAGACAGTTTGCTGGTCATCCCTACACAGGCAATTCATATATTTGACGGTCACCACCTCAATGCTTAGAAAATGACCAACAGATTTGGAAGTTTGTGAGAGAAACAGGCAGACGCACATGAGAAATATGACTGCGTAAGTCTTGTTTCCTTGAGAAACAAGTTGCTCAGTCAAAACATTCAGAAAACTTTCCAGCTCTCCTCATGACTTCATCCTCAACATCTGAAAGCACAAAAATCTTTGAATGTAAGACGGGAATTAAAATCTGCCTCAAAAATATGATCAAGTCACACTGGAAAATCCAGGGACTCCCTTTAGCAAATGCTCAGGGTGTCTCCAACTATGCAAAACCAAAACACATCCCACTAGTATTCCTTCAAAAAGCAGTCAACTACCCAAGGAGTTTGACTGCACACAGACAGACCTGTGCCTTGGACACTATAGAATCATGGAATCATTTTGGTTGGAAGAGACTTTATGATCATCAAGTCCAACCATTAACCCAACACTGCCAAGTTACTACTAAACCATGTCTCTCAGCACTACATTTACACATCTTTTAAATACCTCCAGGGGTGGCGGGAGGAGCTAAGAGTGTTGTATTTAATTTCTGACTCAGGCAATACTCAGACAATCACCTTCTTCCATCACTTCTTCACCATCTTCCCTTTTGGACTAAGAAGCCCAGAATCTCAGAGGCAGGAGCTGGCTAACTCCCTGCTGCTGCCATTGAGGCAGCTCTTTCCAATCCAGTGGGACACACAATGGAACTGCCACAGGGATGCAGGGTACGGTGTACCCCGTGTATGGGCTCCTCCAGGTACCACGGTCACAGGGACGTCTGGACATGGGGCCACACCGAGTCTCAGAGACCGAGCAACGCAAGAGGCAACGCTCCTCACACTGGATGTAAGACCTGCCCCACAGCGACCCCAGCCCCTTGGTCCTCGCCGTGGTGGCAGACATCATTGGCACGCAAACTCTGTCCACACCAACAGGGCAGCACATTGCAACAGATGAGTTTCCGAGGATTTTCCAATTTTAATGTCCCCTAAAAAAACCCTATCTCTAGCAAAGGCACAGATTCACACATGGCAAGTTTAAACCTGAAGCCTCCTTTTCTCAGTTACCTTTTCTCAACCTCTCAAAAACAATCTGCTGGCTGCATGTTGAAAACTGCTTCGTTCCTCGTCGTCTTGTTTGGATATAATGCCATCCTCTCTAATTGGTGGGGCACAAGGGCTTGAAAGACATTAAGCCCTGCCTGCACGTGTGCGGAGCGGTTACCGCAGCGTGATAACCATCCCTGCCGGCTGGGCAGCCGAGCCTGACCACCCTCACAGCAACGACAAAGGCACGGCGCCTCGCTCCAAGCAAGAGGACCAAGTAGACTCCGTGGGAATCGTTATTAGCTTGGCTTTAATTACAAACTAATTTCCTCCTGCATAGCCAGCAATTTCAAGCTCTGTGGAAACTATAAGGAAACAATAGCATGCCATTTTCCAGCAAAGGAAGCGTAAACAAATAGACAAAACTCAGAGCTTCAGAAGCAAATGATATATTTAAATGCCCCAAATGCAACAATCGGAGAAATTTTCCTCAAGCTAAGCAGAAAGCATTCTCTCTTACTTCCCAACTAAATATTTCATTTTTGAGGCCATCCAATTTTACCAAGTGATAGGGAAGACCGAGTAGGTCTTGATAATAGAAACTGCCAGCACCTAAAATATGCAGAGGCTTCCACCTCTCCGTAATAAGCTGGTGCCGTAGGTTGCTCACCGGCTCGAGCGCTGCTGAAACCGTACTTAGCAGCTGACAGATTGCAACGAGAACTGGGGGAGCATGAAGGCTTGTTAGCGGCAAGGTTTTCCCAGCTGAGGCTCAGACACGCACTGATTGGCAATTCCGATCACGGAGTTTGTCCCGGTGGAGCCTCCATATGTTTCTTCCCCTGGAGGAGCCATGAATGTCAATTCACCCCTTGGGGTGCGTCAGGCAAAAGTCCTCCCGAGGGTGAAACGAGAGCTGACAGCAACCGGCCACAGGTACCCTGACCAACTTCCACGCATCGGCCGATTTTGCTAAGAGTTGGGGAAAAATGAAGCTGTGTTTGTTGCATTTCCACACCCAGTGCTGGTGTACACGTTTCCCTCTCAAAATTAGCTATATGGAAAATAAATAACGGGAACACACTCTTACCTACCATAAAACAGGAAAATGAATGTTTATGCTGGAAACTCATCAGCACGCCTAGGGTTTCCCAAGAATTCATGGCATAACCTGAAAACACAGTCTGTGACAGTGAATCCATAGTTCTATTCTATTCCTTATGCCCAGACCCATCACGCCATATTTTCCTTCCCCATGTCCATGTCTCATATCAACCACTTCTTCAGAGCATTCTGCCAGCGGCTCTTGACGGGCTTTCCAGACCTTAATTAAGCTTCAAGACACCTCCGTGAAGTTGACTAATATAATTAAGTGAGTCTTCCAGATGAATAAGCTGAGGAGAGGTGAGATCAAACAGCAGGATGATGGAGGAACAGTTACCCAGTGGCAAAGTAGGTTGCAGGGCCCAGAGACCCCGTCCCTGCTGTCTTACAAAAATCACTGCCTTTCTCTTCCCATGTCTGTAGCTGATTACGCCATGATTTTCTTCTGAAAAGGGTAGTTTGGACCATTGCCTTAACAAGAAAAAGCAGCTTCTTTTGGCATCAAGGTATAGCTGCTGTCTCTATCAATGCCACACAGGGGTGTTTTCTTGCAAGTATCAAGAAGAGCTGTGCATTTACATGCAACAATATTTTTTCACTAGTAATGAAGGTGAGGGAAAGCTGTAGTCCAGTGGCATCTTTCAAATAAGCTTTCTGAAATTACAGGAATTATATAGTTTATATTTAAATAATTCTCAGATTGTCTGGGTATCTCCCAAAAAAATATTTCCCACAAGATTTCTTTAATTTCATAGTAAACTGGAAGTATGACTCAAAATAATAGCAGTCTAGGCCTGAGTCTTGCTACAACCTGAAGCCTCACTCAAAAGTTTACAAGGTTTATCACGGACTTGAAGATGAATATGCACCTAAATCCCTCCATGACAGGAAGAGCATTCACTTGGGACTTTTTCCTGGAAGATTATGTTTAGAATGAAATTGTGAAGTATTAGGGTGCTACAGAAATAAAATGGAAAATTGCCCAGCTTGGAGTCACGTTGGATCTGTGATGTCTCACCTTCCTACAGTCACTCTCCTTCACAAAAGAGCCGTCACCCATCGCTTAGGAAGCTCAGCCTTAGAGGCACATCTTCCAACATCATCTTCTGTTCCAAAATTCAGTGGCAAAAGCACTCAAGAAGAAATCACTCACGTAACACTTGTCAATGAGCTTTCGACATCAGCAGGGCTGTTGCTTGGCTTTGTGCTCGCCCTCCTAACACAAGCATCAGGACTGTCAGGGAACAGCCCAGAGGCCACCTGTTCTGGCTGTTTGCACCACTGACTTCTCCTCTTCCCACCCGGGGTCTGGTGACAGCATCACCTAACACTCTTCCTAAGTCCGCCAGAGGGTACAAAAACCTCACAACTGTGGGAAACTTTGTGTGACACCACTTTTCTTCAAAACTGTTGTTTCCCAGTGCTGGGACCCTATGGAAAACTATCAAGTGATGGCAGCTCTTGGGACCTAAGCCATGCTGATTTTTTTTGTTGTTGTTGTTTTGCCTCGTCTGTTTCTTTATACTTCTCCATGTCTCAAGTGACTCTGACATAGGAATTCCTGCTTTTCATTTTTCTGCTGTACAAGATGTCAGCAGATAACAATCCATGCTTCATTGGTGCCGTTCCATAATTGAAAGAGCCAGCAATATATCAGGCTTGGAGTCTGCAAACCCCATCAATAAGTACTCTATTACTTGGGCATAATTTTCCACCACCCCCCCAATGAGACTTAACAGGCAGTAGGGTTATATTGCTGAACCCACACTTCACTGCAAACTGTTTAAGATAATGCCTACTAAACTATACTCTATTGTCACAAATTAGTTTCTCAGACAACCAGCGTCTAGCAAAAATGTACTTAATATGCAAAGCTGTCTGTTTAGATCTATCTGTCTTCCAGTAAAGCTACCTCAGGGAAAAGACAACTGTAGTCCAAAATAACGGCACAGGTTTCTTTCCAAGTCAACATATACAGATCTACACTTTTCTCTAGAAACAAATTTTTCCTGTGTCACCAGGAGGGTTTTTTGCTTGACTTATCCTGCATTTTCAGCATGTAACAGAGAGTGTAACAGCTTCTGCAGCGTTACTGATTGCGTGAGGGCAGTGTGAAACTTGCTTGGCCTCTCTTTTTAGATTTAATTCTCTGAGCTTTTCCGTAGCACGTTAAGAATCAGCTTCCTGGTCCATTTCAACAAAATCCCATCAAGTCCCAAGAGTTTCCCCTTTAAATAAATACCAGGGCCTTGAGTTTTAATTACTTTCTGCAGAATCCCCTTATCAGCAGTAGCTTTGACAGGCACAGGCTGTACGTTATCTGGAAACACAACTGAGATCTCTAACTCCTTCCATGTCTTTAGCCCTTGAAGCTTGTCTCATACCTATTACATATCATGCCCAGAAGTGCTGCCGGAGTATAGGCTCCAATACCTGGATAGGCAGCTCTTTCCCTCCATAGCTTATCATCCCAGAGGATCCTTACACAATTCCCGTGTTGCTGGCACAAATAAATCGCTGATGATTCACTCCTGCTGGCTATCTATCTGCATACCAGGCATCTCCCGGATGTGTTACTTCTTGCACAGAACCCTGTTCTCCTTCAGTTTTGGTCCATCAGCTTTGGGGCTCTCTAAACTTCCCTGAAGTCCTCTGCTTCTGTTACCTCCAGCAAGCAGCCACCTGTGCAGGTCATACCCCTCCTTGCACCATCAAAGGTCTGTCACAGGCATCCAGTGACATTGCACCAGTGCATAAACATAGTAAAGCAGCTGGGGGTTTCTGAGGGTAATTGCAAGAACCAGTTTAAATTATAAAAAAACAAGAGCCAGTCATTGTTTAAACTTTGCATAAGGTTATTTTGAGGTTTGAATGGAAGCTCAGGTCCTTTAATACATTATCTCAACTGGATCAACCATCCACTAATCTAGGAACTGCCTCATAAAAGCCAGATGGAGCAATATTTTATCCCAAATCCTCTGAAATCTCAGTCAGCTGCACAGCAAGCATGTGCACTATCCAACTTATGGAAGGACCTCATTACAGATTTATTTGAATACCTTCAAATTGTCATCCTTGTGACCCGCAGTGGGACATGTTGCACTGCCCAGTGAGAATTATGTTTGTGTCCTCCACCTCCTGCACCATTCTCTAGTCCCCCTCCATCCCTCACCTGCACAGCTGGTGTCTGCTCTGAGTTTTTTACCTCCAGAAATCACCGGGGATAAGAGTTGTAACCTAAAGCACCCATATTTCTGATCAGCTATTTTCAAAGGCTCAAGGAGCTCTATTCCTGACCACACTGATACTTGAACTCTGACTGTGGTCTGTTTTTGTGTGTGGCAGAGCCGTGCCCATCCCAGAGGGCACACACCTACTGCCTTTTTGCCATATGAATAGCCCTGCTCTGCTTCAAGTCACCTTCATGCCAGAAACGAGGTAGCCAAACTTCACGCCACTGGGAACAAAAGCAGGCAGCAAACCAGCCTCAAAGCAAGAGGAGACATAAAACCCCATTAAACCTCATGGTTCAACACATAAACAGAGAGAAGGGAGGACCTCCCAGAGTCCTGCGCTTGAATCCAATAACCATCCATAACTACCCCTAAGGATAGTTTCTAAAGAGGGGAGAGCAATAAACAGCACTTCCCCTCTTCATTACACAACTCCAGCAATAACTATGATGAATGGCAAGGAACAACTGGGTTTCATTGCTAGATTTCCAGGCTGTGGTGTCCAACAATAGAAGCATAATAAAGACAGATGGCAGTGGATTAACTCTTCTTGCAAGGCGGCCAGTGCTGGTCGTTCAACATCCCAACTCAAACGCAGGCAGCCCCATCCCCTTTGCTTCTGAACAGGAGCGGTGTCAGGTACGGCGGGGACCAGGCATAACACAAGCCAGAGGTTTTGTTCAGATCAGAGAGCGGAGCCGAGTAATATATGCTAATTCTGGTGGTGTGTTTTGCTTTTAAGCACAGCTGCTAAAGACACAGAAAACTCAGAAGAAGCCTAAGCAGATCTTCCACAGAAAATTTCTGCGCTTTTTCAACCCAGAGTATTAATTGCTTGACTTCTTTTTAATTTGGAAAGCTCAAAAAGAAAAAAAAAAAACAACCTGAATTTGTTGCTGGTTTTGTGCAAAAGAGATTGCTTTTTAGAAGCTGATACATCTTTCCCTCCAATTTTGCCCATGTGGCACAAATAATATAGATTTTGCATTTTTTTTCAGTAGGCTTAATGTGGTGTTAATAGGCACGTATTGGATATAATTTTAAAATTATCAGAAGTTTTAGGTCGGTTCAAACAACAGAATAAATAGGATCCAGGAGGGCTGGGGAGGGAGCTGGGTTGTGCCTGCTGCTCTGGCAGTGCTTTGCTCTGTGCAAATATATGAAATTCACTCTAAGCTTCAGCATTAAAAGGGTGCACGCACTGCCAAAATTAGCAGGGGAGGGGTCTTCCCACAACTAATTAATTGAGTTTGAAAAGCGTTTGGAGACCTTCAGATGGAAGGTGCTAAACAAAGTGAAAATTATCATTATTTCTGCTTAAGTGAAACTGCCAAGCAACGCTACTTCAATCATTCATTGCAAATTCACGTCTTTCTTCTGTTTGTAAGTCCACTGTAACCAAGCTTAATTTCTGCAGATGTATTTGCTATTCAGGAGCATTTGCTGGTTTGAATAATTTTCAGATGGAGTTTTTGGGAAACATGTTTGATTTGCCTATTCATTATCTGTTACTCCGGATGTGTGATGGGCTACACAAGGCAGCACGTTGCTGTTTCCGCTCACTGCCTGAATGGCAGAAAGTTTATTAGATGGGAGAATAATGAATAACCAATAATGAATACTCTTGTTTTTATGTGAAAACAGATGAGCATGTGGAAAGCAGTGTCTCTCCCCACTTTCTTGCCAACAGATCCCCATTCACAATAATGTTCTCCAACACAGAAAAGCCAGCAGACTCTTGATCCAGCCAAATATTTGGCCATTCACAAACTCTAGTTTTGCTATCTTACCAGAAGTAGCTACACGCCTGCCTGAAATATGGAGGTGGCTAGTCTGGGGTTGACCTGTTGTCTTTACAAAGATGAGACAACAAAAAAAAATATGAATGCATTTCTTTTTACAATGTGTGTTACTCAACCACATAGCACTTGGGGATTTTTGGTCTCTCCCAAGAGGGTGTTGGCAATTTCTCCCTACAGTGTAACTCCTGCTCTTTGGGGTTTTCTCTATAATACCCCATATTGACAAATCAGAAAGGTCTACGGGACTTCTGCAAGCCCGTGTGCCACATCTCTGCTCGGGTGCAAACGTCAAAAGCCCAACAGCGGGTCATGCCAAAGTCCAGTTGCACCAATCGCCCTCAAAACCGTGTCCCCCTGAAACCCTCCTACCTGCTGAGAGATGGAAAGCTCAAATTTACACAGAACCATTTCCTTGTTTCTGTTTTTGCTGACCGCGTGACTCCCAGTTGCATGTAATTATTTTGGTATGCTGGTGTTAATGATGTGTCCAGTTCACTTAGCCTGTTCATCAGTATTGCTGGTCATTTGCTGTTTCTTTGTTTCTTGCCTCCCAAAAGGTCACTACATCATCAGCAAAACCAAGCGCGATTCATCCATTATTTATCAAGCCGGCTTTCCTGTTCACCTGTCCCTGATTTCAAGGCCACGCTCCATCCTACATCTCAAACCTACACGCACCTTCAAGCCCACAATTGTGCCGTGAAGCACCTACTGGTATAAAGCTTTTATTAAATAGAAATCACAAACGGTAAAAACGAAGCTTGTTGTGTTGCAGACAGGAATTCGGCATCATTTTAAACATCTTGTGTTTTGCAGCCTCAGGTCCCCAGTCCCACTCCTGCTTTGCCTTCTATTGACTGCAAAACTATTTGTAAGTAAATCTACGCAATGAAAGACCTGCCTTTTGCTATTTGGCCTGAGTTGTAGCCTGCTTTAACCCTCCGTCAGCGAAGGCTGCTTCCATCTGCTATTTCCTTACCCTAACTGGTTGCTGAGCGCTCGCCAGGGCTTTCTGCGTACAGCTCGGTTGTGTTATTGACTTCCTCCTCCGGAGCAATATCACGGAATAGCGTCCCCAGGGGAAACACACAGATATTGTGAAACGCCTCGTGCAAAATCAAGGATGCTTATCGCACCTCGCTTGAGAGCACCAGCACCTTCCCAACACGAGTGTCCCCCTCCGTGTCAGCCCTGCCCCTGCGGGAGGTGTCTGCAGCCTCCCAGGCTCTCCAAGAGGGTACAGGTGATGCATAATGTTATCAAAGCTCCATCTGCCTCCGGGGAGTCTTTTAAATCTCAGCCCCTGAGAAGAGCAATAACCTTCAAAAAAACCCACATGAGACTTATTACAAAAGGGAAATTCTAACCTACAAATAAAGGCAATAAAGAGGCAGACCTCTGCATCTCGATTGCATCTAACATGGCCTCAGAACAAGCGGAGACATCCTGATGAGCTGCCGAAGGGGTAAAGGCGATGTCAGCGATCCCCATGGCGAGTGAGAACTGTGGTTACGCTGGAGAAGAGCCTCTGAGCATCACTGAGGTCACCCCGGGCAGCGGGCTCTCCTCTAACCTACCCCTGGGGTTCAGCTGATGGGATTCATCATATCTATGGCTTAGACTGAAAGCCAAGCCAGAAAAGTGCCTTCGAACTGTGCTCCATCAGGAGAGAAGTGGGGAGGAGAGCAATGCCACAGCCACTCTGTGCTTCCCCCTTATTTGTCCTGGTTATCAGACTGGAAAAGATCACCAATTACCCTCTTCCCAACCACCACTGCTCCTGCCAACAAAAGATGAAAAGCACATTTATTTCTCTTAAGTGAGATCTTTTTGTGACACATAAGGACCCTTGTATACATGACAATTACTTGTAAAAAATGTCTCTCTGTCTACAGCACATCTGTAAATGGATTTAAGCCCATATAAAGGATGTAAAAATGGCTATAACCGCCCCAGTGCAGCTCCCTGGAAGCTCTCAACGGTGTTTTTTTTCACATATATAAAAGCCAACACAGAACAAAAAGGCCTGTCAGCAAAGAAAGGTAGGCTCGCCTTTCCTCACCTAACTAGGGAAACTTAATTTTATTTATTTTTATTGACAATTTCAACAACTATTTCTCAATCATAAAAGTAAAAAGCACAGGCTCAGCTAGTCAGCCCATCATTTCTATTTAGCTTTTTATTTGTGCAAGGAACTCTTTGGAGATGCAATATCTTGTTTGCAGAGACACCCTAGTGGCAACACGACATTACTCAAACCACCAAATGAGGCTTGTGCAGACAACGCAGCCTTCTCCTCCGGCACCTCCAGCAGTTTATGGATCCCACCGTGCAACTTGGGGCTCCTCCGTTCCCCCCATCACCCCAGCCTCCCCCATTACTGCCGACTCCTGGCTTTGACATTTAGGCAGGGCGAGCAAAGCTTCGTTTAAAAACAAAGGCTGTGGTTGTCTAGCGGGTAATTATTGACCATTGCATCTTATTATTATTACTTTTACTGTTTATTTTTTGACAGATTCCCCCTGGGGTTCTGCCTCTCTGACATTCATCACAAAAGGCACTGTAAGGCACCATGGGATGTATCTGTGCCTGAATTATGGACACGCCACTCATCCTTTCCTGGCCCAGGGGTTTCTAAGGGCCAGGTTTATGCAAGCAGTAGAGACTCAAAGGATGCCCAGAGGAAAGAGAGGAACCCATTAGGATTTGCCCAGCTAAGCAGTCTGGTGCCCAGATCCCAGCAGAGTTGATAGGAATTGGGCACAATGTGCAAATCTGCTGGGTGCCTCTGGCTTTGAGCACCTGGTCCCTCTCCCCAAGGGCAACCATGTGCCCAGTCCCTCTCTCCAAGGACAGGGATGCGCCCGGTCCCTCTGAACACTTCTCCAAGGGCAGTGATGTGCCCAGTCCCTCTCTCCAAGGACAGGGATGTGCCCATTCCTCTCTCCAAGGACAAGGATGCACTCAGGGCACAGCAGTGATCACACTGCATGCAGCCACGAACATGGGGGTCCCTCCTCAGACTATGCACAAAGCAAAGCTGATCCCTGTCCCAGACCATGAAGATCAAATCCTTTGGCTCCATGTGTTAGAGGCGGGCAGTAATCGTCTACAATTTAAAATTGGGAAAGGGAGGCTTGCAGGGAGACATTGCTTTTGGGCAAGGCTCTTATTAACTTCTCAAAGTGAGTCCGTTTGGCCGTACCCTGCACAGCGGACAACAAAATCAGCGTTATGCTACCTTGGCATCTGTGCTTTCACAGGGAAGTGAGAAAGACTCTCCGCTCCTATTTGCACTCTTACCCTAACAACAGCGCCGGGTGTCAGGTGTCTGCGAGCCAAAGGCTTCCCTGGCTGTGGCATGATATTAAAAGCATATGCAATGAGACTGCACCTTCTGTTCACACTCTGTCAGTAATCCTGTGCAGGCAGGTTTGCTGTTAACCTTCCTAATGGAAAGTCTGTTCGATGGCTTGCTGGCTTTGCCTCAGTTAAGTATTATCTGCAAAGATGCAGACTGTTGATTTGTGGGCATCTTCTAAAGTGAGAGCTGCCGAGGCTCAAAAGAAATGATGCGGCGCGGAGCTGGCGATGGAAGGCGATTTTTGCCCACAGGCCAGGCCAGTTTTATATATATACACATACACACACAAATATATATATATATATATATATATATATGCAGTTCCTACAGAAGAAATAACTCGCTTTAGCTGATTTGGGTAGAGGGGAAAAAAGAACTTGTCTCGGCTTAATTACAAATTTACTTCTTTTTCTTTCCTCTCTTGCCACCCCTGCCCCTCACCCCCTGATAAAATGAGGGTAAAAAGCCCTGCAAATGGCAATATCCAATATTCATTAGTGGCTTGTGAGAGAGACAGAGAGACACAACTCATTACTGGGTTCTTCACCTTTACCCTTGACAATGGTTATTTACATAATAACCTGACCCTTAGGTTACTCTTCATTAACAAACACATGTGCAAACATAGAAGCAGCTGGCTACGACTCATAAATATATATTGTTAACCTTGGCTTAGAAGACTTACTTTCACTTAGGAAAGAAAAAAAAAAAAAAAAAAGAGGAAAGGAGACACTATTTTGCATAGCTATTATGTTATAACCTCAGTAAATGGTACAATGAGCCAGAGGCTCAGCGCGGCACTGGGCGCCCTCGAGCAGATGTGGGTTTGCAGGACACGGCACCGGGGCTGATGCTGCTCTCCACGCCTGCTCCCAGAGGATTTGCAAACCAGTGTGTTGGCCCTGCCTGGAGCATCCTTCCCTGCCCTTTGGGGGACTCTCCCAGTTGGGGGATGAGGCAGAGACCTTCCACGCTGCGGGGGGAGTCAATCTGGCTCTTCTATTCCCCAAATCATCCAATGATACCACCTGAACTAGACCACAGTGGGATAGTGTTCAAAGCTGGGCTGAAGTAGGGAAGGACCTCTCTAGAAAAGCAAGTTTTTCAGCTGAGATGAATGGTGCAATTTAACCCTCTCAGCAAAAAATTTCAGACTCCATGTGGGAACATCCTTGTGCAAGGTCTCGCAGACCAGGATTTAGAGCTTTCCTTCTTGTTTCTGAAGGCATCTAAAACAGCTTCTGAGATTGCAATTTCATCATACGGCTCTGGGAGCAAATCCCCATCCCTTGGCCTGACATGGATGAATGTGCCCATGTCTTAAGCCAAGTGAGAGCCCTGAGCAGAGGGAAAGGTGCTCAGGAGCTTTCTGGAAGATGGACAGGTTTTTGTTCAGATCAACTGCAATGGCTGAGCTGCATCTTTATCAAAGGTGACTACCAAAGCATTGCTTAGCATCATTTCTGATAATCCATTTCCTACAAGTCCCTTATCATACTCCCAAAACACAGGTCCCGTGACTTTGGCCCATCCGTAGGATTATGATTTTTGAGTATACACTTCAGCAACCACACATTAGACACTCCCAGAAAGACAAGGCACCAGCAACACCACTTGCAGGAGAGCAGCCTTCATTTTGACCATGGCCTCGTACATGCCCAACCAGAGGGTGCCACACAGATAACTTGGTCCCTTTTCTTAATGTCCCCGCCCCTGCCTGCAAGCAGGAGGCTGGTGCTTGAGCTCTACCAGTAAGCCAGGAAACAAACGTTATAAAAACCTTTATAAAAAAGGTGGTTTTGTTTGTTTTAAATAGTAGATGTTGCTCAAAGAACCATATCCTCATCGTCCTGCTTCTAGAAATAGCACAGCAGATTTGTAGGACCATGGATGCTCACCATCAGCTGCTGAGGGAATCCAGTTGGGATCCCACCACCACCACCAGCTGGGATCCCACTGTCACCAGATCTCTGCAGGTGCAGGATGGGGTTCCTGGGCCCCAGTGTGATCATTCTACTATGAGCATTTCAGCTCCATTCAGCTCTGACATGGACTCTGCCTCCAAGTCTTGCCCTGTCCCAGCCTAGATGCCAGAGAGAGGTGTTTTGGAAGTTCTGAGTGGAGAAAACAGCAGCAGTGGGTCTGCCTCAGGTTTGACATTTGAGAAACAAAGGAATTGCTTAATGAGAACTTAAATGAGGATAAGGTGCAATTGAAACAGAATTATATCTAGTGTTTACAGAGTACAAATGTTAATTGTGTTTACGTATCAAAACCTGAAATTAACAACTCAACGCTGCAAAATCTTGCAAGAAAGCCAAACCCCGCTGTTCCAGGCAGTCTGTATTATCCTGCACAAATCGCTCAGAAGCCTTTTTACCTATTCACTCAGTATTTCCAAACCAATTACTAGCTTACAGTTTGCAAAGCAGGCTGACACTTGGGGTTTCAGGCAGGGACTTCCTTCAGTCCCACTACCAATCCAACTATGTTTTAATTTAGTGAAGAGGGAAAGCATATAATTTTTTAGCTCCAGGGAAGCCAGAGGCAATCACAAATATCCCTTGAGCTGAGTCAAATTCTTCAGTTTAAAGAAGCAGCCCATTCTATTGCAATAATTGGACTTTAGTGTCCCTTTCGTTTAAAGAAACAATAGCTGATCTGGAGAGCTGATGACTTGGACACAGGGCGTTTCACCTCTGGGACCCGAGTCACAGACCTAACTATAATTGGATGAACCCAGAATAGCAAGTGCCTCACTTGCACGGAAATAATAATAAATACTACTACTAATAACAACAACAACAATGATAATAATAAATAATAACGATAATAAAGAGGAAAGGAAGACAAAGAGGAATATGAAAAAGAAGACTAACACCAGAGATCCCCACACAGTTGGGCTTTTGTCAGTATTCAGCATCTGGATAATGCTACACCAAGACAGATCTTGAAGAAACACAGCTTCGGGTTGACAAAGAAGAAATGGGTGAAGGATGGAGCTTTTGGGTAGGGCAAGAGCTGCTGTGGCCACCAGCAGGGCTGGATACAGCCTCATATGTACAACCCATGCAACACCTTTATACCACTTCAGATCAAAATGGGAAACACCTCCAGCCAGAAGGATTGACAAAGAGAGATGAGCAGATGAGAACTACCATCCTAAGATAAGGTTGAGAATACATTTTGGAGAGGAAGCCCAAGAAATCAGGAATACCAGGATAATAACTGAGCGGGATTCACCACAAACATCTGACCAGGGAATTGCGGGACAAGCCCCACAACAACAACGTGCTGCACCCCCTGCAGAAGCTGCTTTAATTGCTCCGTGGGCAGCGATTAGAGAGGCCTCATCCCATCCCTGCTGCCGCACTGGGGACCGGGGAGATGAAGCCACTCAGCCGGGGTCCCGCAGGGAGACTCTGCGGTGGCCCCGGGAGGAGAAGACAGCTTTCCCCCGGCGCACACCAACAAACCACGCTTCCCCCTGCGCCTAGCAAATGTCAGCCCAAAATTAGATACGGTAGTGGTACTTATAAATCCAAGTTAGAAAATGCCATCATGTATTTTTAATCCAACCGCCTCGTCACTGCATAATAAAATGAAAGGATTGCCGAGTTTGACTGGCATTTGTAAGTAGCATGTGAAAGGGGCTAATAGAGGGAGAAAATTAGCTGCATTTATCATCTTAACTACATTCATATTACACTCACGATCCAATTGTTTAAAAATTGGGCTTTTAGAGCAGGTCCTTTTGAAAGTTTAAGCATTCCAAACAACTGCGATTTATGCTCAGAACAAACATTACCTTAAAAAGATTTATTCTGTAGCCTTCGTGAATTGTAAAAGGAATGGACTTTGCTGCATGGGTTTGTGGCAAGTACAGTCAGCGCCAAAGCCGGTCAAAACACAGGATTTCTGGTTTACACTGAGTGCTGATTTTTGGAAAAGAACTGGAATCTGAACCCATTCAATATTAGCAAAAATCCTACAAAACCTTCCCTCTGAAAAAAACCCTTAGTTTAACAAAAATTTCAATGTGTTCAAATTTTGAGGTGAGATTTTTTAAAAATCTTACCATTCTTCTATTATAATTTTACATTACTGCGTAGCATTTAAGTAATGGCACTATGTTTTAGTGACATATTACAGTGTAAGACTTGAAACCCTGTAGTATTTTTATTTTTAAATCGGCCAGATCATCCGTTACTCAGCCCTGATTGGAGCATTATCTAATTCAGAGCAATTCCCATTAACGATGTAATGAAAATTTGTAAGTGAAAGAAAAACATGAAAATTCAGTGGAATGAAAGAACACACCAACCTCGCTGTAGCACGGCTGAGAAAACCTGACCTAGAGATGCAGATATTTCTAGTAGTACTAAATACCAGTATGACTAAACAATAACATTAATAAAGTACCTAGTTTCAGGCCATATCGTGATAATTCAGAGGTTGTTCAGTGCACTGTCCTGACACAAATATATATATTTAAAAATACTCAGCGGCTCTGTGTGAAGTTAACAATCACAAAAAGTCACAAGTTTCTAAAATAATGTTCTGTTTCATACTATTTTTGCACACTATTTTCACTGAAAACTCAAAGTGATATTTCTGGAAAAAAACAATATTTTTCTGACTATGCCAAAACAACACAAACTCAAAAATAAAGGAAATAAATATTTCCCTATGACTTGTTGCTGGTGTTTGTGCAAAGCTCCTCCAGCCTGTGCCAGACCCCGTGCCCAGCTCTTACAGCTGTGTCACCCACGCTCCTGCTCCAGCCCAGCCCCAGCACGAACTTACACAAAACTCAGACAAAAATGTCCCTCAATGGGAAGCTTCCACACAAGATTTCCACTTCTGGAGTCCTACCTGCTGTTCTCCCACTGCCAGTCCCCGGGGCAGTTTCTTCCCCAATTAGTTTTTATCATTCCTTTTGATCCCAGGATGACCTGAGAATTTATTCTGCTGCTGAGATGCCTCCTCTGCACATCGGCAGCAGGAGATGGGGTTGAGAACCGAAATTTCCCTGCCCGCTCTGCTAATATGAACCCTGGGGAGATGGAGTTGATGTGCTCCAGGAATGGTCCTGGCAAATCTGCAATTTCAAACAGTTGACAATCGGATGCACCTTGGCATGGATCGAGATGCTCGGGAACGTGTCACAGACTCTTCTGGGGTTTCACCAGTGCAATGACACATGAGTGTCTGCAAAAAAAGTCTTCCAGCAGCTACATCGTGGCCGAGACAGGGTCACCCACCCACTCCTCTCCTGAGGTGCTGTAATGTCCACCACTCCTGTGATGTTGTGAGTCACCCACTCTCTCTGCAAACAGCACCCCCTTTCTCACAGAGATATGGAGAAGAGGAATACACTAAAGGTAGCAAGATAGTTTTTGGACAGTAAATCCTAAGAAAGACTCAGGAAATAAGCCACTGCAGGTGAGCGCTACAGACACCATAGTATCTGCAGGTCCCTGCTCAGGCAGGGATGGCCCTTCCTAATGGAGAAAGTGACAAAGAGCCACTTTCTCCTGCTCATTGCTGGTGGAAAACAAAGTCTTGGAGGCAGACTGTTGCCTCTCTTCCCAGATCTCCCACCTCACGCTCTGCAGCTCACCGCTGCGGGTCACCCAGCTGCCAAGGGGGAAGGCTCCCCTTCGCCTTCTCCCTCCACCCATGTCCCAAACACACTGATCTCCCAGCTTTTCATTCACGCTTTGAGGGACCAATCTGTTTTCTAATTAAGCCCGCAGCGTACACCCGAGTGATAGTGAAAGCGTGCAATTAGCCCTGAGTCATCTTTTGCATTCATTTCCCCAACTGCAGGCTGCCAGTCCTCCAGCGATAGAGCCGTCGCTCGCTAGGCAAAGCGTTTCAGACCGGCTTGCTGGGAGGAGTCACTGACCCACTCAGTAATTACTCATGCTAACAGCTTAACTAACATGCAAATTCCTCTGCTGACTGACAGGTAAACAGTGAGATGGCCTGCCTGGGTTTGGGGGGAGCGGAGAGGGGGCGGAGTGACAGAGATGTAAAGGCTCGTGTCAGGTTCCAGATCTAACGTGGCTTCAAAGTGCGACATGATTCATTAGACTTATTTCATGCCCAGGATAACAAAGTTATGGTTGCTGTGTTAATTGAAGAGGGAGGAGCAGGGGGGACTTGCTGGCACAGCAGCTCCCGGGCC